>JARHVA010002322.1:412500-632500 GCA_037957365.1 Torreya grandis
TTTGGATGATTTGAGTTTGTTGAGACTCGCATGCTTCATGGAGCATTATATCATTGTAAATTATTATTAAACCATGTTTTATGTTGAAACTATAGTATTTTATATATTTAATCATTACATTAATTGGCTATAGCATTGTATTATGAATGGTTAAATTTGTAAATATTCTTTTATGAAATAAATGCAGTATTTATTTTTATAATCAACATGGTATTTGATCTTGTGATCATTAGCTAAATAGATTAGCTATAGACCTTATTTATTGCTAGCTTAAACTAACATATTTTGTTAAATATCATCATTTTTAGTTTTTATTATTATGGATTATAAATTTAATTTGAGTAAATGTTTTAAAAACAATTTACCTTATTCTATTAAAACTAAATGAGGTTGTTACAAATTTGAATGAAAATTTTTCATTACAACATCTAGTTGTGAATATGGGACCATATTCTGTAAGGGAATATAGGAGAATCCCAAAACTCATTGGAAATTTATGTCTTATCCACTTTGTGGATAGTGTGTAATGCACTCACATATCTTGATCTGTTTGACTAGTAGCCAATTCACCTATCCCAATCATATGGGAATAAACACAAGTTGTCATGCCATATCATCACTTTGAAAATTCTATTTGTTTTCCCTATTCATTTGATAAAGTACAACAAAAGATTATCTTATCAAATTTGACCTCTTATAGCTAGTCACTACTTATTGTGTGGTTTCTCACTAAAATATCTTTCTAACACTTCAAACAGGAGCTAAAACGTACTCTAGATGTTGGAGATACTATTAAAACAATATGTAAAATCAATCATAGAAACTATTTTAAGAGACACCGAATTGAATGTTTTGTCATTTTGATATTCTTGGAAGGATATACAAGGAAAATTTTCATGTGTTAAAAATAGAAGCTGATTTGTTTTAATAATTATATAAACATTGTTGTTGAAATGAATCCTAGTAGATCTTATGGATGGAAGTTGAGTTCCCAACTTCATGAAAGATATGCTATCATCCTACGTAATAATCCTCTTTAGCTCAATTTTGTATTTTCTCTCATAAAAATGGAATAGCTATTTCTCATTTTATCTTTTGAAGATGCATTTTATACTTTCTCTATATACTCTAAAACTTCATGTACTAATAAATCCTCTATGATGGGAATACATTTTAGAGTGTTTAATTAGTTTTAAGGAGTTCAAACATTTTTTATATAAGTTAAATATTCATTAGGTCACTAAACTTATTTACCAATGTTACTGCCTCTAAAAGAGAAGGTTCAAATTGGTAATTTTTTGTAATGGACAAAGATGTGTAAAATGATAAGGCAACAACTACTTTTATGATTATAGTTACATTCCATTCGACATTTCTTGAATAATGTCTTCTAATTTAATTAACGAGTAGATTCTTGATTTTTTCTTATGATTTTAAAATTGACAATTCTTTGGAATCCACCATTATTGTTACTACAACTCACACTACTCACTACAATGATTCCCTGCCAAGAACTAAAAAATGGCTTCTTAATCTTCAAGATTTATGCTTACTATATGCATGACCCTCCTGATATTTATATTTTATTTCTAATCACTAGCTAACTCATAGGTTTTTGTTTGGTTTTTTTAAAATTGAAAACCATACTTATATTAATATATACAAATAATGACACAATGCTAGCCATAAAACAATAATGGAAAAAGTCACCCCCACAAGAAGATTACTAAATGATTGATAAAAAATGGTGGTAATTCCTCTCTAAGGTGTTATGTGCACCACAAGAGACCTATTTAGAAGATAATTCTTAACTTTAGCTACAAATACTCTACCATTTTACTCTACCATTTTATTAAAATTATATTTATATGAATTTACCAAACAAACTTGAATTGTCATTATGTATTATCTTTGAATTTCTTAATGTCTCTAGGACTAGATTATATTTAAGAACCCATTGTTCCAATTTTTTGATATATGTAATAGCTTGGTCACCCGGATAAGCTAAACATTGGATTATTAGTTTTATTCCCTCTACTTTGTTTTCTTTATTCTCTCCACTCATCAGTATTAACTGACTACACCCTTCATCTTCATTTAACATTTTCATTTAAGAAACATCAAAAGTGAAAAAAACATGAGGATTGAAATCCCCAAATGGTGTTCCCCTATATTTCTCCATCATGTGAACATTATATAAAAGTGGTAGTTTTGTAAAAGGTTTAACGATAATAAAAATACCACCTCTGTGTGTGTGTGTGTGTGTGTGTGTGTGTGTGTGTGTGTGTGTGTGTGTGTGTAATCTCATATCTTCTAAAATATTTTGTATTTATCCCACCTAGAATGCACCTCTACCTTCTCTTATAGCCTTAGAACCCTGGTCTCCACATTTTTCATTTTTTCTTGCAAAATGAGATTATTTTTTTTATAACAGAGCATACTCATATTAATATAAATTAAAAAAATGATATTTTTAAATTTAATTCATTGTTTAAAATAAAATATATATAACATAACATTTTTGTTATAATTCAACCAAATTAGGTGGTTGAACTCAAATATATTTTTCATAATTTCACCAAAATAATGAGTTCTTTCGCAAAGACAACCAACCAAACACCTTGTGAGCATAAAATAAAATTATAAATAAATTTAATAGTTAAAAAATATTGATGTTATTATTGAAAAAACACACCAAAAGTAGGAAATAAAAAAGGAAAGAGATTTTTTTTTAAAACTATGCACATAGGAAAACACAATTCTGACAAGGGTTTGCAAACCCATTGATAGGTTCATAGAATTATGAAATTTTTCTTAAGTATTTTGGATATATTAGAAAGTTAAAGGAGACCAAGGAATAAAGGAAAATTGGAAACCTTATATTTGTATTGAACCAAAACATATAGGCTTTAGAGAATGAAACTATAAATGATTCAATAAAATGAACTTTTGATTTTAAAACTTGGGGAAAGACTCAGATTGAAGGGGGAACACCAGCTGATATATTGAAAAGAAATATTAAATTTGCCTATATCTAAGGATTTAATTTTAATTTACTATGATGGAAGACAAATCATTATCTTTATGGATGGAACTAAGAACTTCCTTCTCTTGAATCTGACCAACATGATGTTAGCCCTGTAGTGGGTACACTTTTTTTTTTTTTTTTAATATTTATTTATGTTCAACCTCACCACTTTATTTTTGATATTTATTAGTTTCATATAAAATTAGTAATATACATGATTGATCAATAAAATTAGCAAGTTTAGTATAAATATTTTTATAGTGTTCCCACTTGTAGACACTAGAAAACGGTATGTATCTAGTCATCGCCAAGCACCCCTTGGCCCATTGGGTTAGGATTAATTATTAAAAATCCTCAAAAACACCCATTCACCCCATTTATCTAAAGTTAATTAATTAAATAAGACCTATTTACACCTCGCCTAACCAAACTGATGGCTAGTTGATCGACACCTAGCCTAAGGACCATTTTTACCTTGACAGTTATTGCCTTAACTTCCTAAGAATTCTTATACATGCATCCCAATGAGATATTTATTAACCTTATACAATTTATTAACCTCTTAAAAAACAATCATTAGTGTAAATGGATAATTTTAGCCATTTTGACCTTTTATCCCTGATCGGTGATGGTCACCCCTCAACCGGCAATAATTGAGTAGGCCCATCAATGGTTACTTAATGTAAAAGCCTTGCCTTAGGGAAGTTGAAAATTATATTTTACCTGAGACTCTCTTAATCTTAGGTGAATCAAATCTCCTAGACAAACCAATAACTAGACCAAAGATACCCAGGTGCTTCATCAACTCATCTCAAAGATCCAAAGTACCTTTACTCTGCTCGTATTGCTCTAGGATCTTTTGTAACTTACCACTCAGTCTTATCACTCTTCTAGACTATAAAAATTAGAGATAAGTATCTATAATTTTTATCAAGTTTAGTTGATATTTTTATCAATTTTATTTGCTTATGTCCATTCCTATCTCCTAGTATTCCATCCCTTGTGTTGGAGTTCTATAACTTTAGGCACTTTACCTTCTACCCCAAGCCACCCACATACTATTTTAGTTACTTGGATACCCAATCTCTATACTAGATATTTTTGAGAATTTATTTCACTCTCATGACCAACATTCAACCTAGAAACCACCTTTAGATCCTTTCCACAACTCACCTTGGCAATCATTTTTCCTAAACTAGGACTTACAAGAACCGTCACCAGTCATCTCTAATTAATAATGATCATTCCTCGATCAATAAAAGTTGTCCTAACCAGTAACGATTACATAGTGATCATAAATGGTCACTATGTGTTTTATTTTCCCCAAAATAGCAATCATTTTTCACCTATTAGCCTCTACCCAATTTATGGTTTCTAAATTTGTTTTGCATCATAAAGGTTTAAGTTATATTTTGAGTTTGAACACATTAGCATTTGTCTTTATCAATTTATTTCTATTTTAGTGAAATCACATCATTCTTATTCAAAAAAATCTCTTGCATTAAAGTTATAGTACTTTCTATTATTTTATGCAACATCTATTTTCTTTTATCAAAACTTAATTGTCTTAAAGGGTGGATTGGCAACCTCCAAGGAAGCTTAGTGCTTCTTGGATCTAGCTCATGCTAGGTAGTCCACCTAACTATCTCACTAATCCACTCTTTTCTAGTGTCTTTCTTATTTTTAGGTCATCCTCCCTAGATAAAGAGAAGTATCTACAATCAACTGGATTATGTGCACACAACAAAATCATTTTCTTCTACCACACCCTTATTTAAAGTTTCTTGCTTTCTAAAAATAAAATAAATGAAAAAATAGTGAAATATTATGGCATGTTCGATGGGACCCTTGAGATTTTTCTTAGGTTCTTAGTTATTTAGGACATTTAGTTACATCAGTAAAATTTTCATCCATTTTCATAATTTCATTTCTGAAAATTAAACATTTTTCTTTCATTCTTGCATTGAAAATCTTAGTTTTAATCTCTTCTTTTCCAAAATCAAGTTTTAATCTTTCTTTGCATTCTTAGGGAAAAGGTTAAAATTGTCATTTTCCCTTCATTTTTAAAATGCAAAAATCATTCATCCTAAGATTAGGACTTACATCTTCATACTGCATTTAGTTGCATCTTAGCTATTCCTATACTCATTAAAAAGAAATCAAAATTTTCTTTGGGTTTAAAAATAACTTGCATCCATTGCTTTCTTGCTTGTTTATTTCACATAGTTTAATTGAAATGGTGAAATTAATCATAACAAGTCACTTCTTATCACACACACAATACCAAACCATGCATTCAAATCAAACACCAAAAATTAACATAAGGCTTGACTAGGATTTCATCACCTAGAAATAAACCTTTCCTGTTGGCTATCCCGCTTGGAATTCACTACCAAAGGGAGAAACTAAAACTCAATTTTTTGTTTGAGTATAATCTCTACCAATTTGGTATATTTTGGCTAAGCACCTGATACCCTTATCACTGAAATGTGTGAAGGGGATAGGCCCCAATATCAAGCCACGTACCAAATTCTAGTACATATTTTGAGAGCCCTTAACAACTTGAAACCATATTTTGACTACATTCCCTAGTTCCCATATTACAAGTCCAAGTTGAGTCTCATAACTTCTTAAAAATTAAGGTGTAAGCCCAAAGAGAGATAAAAATTATTCTAGGACTTAAACATACTTTTAGTGTATGCTTGTTTTCCTTGAATCTTTTATTGTGTTTGATTCTCTCTTAAGTATGAGAGATCGCTTTCACCTTTCTTTCATATTTATTTGCATGGTTTTGGCAAGACAACTTAAAAACCAAAAAAACCAAGATCCACCTTCCAACCACACATCTTCTTCTTCCTCATCCATGGAGAACATCTCATATGTAAAAAGTTCCCCCCATCACCACCTTTCTTGATAAAAATCCTATAGTTCTCTAATACTACCTTACCACCATGGCTCATTGTATCTCTACTTTGGTTCCTACCATATGGCATGCCACCTCATCTTATGGGTAGCACCTCTATTTTCAATATCTCCACCCAACCTTTGGTGACCCAAGCCTCTTCCTCCACCAACAATCCTTCCAAAACCACCACCCAAAACCAATCCATGCCACCAACCAATACCTAAACACTTCCTACCCCAACCAACAACCCTTCCAATGTAAGATAAACCCAACCTTTAGTAACCCATACACCAGTTACTATTGGAGTAACTTCTACTAGTGTTTCTAGCCCACCACTTATCATTTAAAATCTACCAAAGTCCACCCCTTTCCAAAATTTGGTAGTTTCTATACTTTTTATGCTCCCACCTATTATTACTAAGGTCACTACCCACCTTCAACCCATTAATACAACTATGCCTCTTAAACAATACATGTCTATTCCACCAAACTTGAGGTATGTCCCAAAGCCACAAGGGTAAATAACTCCACCTTCTTCCCAACCTTCCATGCCTACTTACCAATATGTGGCATCTTACCAACCTTCCATGACTATGTACCAATACGTGGCATCATCCCAACCTTCTACTATCTACCCATATGTTACACCTTCCCAACCCCAATAGAATGTACCTTACAATTATGGGGGTACACAACCACAAACTGATCTTATCAAGATGTTGATGGATAATATGACCAATCTATAGCCATCCATTTTTGGTGCCCACAAAATCTTGTAATATGAATAAATTTGAAATGAGATAATCCACCCATCTATCCCAATCTAACCATACCCTCCACAATGGAAACTTCCAAAATTTTCTAAATTTCAAATCAAAGAAGATCCCCAACATCATCTAAAAGCATTTAGTCATTCATGTTACTTGATTACTTATGATGATGTTCTTCTCCTCTACAATTTCCCCATGTCCTTAGTCAGTCTAACATTTTAAATTGGTATAGTGACATTACCAACCACTCTCTCTATTATTTTTCCCAATTAGCCCAAACTTTATTAGACCATTTCTCCATAAATATTTCTAAGAAATTTTCTATCACCGACCTCTATTCCATCAGACAATTTGAGGATGAATTAATTTCCAAATTTGTGGCCCATTGGAGAGATTTGATTAATCAACTCTCTTTCTCTTTTCCCCAACCCGAGTTGATTGAGTTTTTCTATCAAACTTGTGCCAAGCATATCTCATCAACATTATATGTTCAGACTTTCCAAGCCTTTGATGAGGCATTTACCATGGCTTAGAAGTTGGAGATTAGAGCTATTGACAAGGGAAAGCTTAAATTGAGGAACAAAAAATTTACCTTAAAATTAAATGAAGCTTCTTCCTCCAAAGCCATCAACCATACCTATACAAACACCAAATATAAAGGAACCATAAATGCATTTATTATAAAAATGGATCCCCCTATGGCTATCAACCAACCAAATTATTCCACTTCCTCTAACAAAAATGCCAAAACTCAAAACCACTATGCCCAAAAATAATATACTCTACTAGGGGAGTCATACACTTCAGTTTTGGAAAATTTGTTGAAGTCATCTATCATACGACTTCCTGCTATCAAGACACCCCAATGATTTGATTCCTCTTGTCCTATACCTAGTTGGTGTAAGTATAATGAATTGTGTGACTTCCATCATGTCATAATAAATGATGTTATTAGATGCAAGACATTCAAAAACATTATCCAAGATTTAATTGACAAGGGGGAACTTGTGATGGAAAATTTGAATGCACCCCAAAATCAATCACTTGACATTTTCAGACAGTCATTCCCTAACCATTCACCTTGTGTGAACAATGAAAATTAGGTTCACACTATTAATTTTATCCTTGTGAACTCATAGTTGAGGAAACCATAGTCTAAACCACCTCTTCCTCTCCACTTATTGAGATAGTGAAGTCACCTACTATTCCTTTGGAAAATAAAATAAATGAAGCATATATCATCCCTTCTCCACTTATTGAGGTACTGGAATCACTAACCTCTCCTTTAAAATGCATATCAAAGAAGGAAACTATTACTTCATTCCCTTTTTATTCCACAATAGAGCTATCCACCCTTCCTTTAGAAACATTCCTAAGGAAAATATTGCTTCACCTACCCCTTCTATGGAAGATTCATCCACTAAGGCCTTGGAATATTTGATAGAGTAAAAGTATGACATGGTCATTCCCCTTTCTCAACCACTTGGCTTATCCTTTGAGTCCAACATTGAATTAACTCAGCCCATCTATAAGCCCTTTTCTAGGTTGGTCCAAAACTTAGAGTTTCTATCCCAACCAAACCTTGATTGGGACACATTTTATTATCACCTTGAACTCCCTTATCCAAATAAAAATTAATCATCAACCTCACCCTTGTCTACCCAACCTTCCACTTCCACTAGTGAAACCACCATCACCCCAACCAAACCAACAAAAGCCTTTACCTCCCAAAACTTAGATAAACCATACAACCCAATTCCCTCCAAAATAACCAAGATACCTTCCATTATCCCCATAAAGCCCATCAAGAACCTAGCTATGATCCCCACTTAAAATGTTTTCCATCCTCCATTGAATTTAGATTTAACACCACTAAACACATCTACGAAGCCACAAGTCAAACCAACCAAGAAAGTGGAACCATCTAGGAGCCAAAATCCAAAAACTTACCACCCATTTCCACTTTTCCTTCCATTTTAGACCACATCCTTCTTCCATCCTAGGACCTCACCCTTCCACCTTGATTAAAAAACCAAGTCTCCCAAAGAAATACCAAACCCAACCTACACTTCTAGTTACACCTCGACCTATTATTTCCATACCTTCTACATCTAAACCATCCACTACCATGCCTTACACTTTTAAGCCTTCTACCTCCAAACCATCCACTACCATGCCTTACACGTCTAATAATTATACCTCCAAACCATCCACTACCATGCCTTCCATTTCTAAGCCTTATATCTCTAAACCATCCACTACCAAGCCTTTTATTTCTATAACTTCTAATTTCAAACCATTTAGTTCTAATCCTTTAACTTCCAAATCATCTACCCTAAAACCACCCACCAAGAACATTATGCCATCCAAAACTTTTTTGACAAGCCTACCCCTAAGAAGGATTCCACCCCAATTGTCAAAACCAAAACCTATACACCCTTGACACCTTTTCTAGTCATATTATAATATATTTCAAAGGTTACTCTAAGAATCCTACTTGGTCTTACGTCCTATAAAACCATTTTATTACCTTAGTCCTAAGTTATCTTGGTTTAATGATAATCTAGTTTGATCATACCATAGGATGCCTAGGAATGATATGGAGAACTGCAAATCTCTCCAAGTCATAATCCACAAACTATGTGATGAGGATGATTTATTATCAAAATAACCTTTGATGATCCCACCACCAAGATAAGAGCTAAAATAAGCTATCCCACACCTACTTACCCCCAAACTCTCAACTAAGAGTGAGGAGGAACCAAAGTAGTCCACTAGTCCAACCCCTTTTCAAATCTATACCATCCATTTGGTCACATTATCAAAATCCCAATAAAATGATAAAGGGAAAGCAAAGGCATCTATCCTATGGGAATACACTTCTTTCACCACCACAACATACAACCCATCCCAAGATTTCTATCTTAGGTGCACCCCAATCCAACCCGTTTGATTCAATATAAAGGGTTGTTCTAAAATAACTTCACTAAACACCAGTGAAGATGAATTTATATGAGCTAATCAACACCTCACCCCATCACTATTAGGCCATGATGGAGACATTACAATCCATAGATGTTCAACTTGAAAATCCACAACCTCTAGAAACCTTCATTGAATCCCTTCAACTTTTCACCCTTGCCACCATCAAGGATTTAGAGACACCCCCTATTTATATAGATGATTCATATCCTACCCTTTTCATTACCACCTAAATTAACCAAACTCATGTCAAGAGGGTTATGATTAATGGAGGAGCTAGTATTAACATTCTTTCTTCCCATGCTTATGACCAACTAAAATTTATAGAGAACATCATGTTAGAAACTATAGCAATGCTCTAATCCTTTAATGATAAGATGACTACAACCTTAGGGATAGTAATCATTCATATTCATTTATGACCTTTCACTCTTCTTGATCTCTTCTACATGGTAGAAGGTGATTTCCAATATTAAATTTTGCTTAGACACCCTTGGATCCATTTCATGGGTTGTGTGCCATCCACCTTACATCGATTCATCAAGTTTGAGTATGAGGGTCAAGTCTATACCATACCAGCCGACCCAAGTCTTTTTAGGTCATGCAAGATGAATTACAAAACTAATGATGCTATTATCCCATCAACCAAGCTTCCACTAACTAAGGACAAATCCTCTTCTTCTTCCATCACCCAAACTTTCATCAGCTCATCCATACCTTCCACCCAAATCCCCATGAAGGACCCTTTAGAATCAACATTTTAACATATCTTTCTTGGGGAGTATCACATTTTGACCTTAGATGCCTTCCCTAATCCCTAAGAATATGGGAACCTTGACCAATAAACTAACTAATCTTGTTAATGAGGGACTTGACTGACCAATTTCCACCTCTACTACCTCCTCTTCTCCTAAACCATTCACCTTCAATTTTTTCTACCTAGATAAACTAGAGTTTGCCAAGACATACCTCCATAGGTGTGTTTAGAAGGGATTCATTATAGGATGCTATGATCATATACCATACAAGTTTTTACCAAGAAAAACCCAAAAATCTTGTGAATTATTTGGTCTCAGATTCATCCCACTAGAGGAACCAACTAACTCACCCCCCATTATCATCATTGAAGAAGAAATCCCATCCTTGCCAACCCACTTTCCTTAGAAATATAAGAACCTTGATATCATTCCCTCTAAATTTTTATTGATCAACATGATTAGTGTGGGACCCCTAACTTATTAAAAGGATGGGGAATCATTACCATTCCTCTGACTCATCTTGAGATGGTAGAAGATGATTCTCCTACCATTCATATTTTTTAGTGTCAAAATGACGACTCCCTTCTCACCTATCTTGGTGAAAAATATTCCTTCATTCATAAAGCCATTCCTCCTAAGACTTCAACCATGTTGAATGAAGCCATTTTTGATGTCAACTTGGGTACTTAATATAACCCTCACATTTTCAAAATTATCCAATCCTAATATTCCTTAGAGTGTCAAGATTTCTCTTCTTTTTTGCAAGATAGTAGCATAACATTCACTTGGTCTTATAGTGGCATGCTAGGAATCAACCCCACCATAGTCATTCATAACATAATTACCACCCTTGATGGAAATCATATTAGGCATAAGCTTCATAGGATGCACCCTTGTATAGTTCTACTTATCAAAGAAGAACTTCAGCACCTTTTATCCATCAATTTCATCCAACCCATTGACTATTTCCAATGGGTCTTGAATGCCATTCCTATCACAAAAACAATAGGGGTAATTTGCATTTGCATAGACCATCATGATCTTAACCTTAATTTATAATCCATAAATTGGCACTAAATATGTGCTAAAATGTTTACCAATGGATCATTTTGTCAAAAATTTAATTTCTCAAAATACTCTAAGGAAATTGCTACAAGTTTGACCTTTAAAAATGTTTTTTGTCTATGTTGACCCAAGGTGGATTTATGAAATGGAATGAATTAAAGTTATAAGTTCATTCGTTAATCCAATAAACCTTATCTAAACCTGAAGTATTAAATCTCTATTAAGTTATTGTAATTAATTAACATTGTATTCAAAATGATTACTAATAAAATCAAATGCAAAAAAAATGCACAAAAAGTCAACTCACAACAACAAGGTTGATAATGGAGTTCACCCATTGCTCAAGTTATTTCTCTAGGATTGCTTACAACACAGACTAATCCATTTCCATGAATTTAAAGTGCATGGCCAAAATCTTACAATTATCTAATGGATCTTCCAGGATTGCATACAACTCAGCAATAGCCCTTCAAAAGTCTCAAAACCCATGGATGGACCTTCCACCTTCATGTAGTAAAATAAATATTGCATTCTTGAATTTAACCACCAAAATTCTCACTTTGAGACTTTAAAAAGTGGATCAAACAATCTAGCCACTCAACATATGGTTGGAATCGGCTCTTGCTTTGGCTCTTAGCTCTTGGCTCTAGCTCTTAGCTCTTTGGCTCTCAGTTCTTCAGCTCTCAACTCTAAAATGAGAGATTTAAAAATTTTGAATGAAATTAAGTGCACCTGTGACCCCTTTATATACTTTTTATAGGTCCACTTTTTTTATTGGGATGATTATTCACAATCAATTTTAATAAATTTCATAATTATCCCATACCTGATTTTAATGAGATTTTAAATTATCCAAAATGGGGTGATAATTATTCCCCAATATATGATGGTTTATGTTTATCCCCCTTTTCTAAGTTAGGATTTAAAATTATTAAGGACTTGGGTTGAGCCATATTGCCATGTCATCATTTTTACCAAGTTTGACCATAACTTTGACTGGTCATAATTTGCACATACAGACTCCATTTTTTGAACCATAAAATGTGTTAAAAATATTATGATGAGATATATTCCATGAAATTAGATTTTAAGCATTCCATGATGGTCAATTTTTCTAGTTTGACTAGCATTTATTGCTTGTTAACTTACTTTGATCAGAACTTTGATCGACTGCATAAAGAGCATACGAGCTTCATTTTTGGATTTCTACATACCATCAAAAAGACATTAAAGAAATATTTGAAATGGTGTATGCTTTGGTATAATATGGTATATTTTCTAAATTGACCTCTAGATCACTTTCCCAAAGGATGACTTCTATTTTCTAAGCATTGACCAGCTTATTGATCTTATGGTCGACCATGAGATGCTATATTTTATGGATGGGTTAGCAAGATATAATCAGATCTTGATTACTCATGAAGATCAACATAAAACCACATTTATCACCCCATGGGTAGATTTTTTCTATAGGTTCATGCCTTTTGGTCCAAATAATGTTGATGTTATTGTTGACAATTTTGACCCCACGGGCCAAATTACAACCCTTATCATTCAAATTTTGCATAACCATGCCTTTTGTCTAAGTGTCAAGAATTGGTCTTTACAATTTTCCTTAAAGGGTCATCTTCAACAAATCTAAAGGAATTGGTCTTTTTCAAAAGTCTAAAGGAATTGACATTTTCAAAAATCTTGAAATGCCTTTTCAACTTTTCCAAAGAAGGGACCAGTTTAAAATTTTAGTAAGGAATATCCAAAAGGTTGAAAGGTATAATTATTTTATAAAAAGGACTCATTCAAGAATTTACAAGGTTTCTTTTTCCTTCAAAAAAGACACTTTCAAAAAGTTCGAAGGGATCTTTTCCTTTGGGAAAGTCCATTTTCACAAAATCTGAAGGGTTCACTTTTTTAGAGAGGACCATTTCAATTTTTTTGAAAGGTACTTTTCACAAGAAATGCTCCTTGTTAAAATTCCAAAAGGTCCTTTACAAATTTTTGGAAGGGTTCTTTTTCTTTGAAAAAGTCCTTTACAATTTTTCCAAAGGGCAAGAGGACAATTCCATTTTTTTTGAAGGGATAATTTCAATTTTGTTGAAGGGTCATTTCAATTATTCTGAAGGACCATTTCAAAATTATAAAAGACAATTTACAAAAGTATAAGGATGGAAAATTTGTTCAAAGTAATTTTCCATTACAAAAAAAAACCTGAAGACCTAATTTCCTTCAAACTTTTTGTCTGAAGGAATTGTTCAAGGTGAAAGAGATAAAAACTCCACAAGAAAAGGTCCTTGTAAAAAAGCTCGAAGGGAATTTTCATAAAGTCAAAGAGGAATTTACATGAATCCCTTCTAAAAAATTATCTGAAGGAAAAGTGCATAAAGAGAAAATCTTCAAACAAATTATCCAACGGAAAAGTCTAAAGGAAAGAAAGAAATAATTGTTTTAGGCAAATTGCCCAAAAGAAATAGAAGTCCAAGAGTGAAGCCGCAGACATTTTGTCTGAAGCAAAGGTTGAAATAAATAAAAGCCAAGAGGAATTTACAAAGAGACCAAAAAAAAATCCCACAGTAATTGGCCAAAATAGAGAATGGTAAAGGAAATATAAAGTTACCCAGTGTAAATTTGAAGGACCAATTAGTCAGGGACAAGTAGCATAAGTGCCTTTAACTAGTGGGATTTCAATAGCCAGTCAATAAAAAATAATGAGGACTTCCCATTTTGACTCTGATGACATGATATATAGCTCACATTCAAAGCATGCAAAGTGGCCCAAGTAATATTAGACTATAGTAAGGAGCACACCAAGTTTTTAATGCAATAATCAAATTATTCAAACTTGGAAAACACATGCAGCTACCTTCAAGCATGACTCTCTTAGTTCCAAAAGGGAGACTCAAATATATGAAGAGCTCAAAGATGTTAATGTTAGATACTTGGTCAAGGATAGTTTAACATATAATTTCATGCATGCACTCTTGTCTATCTTATTAATCAAAGCCTTTTCAAACACTTCTAACTTAGTTTCAAATAGAGTTTTCTCTTTGAAGATTGGTGTAGCATCATGCATGAATAGAATTGAATTACCAAAGATCCATGCAAGTTTGAATAATTTAATATTTAGTCTAAATAAGGATTATGAAATGGGCTCACCATCATTTTCAATGCCAAAGAGCTTTTCATGCAAGGCATAAGACAAAATATATTATTTGAAGGCTTGGTTATCTTGGCATAGCCAGAGTTAGACTTGGGGTGATGTGGGAGTTGATCTCCTCTTCTATTTTTAGCACCAATCTCTTAGATTTTGTATTCTTTTTCTATATAAGTTTAATTTTTCAACCATTTTAAGGATCCCTCTTTTGGCAAGACCAGACTCTACCAAAATTTGAGTTTTGTAACCTTTTTCAAATAAATATAAGGAATGATTTCAGATTTAAATGTCTTGGTGTAGTGTATTTATGTCAATGATTTTCATATATGATAAAATTTTCTTCCTTGTTAAGTCCTAATACTTACCTAACACTATAGTTGATCAAATTATGCAGGTCATGTTCTATGTTTGATGTCTTTTGGCTGAGTTCACAGTGGATATAAGTGGTTGGTTAGTGCCTTGAATCAAGGTTATTCCATCATTTTCCTCAAGCTTTGATTATCAAATAATTTTTTTTCATGAAATACTCATTTATAGGAATCAATTGGAGTTGATTTTTCAATCTTTTTCTTATCTAATCAGTGTTTTTAAAAGCTCAAATTGAGTGGATGAACCAAAATATAGGTCTATTACCATCATTAGATAGGATTTACTTTCAATTTTATTTCTTAAATTTTTTCCTATCAATTTTTAGTGTAGAGTAGAGATCCTAATTGATACACCAAAGGGAGCTAGCCCTTAGAATCTAGAGATTTAATCTACCAATTAGGCCACCCACAACCTAGGATTGTTTCCATGTTTCAACAGACTGTGAAGGCTTAAAACTACCTTGATAAGGGTGTGAATCTAATTGAAAACAATTTTATACATGTTTGATGGGACCTTGAATAAATTATTTACATATCTAAAGAAGTTTGAAGCAAAGGAGAAGCTGTTACAGTAGATGAGAATATTCATCTTCATCACAAGCTAAAGATTCTTCAAGTTGCAAGGTTCATAGCACCGTTCAGGCAATCCTTTCATGCCAAAGGTTACCACAAGGTCAAATAGTAAAGGTATTCCTTTTGAATTTATATCATATAATAGATCAAATTTTAGGAGGATAAATCCATATACTTAAAATACATATTTGTCCCTTGGTTATCCTATTATTCTAGGCACTACAATTCCCACTATCCAAATGGCCATCAAAAACTAGGTGTTTGTTCCATTCAATAGAGTTATCCCACCAAATTTAGCCCAATTTGATGATATTATTGTATCTTCCCTCAAGATCATCCCATTCTTATTATAAAAAATCAAACAACCCCTATTAAGCATATCCAAAATGTAGCTAATCTCTATTCATTCCATAATGTTGTTGAGGATAATGTTGTTATTAGATTACTTGCTACTTCCTTCAAAGGAAAAACATTGTAGTGGTATAGAAACCTCCCACTAAACTTTATTTCTATCTGGGATGAATTGGGTGAAACCTTAGTCAAAAATTTGAGGACAAATCTGATCACTTATCTTTAGTTGGGAATTAACTACCATAAATAGAGCTCCTCATGAGTTCATGTTTAATTTTGACCTCAAATTCTAAAATACATGAACTAGGATACCTATGTTGATTAGACCATATCCTAAATATGAATTTGTTTATTATTTAAAATCCATTAACTCTAACATTAGTGTGATGATATAGTCAATGGGTGGTACTACTTTGCCAAATGCTCATGAGGTTGCAATTAGGGCAGAGAACAGTTTGATACAAGGTGGTAAGCCTTCTCCAAGACCCCCAATTCCTATATTATTAGAATTTAATTCTATACCAGCCCCTCAAGTTCCTCAAATTTCTCAAATTCCATCCTTAGCTCCTATTCCATCACCTCAAGCTCAAATTGAAACCCTTACTAGTCAAGCTAGGGAGATAAGAGAGTTGAAAATCTTATTACAATCATTTAGGAATGAAATAGTGAAACTCAAAAGAAAAAAATATTAGACTAATAAGCCCTATCAATAATAAAATCAGACCACCTATCAGCCCTTCAAAGATCAAAGGCCTCCTTATCAAGGTTTTAAAGAGAATAAACCACCTTATCAAACACAAAGAGCCATAACTCTAGCTAAGCCATATGTTGCCCTTGATCCTAATGCTCCCACCACTTAAAAGGCCATTATTCCCACCCCACATCAAAATAACTTAATGCAATATTTAGATTGGCAGTCCTCAAATCTCAATGATGCTCAAAACCAAACCTTGGTATCACAAAACATCACTATACCACAAATGACACAAGAAAAGTTTTATTTTTAAGAAGGCCAGTACCAAGATACAAGTTTGGAATCAAAAAGAGAGACTCAATAAGTTCAAGGGAAGCCTAATGCCATTAATTTAAATTGGCAAGTGGATGATCATGTTGCTTTTACTCAGGGTGTTGAAACTAACAGTATGAATGGTCAAGTTACAGCTATAACTAGAGCTAAAAGAAGAGACATTGATGAATTAGAAGAGGTGACAAATGTTTCAAGTACTCTTAATTTTGCTTCTAATATTACAAAAGAATAACTTACTGTGACTACAACATAAAAACAACAAAATATAGAGGTTAGTAAAGTTCATCGAATACCCCTAGTTTACAAGCAGCTAGTTCTTCAAAATAAAGTTGGTGGATTTCAATTCAATATAGTGGATCAGATGAAGAATTTTAGTATTAGAATTATCATGTGGGATTCTCTTTCCATTCTAGGATAAAAATATATGTTCATCTAAGAGCTTTCAACTCTCAAATTGTCTCCAAAACTGGTTGACAAAGGAGTTATCTTAACTAATTCAGATCAGCCAACTAAGAAACAAGTATAGTAAGATGGAAAAGGTGGATAGAACTAAGGTAAAAATAAATATTAATCCTCCTTTATATCTTTCTTTGATATTAGGTGATACATTGGTTCATAACTATATGGTGGATAGTGGAGTTAGTAGTATAGTCATGCCTAAGCAGATTGCATACAAGTTTAGCCTTGTTTATGAGTCAAACACTAAGGGGATATTTTAACTATATGGGTCACCAAAAAATATGGTAGGCATCATAAAATATCTATAGTTAACATTTCATGCTTGTCCTAATGTTATTATTCAATAGGATGTTGTTATGATAGACTTGCCTCCTTACTTTGCTATGTGCCTTTCAAGGGACTTTACCTCAAAGATTGGGGGATATTTGTCAACTAATTGGACTTATTTTTTGTTAAAAACTAGGTATGGTACCAAGGTAGTGATTCATTCTTAACCTATTGCATGTTTCCATATGGAGCCATATATGTTAAGTGTTATAAACACTAACTGTATCATCTCAAATGATGTGCTACAAACTAGTGAAGTAGAAAATGGATCATCTTTGGATGGAGTTATAGATTTTTTTCTTGATGAGTGGGATTTTAATTTTCATGAGCATGATCTTTATAATATTATTTAATAAAAAGTACTTGGTGTATATTTCCTTCATGAGAATGATGTACCAATTCCATCCATGGTTAAGGATGATGAATCTAGTGAAGGTTTATGGAAATTGTAATTTGATGGATCAAAGAATAAACATGGTACTAGGGATGGAATGATGTTATTTTCTCCAAAAAATAAAATGTATTTCTATTTTATTAAGTTTTATTTTGGTTATTCAAACAATGTTGCAGAGTATGAGGTACTAGTTCATAGTTTGCAGTGGGCTAAGAAGATGAAAGTCAATTTTTTGCAAGTGTTTGGGGATAGTAAGCTTGTATTCCACCAAGTAAAAGGCTTAAAATGTATGTAAAAATTTGTTTCTTAAATATTAAAATCATATAATATGGGACTTACTTGAATATTTTTAAGATTTTAACATTCAGGCAATACCAAGAGGCAAAAATAAACACATAGATAGGTTGGCTGCCATTGAGTCACAATTTAGTATCCTAGCTGATAAAAAAAATGAAAAAATTTAGTCATGTATAAATGTGGTTGTAAGGCCTTTCATTCTAGATAATCATGAGAATTTGCAAGTTTACGAAGATGACAATCAGATTGTGAGATTCTTGCAAGAGGAGGCTGAGTTTTCTTTAAGAGACCAATCAAAGTACCTATAACAGTATGGTGATCAGATTGTGCAACTAAAAGCAAATAAGTTACCCAAGGGATTGGTCACACTTTAGAACATTTGTAGTGGTGATGATGAGTTAAGGAAGGTAAATTCATCCTTGTCAACAAAAGTAGAACATAATGCCAATGTAGAGATTGCGACTGGTAAGATTTTGAAGTTGGGTAAGGTATGCACTCCTTCACAAAAATAAGATTTCATTGAGTTATGCAAAAATTTTGCTGATGTATTTGCATGGTAATATAGTGATCTAAAGGGATTTTATCTAGTTTTATCTCAACACACCATTGAGTTAAAGGCTAAAACTAAACCAATAAGACAAAGATAAAGGCCCATTAATCCTAAGCTTGAGCCTTTAATGAGAGTTGATCTTCACAAGCTCATAGAGTAAGCTATTATATTTTAAATCAAGCACTCAACTTGGGTGGAAAATCTTATTTTGGTATAGAATAAGAATGATGAGATTAGATTACGTGTTGACATCCATGATTTGAACAGGGCTTCACTTAAACATCACTATCCTTAGCCATCAATGGAACAAATTTTACAGGTTCAAAGAAGTTTTATTTGTTGGATGGATATAGTGGCTACAATCATATTTTGGTCAAATAAGTAGACCAATTTAAGATATCCTTCACAACCAAGTGGGGGACATTTGCATATAGAAAGATACCATTTGGTTTATCTAATGTTGGACCAACCTTTCATAGAGTCATGGATATAGCTTTCTAAGGCCTTCTTAACAAGTTTTTACTTGTTTATTTGGATGATATAACAATGTTTTCAAAGAGTGAAGAATATCACATGTTTCATCTCAAGAAAGTGTTTGAAAGGTGTAGGAAATTTTGGGTATCTCTAAACCCCCAAAAATGTGTCTTCTTAGTTAATGAACGTAAGTTTCTTGGACATGTTGTTTCAAAACATGGTTTAAGCATATATTTTGAAAGAGTAGACTCCATTCTTGAACTTTCCTTTCCTAAGCACAAAAATTCTATAAAAATATTCTTTGAGAAAATAAACTTCATAAGGAGATATATTTTAGATTTTGCCATTTTAGCTAAGCCACTTACAGCCATGCTAAAAAAGAATCAGAGCTTCAGCTGGTCCAAAGAAGGAATTAAAAGTTTTGAAGATATTAATAAGGTCATAGATATTGATCCTACACTTAAAAATCTAGATTTCACAAAAGATTTCATTTTTTATACTTATGCTAACATGGACACCTTTCCAGACATTCTTATGCACCAAAATTATGAGGCTTTGGAGTAGCCAATAGCTTTCTTTAGTCAAGGCTTGGAAGAATATGAAACAAGGTACTTCTTTGTTAAAAAACATGTACTTTTAGCTATAAGGTCTCTTAAAAAGTTTAGCTACTTGTTGTCTAACAATAAAATACACCTAATGGTTCCTCATTCAAGCATGAATGAGTTCCTTTTGAACAAAGATATAAATGAGATGAGAGCTAGTTAGATAACCAAGCTAATGGAGTATGACATGGAAATTAAGGTCACAAAGCTGATTAGAGGCAAATGACTTTGTGAGCATCTAGCTCAAGAATTTCAAGAGAATAATGAGGCTATTTTGGTGTCAAATGATGAAGAGGTTGCAGCTGGTCATACCTCACCTTCTAACCCATTTCATGACTTACTAAGATACACACACACACACACACACACACACACACACACACACACCTAAGAATCAGAAATCTAAACAAATATTAGTGTGTAATAATTTTGAAGTTTTATAATAGTGAAGCTATAGCCATTCGGCCCCTGACTACTATCGCAGGTTTTCCTGTAAACAACTACTATCAAGAGAAGGATTAAAGGAGCATTTATTGACGTAAAAAGAATTGTATTAGAGCCATAGTGATATTCTATTGTATACATCTATAATAATTTCTAGTCAGACTTTTAAGTTTCCTTGCTTTGAAAAATTCTTTGGGAAAAGTTATTGCATTGAGTCCCTAGCCTAGAATTTTTTTACTCTGCATCTTTGTTTCCCTACCCAAAATTTTCTCACTTACTAGAACCTTAATCTCTTAACAATGGAATTTGGAAAATATCAGATGTCTTCCATAGTAGAAATTATAAATGAATCTGAGCTAGAAGGAATGTATGAACTCCCTCCTGTCATTCCAGAACAATTATTTGATTGTCCAGATATAGAAATTATAGAGGAAAATCTTGAAAAAAAATAGTCTATATAAACCTCAAGCTATTAAGGCTTCACATATCTATAAGAAATATAAGTTGTTAAAATCTAAGTTTGCCTATAAGTCTACATACTTGTCTTTTGTAAAACCACGAATCAAATCAATTGAACTCACCCTAAGTTATAAACCCAAAAAGAATTTCCAAACAAATTTGTTGTCTTTATTTCCTGAACCTAAGATTAATTACATTAGAACTCATGAAGATGTCAAATTTGTTCATTTTGGTCTTATCAGAATACATATTACTCCATTAATTCTTGGTAATATTAAGCCTGTAATATATTTAGCTTTGTGTGATAGATGCCAAGTCAGTTTTCAACATTCCTGTCAGTTGTCTAGTCTTGGCCATTTAAATGATGAAGTTATTTGTTTTGAGTTTTTTCCAAACCTCTCTATTGCAGTCTGTGATCGAGGATGTAAAGAAGTCAAGTTTAGATCTTTATATTGTTGGGGTCTATTTACCTCTCTATTTGGTTTAGAGATGTTTGGATAATTTAAATACGCTTCTATAAATATTTCTATTGTGTATAGTATGACCAATACTAATCATATAAAGATCTTAGAAAATCTAACTTATGCCTGTAGACTCAGTGGAATAGTCCAATTACAGAAAGGTCACATAGAGTCTGTAGAAATCCCTTCATATTGGAAGGTTGATTAGCTTAAAAATGTTTCACCAAGAATGAAAGGTCAAACTACTATGCATAAGAGTGATGGTAGAACCATTAATATTCTTCCAAGATCTCTCTCCATGAATAATTATTCTATTATTTCTCCTTCTAGACCCTCTACCTGTTCTTCGAGGAGAGCTATAAAAATAGGTCACATCTTAATAGAAGATGAAGAGATAAACCAAGGACCTGATCCAAAAGATCAGTTACCTTATACTATGATGAATCTTCCAAGACAAGATAAAATAGAATTATATACAGAACATAAGGTCAATCTGTATAGAGGTGTAAGGTGGCCTCCACATAAAGGAATGTACAAGCATCCCAAAGGACTTCAATATTTTTCTACAACATTCCAAGGAGATGTTGAACCATCAAATGAGTTCAAGCATAGAAACTATATTTCTAGATTTAATTATCATCTCTCTAAAATTTTTGATGACCTTTATAAAGATGTCTTATACATAAAAATAGTTTATATAAACTGACCATTCTTGAATACAATACCAACCAATTTTTTACAAATATGCAACAGCAATTGTCTTTTATAGATACAAAACTAGCAGCACTTGATGAAAGCCTTGACTGGTTAGTCAAGCAAAATTAGGAATCTGAAGCACAAGTTCTAGCTCTAACATATGAGATTAATTTTGGTTTTAGTTTCAAACCTCATAAGAAACATCCCATTACTTCATTGATGCAAAAAACTCATGTCCAACTTTAGCCATGGTACCTGAATATCAATGATCTATTAAATCCATTAAATGAGATATCTACCTAGTGTAACTCCATGAGAGTTATTAAAGTCAATACGCATTTAGATCTAGTAGGAACTAAGTCTTTGCTTCAAAATTATTTTGGGGGATAGTTACCCAGTGGTGGGATTCAATGACTGAGAATGAACAGCATGAGCGTGTCCACCATCAGCCTGATCCTTTAGCTGCATTATACCATTTATTGATTAATGAGTTTGCTCCTTTCGTTGGCAACAGAGAACTAGAATCAAATAAATGGCTTCTCAAGATGGAGCTCTATGATCTTAAATAATTTGATGCTTTTGCCAAGCAATTCAGAGAATTGGCATATGAAAGTCAAAGTTTTGGATCCACTGAAATCAAGTTAAATTTTGTGCATGCTTTACCCTATAATCTTATTGATAAAGTCATTGTTTATATAGATCTCAAAAATTTAACTATTGAAGATTTATCTTTGTCTGATGTCATTGACTTTTCCAAATAGCAAGCGATGCAATTAGTCTCTAAGACTAAGACCATCTAGAAGCTTACTAAGTGTCAAGCCTCCCAAATAGCTCCTATGTTTCCCAAAACATCCCCATTTGGTTGTTGGCCATTTGTTCAGCCTCACAAGCACCAGAAGTAGCACCAAAAGCATATTTCCTTTAAGTGCTGCTATTTTCCCTATAAGCATTCATATGCACCTCCTCAATATTTTCTCAAGAAATTACAAACTCCACGTCCTCTTGACAAATAACCCATTTGTTATATTTGCTGAAAACCTGGTCATATTACCTTGCAATGCCATTGTAAAAACTCTATTATTAAAATGGTTTTTACCTCTAACGTAGTAGTGTGGTGGGATATTATCGATCTTGATGAAGATATCTACCTATAGGATGACATCTATGAACTAATTCTACATGATCTCCCCATTGAAGACTTTGACGATGATGAAGATGTAGATGCTCTCGAATCATTAGCCAATGATTTAGAGTATCCACTCACCAACATGAATCAACCTTGACACCATGATTATTCTTAGCTTTCATATGAATCACATGGTAACTAGTCTCATCACCATCATGAAGTTCCAGAAGGAGACACCTGACCAAGAACCAAAGGACCTCAGAGGAGACAAGAATCTACTAGAGGGAGACAGCCCTCTATGCCAAGAATACCACTAACTTTGCAAAGGCCTCAACATCTTCCTTTGCAATTTCAAAGTTGTTTCAAGCCCAATGCCTCTTGGATAAATAATAAATTCACCAGTACATAACCTCTAAGAGAAATACTAGCACCATCACTAGAGCCATAGTGGGACATCTTACTTCCCACAAAAAAAGAAGAAAAGGATGAAGAAGTAGAAAGCTCTATCTACTTAGACTAGGATTACTACCCAGGTGAATGTAGTAACCCCAAAGAAGAAGAAGAAGAAGTAGTAGTAGTAGTAGAAAAAGAAGTCATCTACACTGAGCAAGTTGCTGTACAAGACTCAAGGAGATAAAAAATGGTATGTACTAGTATTCCTCCCTTAGAAATTCCATAGCCAACTTATCTTACCTAGCTCATAAATGGAAAGTTTGGCCAGTTTAACACTTTAAAAATAAATGGTAGACTAGTAGATGCACAAATAGACACTGAAGCTTCTATCTCCTTTGCCAAATCATAGCTCATCCATGATTGGAAGACATTGGATGATACTCTGTCTTACAAGAGCCTGGATGTCCAAGGGAATAGTTTTATTTGTAATAAATATAAACATCATCAGTCCCTTTAAATCTAAGACAAAATCTTCTAGTGTGATTTCTTTTCCCTAGATAGGATGCCTATAGATATTCTACTAGGTGGTGCTTTTATCGATAGATACTTACCCTATGGATAAACCACTAAGAGTATCATGTTCACAATTGATAATGAAAGGCTTAGAATTCCTCACCTCATATATGCAACTAAGCAGTTTCCAAGTTCAATGACCCAAGTACCTAAAGTAATAATCCCTACTAAAATCCAAGCTATATGAGAAAAGATTAAAACCACTATCTATTCTGATAACCCTCAACAGTTTTGGTCTAAGTCTATGTCAGAGATGGAAATCAAACTCATCGAAGGTAAACATATGAAGATTGGAAAGAAGATTCCAATACCTATGCAGGATTACACTGATATGGAACTATAGATCAAGGAGCTTGAAAGTAATGGTTTTATTGAGAAATCAACCTCTTCTTATTGTTGGTATGCCTTAATGGTGAACAAGCACTCAGAATAGAAGAGAGGAAAGAAAAGAATGGTCATCAATTGCAGACCATTAAATGCCATTACTCAACCCTTTCCCTATCCAATACCAGATAAATGCTATCTATTGGAGAAATTTGTAGCATGTAAATACTTCTCCCAATTTGACTGTAAGTCAGGGTTTTATTAGATCAGGGTTAAAGAAGCTGATAGAGTAAAGATAGCTTTCAGTTGCCCATTCAACCATTTTTAGTGGACAGTTATGCCATTTGGTTTGATGAATGAAATTTATATCAAGCTCATATGGATAACATTTTTAAAGGCACTTCTAAATTTTTGTGTGTGTATATAGATGACATATTAATTTTCAATAATTCTCTTACTGACCACTACTCCCATCTCATGAAATTCTTCCAGTTGGCTTAAGATGCAAGAATTGTTTTGTTAGAGACAAAGATTCAACTCTGCAAGACTGAATGTAACTTTCTTGGAATGATTGTCCAAGATTCCAAATTGTAGATCCAGCCACACATCAAGGAAAAAGTTATCAATTTTCCAGAAAAGCTCGATAAGTCAAAGATTCAAGCATTTTTGGGATTGTTGAACTATTTAAATAGCTTTTATCCTAACTTTGGTGAAGATAGGTTCATACTTCAATAACTTCTCCAAAAAAAGAAATCCTTTCAATGGAAGGATGAGCATACAGCCATAGTCAGGAAGATAAAATTGACGGTGGCTTTACTTTCAGAACTCCACATCCCAAAGTCTGATCAAATGCTGGTGTATGCCTCTGATGTTGCATGGGGAGGAGTACTTGTTTGTGTACATAATAATAAAGAATTTTTTTGTGAATTATCTAGTGGAGTCTTCAGTACTAATGTTCTAAAATGGATTTCTTCTGATAAATAAATCTATGTTGTAAAAAAAATGTCTTGAGAAGTTCATGTTAAAACTTCATCTACTGCATTTTATTGTAAAAACTAATTGTACTAGATTTCTGGCCTTTAAATAAAAATATCATGGTCAAAAGGATGGTCATAGTAAATATGTTAGATGGAAAGCTTTCTTTAACCATTTTAATTTCTCAGTAGAACATATTAAGGGTACTGATAATATAATTACAGATTGGCTCAGTTAGAATCCTCTTATTACACTTATGTACCAACCCATTCTTGGTTTTAATCTAACCAAAATATATAACCAAGGATTCACTTATATGAACATCCTTGTTCAATAACAAATCCTTTGTGAAGGGTTGCATCTAAGATATACCTAGATTTCTTATGCATCAGGCCGAGATCTACAAATGTCTTCAGTAGTGATGATACAAGCAAATCATCATCAAAACACTAGTGATATCTTTATAGAAAGATTAAATAGTGAATTCCTATTTCACCAGTTCACTAAACTCCTAAATCATCCTTTATGGACATGGTTGATCAAAATTTGTTCTCCACACAATGAACATCTGTACAGATGGATAACAAGATATGTCTCACACCATATTCATGAAAAAGAGAACCACAATCAAGACACGATTGTATATACAATCATAAGAAGACAAATAGAATGGGAATCTTATTTCTACATCACTCCTCACTATCATGCATGTGAAGCTAGACCCCAGCACTGGCATCTTTTTAGTACCTTCTAGCTAAGGTGTCTTTTTCAACTAATCAGCAAAGATGACTTGTTAACTGAAGCAAAAGCAATGTTGGACCCACCAAGCTATACGTCCTCATCAAGCACATCCAACATCCACTTATAGATTATTTTTGAGCTTTAAATCATGATGGGACATGACACTGCCTTGGCAAAGATTCCAGGTAGGACGTCCCAAATGCTATAAATAAAACTCTCCTCTATAGAGTTTTCATCAAAAAAATTCTAATCATTTTAGAAGTCTAGTAGCTTTGTTCAAAGAGTATGCTCTTCTCTTGCCCTTTTTGAAGGATCCTGAGAATCAAAAATATAAACAAATATTAGTACGTGTGTAATAATTTTGAAGTTTTATAATAGTGAATCCATAGCCATTTGGCCCCTACCTACTACCGTAGGTTTTCCTATAAACAACTACTATCAAGAGAAGGATTGAAGGAGCATCTATTGACATAAAAAGATATCTCCAAGATGGTAATTATTCCTCTCATCTAAGTTCTTTAAAAATAAGATATTTTTAGTTGCAATCAATTCCATTTTTTCTTATTGATAGTGTTTTGTTCAAGAAGTATATCAATGGCATGTTGCTAAGGTGTATAAAACCAATCCAAAATTAGATATTTCTTGAATAATTCTATGATGGACATGGTGGAGGACATTTTTATATAAGAAATAAAACCCTTAAGGTCATGAGAGGTGGGTGCTATTGGCCTATCTTATTTAATGATTGCCATGCATGGGTAAGGAAGAGCAAAACAAGTGCTATGTTTATGGGAAAAGTGAAACTTGTAGCTTTACCTCTTCAACCAATTATGGTAGATCAACCCTTTTTCCAATGGGGATTAGAATTTCTTGGTCTCATAAATTCTCCTTCAATTTTAGGACATAAGTGAATTCTAATTGTTATAGATTATTTCACATGTTGGATAGAATCAGTGGTATTGAAAGAATAAAATGAAACCAATGTTCCAGATTTCTATGAAGGTTTGCTTACTAGATTTAGAGTTCCTTCAACCATTATTTTTAATAATGCAATGGATTTTGTGGGAATTAGGATCAGCCAATGAGATATTCAACATGGAATTTATCTTAAAACTTCATCAAACTATTATCCATAAGGAAATGGCCTTGTTGAATCTATGAATAAGAACCTATTGAAGATCATAAGAAGGAAAATTGAAGACAATCAAAGGTCATAGCATCTCAAGTTGAAGTCAGATCTATGTGCTAATAATATCCCCTATAAGAGGTCAATAACCAACTCTCCTTACAAGTTGGTATATGGTAAGGAATCAAGGTTACCCATCTCTTGAGTTTCCTACTTTAGAACAAATACATTAGCTTGAATTGTTGGATAATGATCCTATGGAGATCAGGTATGCTAAGATTATGGAGTTGGAAAACGAAATTAGTTCATCCTAGCCATGGAAATTCATCAAGCACAAGTGAAGAGAGCATTTGACAAAGGAGCTTCTTTATGAAGTTTCAAAGAAGGAGATATGCTCTAGAAGTGGGATGAGGATAGAGATAAACGAAGAAGGCACATGAAGTTTGACTCCCTTTGGAGTGGCCCATACACAATCTCTAGTTGCAAATCCCACAATGCCTTCCAACTTGCAAATATGGATGGCAAGGAACTTCCAATCCCAGTCAATGGGATACATTTGAAACATTGCTACTGAAGATCTTGGCTCCTTATACATAGTTAGTTTGTTTATTTTCCTCCAAGTGTTGTTCAAGCACATTAGATTAGTTATGTTTTGTCCCAAATAAGTGCTTTGTTTGCACATTTACTTTATTTAGTTATTTTTCATATTTTGTGTGTTTCCCTTCTTATTTTGGAGGATGAAGGTTGTCTTTTCTAGATCAAAATATAAATTGCAGTCATGGACCAAATTTGCCATTATTTTATGAGTTCAAATATCATGTATATGGTTTGAGTTCTCAAGCATAGCAAACATGCTTTCAAGTTGAGTCACCAAAATATTGATGATTTTGACCCCATAGGTCAAATTGCAACCTTTATCATTCAAAACTTGCATAACCATGACTTTTGTCTAAGTGTCAGGAATTGGTTCCCAAAAGGGTCATCTTCAATAAATCTAAAAGAATTGGGATTTTCCAAAAGTTCAAAGGAATTGACATTTTTAAAAATTCTAAAAGGCCTTTTAAAATTTTCTGAAGAAGGGACCAGTTTAAAATTTTGGAAAGGCATCTTCAAAAGGTCGAAAGGTATAATTCTTTCAAAAAAAGGGCTCATTCAAGAATTCAAAGGGTTCTTTTTCCTTTGAAAAAGACACTTTCAAAAGGTCTGAAGGGCTCTTTTTCTTTGGGAAAGTCCATTTTCACAAAATCTAAAGGGCTCTTTTTGAAGAGGAACATTCCAGTTTTTTTGGAAGGTACTTTTAACAAGAAATGGTCCTTGTTAAAAGTCTGAAAAGTCCTTTACAACTTTTTTGAAGGATTCTTTTCCTTCAAAAAAGTCCTTTACAACTTTTTCGAAGGGCAAGAGGACCATTCCATTTTTTCTGAAGGGATACTTTCAATTTTGCCAAAGGGTCATATCAATTATTCCAAATGACCATTTTAGAATTCTAAAGGAAAATTTACAAAATTCTAAGGATGGACAATTCCTTCAGACAATTTGTCTGAAGGAATTGTCTATTGAAAAAAAATCTCAAAGACCTAATTTCCTTTAGACTTTTTATATGAAGGAATTGTTCAAGGTGAAAGAGATAAAAACTCTACAATAAAAGGTCCTTGTAAAAAAGCTCAAAGGGCATTTTCATAAATCTAAAGAGGCATTTACATGAATTCATTCAGATAAATTATCCAAAGGACAATTTCATAAAGAGAAAAGCTTTGGACAAATTATCTGAAGGGAAAGTTTGAAGGAAAGAAAGAAACAATTCTTTCAGGTAAATGACTTGAAAGAAAGAAAAGTCCAAGAATAAATCCATAGACATTTTATCCAAAGAAAAGGATGAAAGAAATAAAATCCAAGAGGACTTTACAAAGATCCTAAACAAAAATACCATAATAATTAGACAAAATAGAGAAGGGTAAAGTAAATATAAAGTTACCTAGTGCAAATCTGAAGGACCAATTAGTTAGGGATAAGTGGCATAAGCACATTAAACTAGTGGGATTTTAATAGCCAATCAGTAGAAGACAATGAAGACTTCCCCTTTTGACTCTAATGTTGCAATCTATAGCTCACATTTTGAGCATGCAAAGTGGACCAAGTAAGATAAGGCTACAGTAAGGAGCACATTGAGTTTTTAATGCAGTAATCAAATTATTCAAACTTGGAAAAGACATGAAACTACCTTCAAGCATGGCTCTCTCAGTTCCAAAAGGGAGACTCAAATATACGAAGGGCTCAAAGAGTTTAACATTGGACAATTTTTCAAGGAGAGCTTAACATAGAATTTCATTCATGCACTCTTATCTATCTTGTCAATCAAAACCTTTTCAAACACTTCCAACTTAGCATCAAGTGGAGTTTTCTCTTTGAATATTGGTGTAGCATAATTCATGAAGAGAATTGAATTACCAAAGATCCATGCATGTTTGAATAATTTAATCTTTATTCTAAATAAGGTTTATGAAATAGGCTCATCATCATTTTCAATGCCAAAGAGATTTTCATGCAAGGCATAAGACAAAAAGATATTATTTGAAGGCTTGGTTATCTTGGCATAGCTGGAGTTGGACTTGGGGTAATGTGGGAGTTGATTTCCTCTTCTATTTTTAGTGTCAATGTCTTGGCTTTTGTATGCTTTTTCTATATAAGTTGGATATTTTATCCATTTTAAGGATCCCTCTTTTGGCAAGACTAGACTCTGCCAAAATTTGAGTTTTGTAACCTTTTTCAAATAAATAAAAGGACTACTTTCAGATTCTAGCATGATGTTATAGTGTATTTATATTAGTGATTTGCATATGTGATAGAATTTCTTCCTTGTCAAGACCTAATTCTTACCTAGTAGTATAGTTGATCATATTATGTAGGTCATGTTCTGTGTTTAATATCTTTTAGTTGAGTTCATAGTAGATATAAATGGTTGGTTAGTGCCTTAAATCAGGGATATTCCATCATTTACCTCAAGCTTTGATCATTAGATAAAAACTTTTTCATGAAATATTAATGCATAGGAGTCAATTGGAGTTGAAAGCTCAATCTTTTTCTTATCTAATCAATGTTTTTAAAAGCTCAAATTGAGTGGATGAACCAACATATATATGTATCAACATCATTAGATAGGATTTCCTTTCAATTTTCTTTCTTACCTTTTTTCTCAATATTTTGTAGTGTAGATTAGATATCCTAATTGATACACCAAAAAGAGCTAGCCCTTAGAATCTAGAGATTCAATTCACCAATTAGGCCACCCACAACCTAGGAATTTTTCCATGTTTCAACAGACTATGAAGGCCTAAAACTACCTTTATATAGGGGTGAGTCTGATTGATAATAGTTAACTATCAACATGTTATGACCTATATCTTTCATGACCTTATTCATAAAAAACCACAAATGACTATCTCAATTACCTCCTTAGAAAGTTTAAATGTCATAAGGATCAATTCACCATTCCTAAGGTTATCTTTGATCATCTTATCCACTTCCATGTCTACCTTAACCCCAAGAAGTACATATTTTGGGTCTTGTCATGAAATATTCTTATCTTTGTTATCTTTATTCATGGAATCAAAGTCAATCACACTAAATTCAAGGTAATCCTTAACATGCCTCCATCGACCAAACTCAATCAATTCCACAACCTACATGGGAAGCTCTAGTCCATTCACCATTTCATCTCTCAGCTCTCTGATAGATGTCATCCTTTCCATCACCTTCTTAATAAGGATATCTCCTTTAAGTGGAATAGAGACTATCAAAAGGACTTTGACTCACTTAAATAGTACCTTCTTTCCTTGCATGTTCTTATTCCTCCGAAAGAGGACCAACCTTTCTACCTTTATATTTCCACCACCAACCATTCCTTAGGGGCCACACTTGCACATTGATATGATCAACATAAAGAAAAAGTAGTCCAATATATAATTCAAACACTTATAGAGTATGAAACTTAGTACACCTATACCAAGAAACTATGCCTTGCCCTTGCCTTTATGGTTTTAAAACTTCATCCTTACCTTCTTAACCACAAAACCTATGTCATAACTAACACCAATACACTCAATTATATGCATTCCAAGCCATACCAAAATTATCATATGGATAAATGGCTCATGTTTTTAGTTGAGTTTGATCTTGAGTTCCTTTAGTAAAATTCAATTAAAGGGAAAGTCATTATTGATCAATTTATTGAAGTACCTTTAGCAAATAACCAACCTTCTCCTCTTGAGTTTCCTAATGAATCCATCACAACTCTTTTTTAAGAGGACATCACTTATCATATGACCATGTTATTTGATGGATAAAAGTGTCAACATGGTAGAGGTGCTAGTATTTTTCTTATTCCCCTTAACAGTGAGCCCTTTCCTTTATCTTTTAAGATAGATATCAATTATACCAATAACATGGTTGAGTATGAGGCCCTAATTATAGGTCTCCAAACTACTTTAGTATTGGGAGTCAAAATTATTAGAATTTTTGGTGACTCCTAGTTGGTGGTCAATCAAATAAATGGTTCTTACCAATGTATAAATGACATTTTACAATAGTATAAAAAACTATTAAATTTACTCTTAGCATCATTTGATCATGACCTTATCCAATCCATGCCACGTTCCACTAACAAATTTGTCAATACCATGGATTCTCTTACCTCCCAAATCTCATATGCACCTTCAAACTCTAAGCTACTTTTCACTATCTACCACATTAATGATCCCTCTTACACAAAATTTTACTTTCCTTCCATTTGTCACATGGAAGAGGCCCAATCTGACATTTGGTATAAGTAAATCTTTGACTATCTTAACCTAGCCATTGTTCCTTCTAATATGTCTAGAAACTATCAAAGAGTGTTTATATAGAGTACCTCTCACTATACCATATGATGGGGAATAATTTATAAACAAGGCTTTGATGGTCTCCTCCTTAGATGCCTATGTATTCATGAAATCTCTCACGCTATCAAGGAAAATCATGATGGGATTTGTGGAGGACATTTTAGTGGTCTAGATGTCACTAAATGTATCCTTTGCCTTGGATATTATTGGCCCACCCTTAACCAATAATGTTGTTATTACATATTTAAGTGTGTCAAATTTCAATAACATGCTAATTTGCATCTTGTACCTAGTCATGGTTTTCAAGTCTCTAAGGATTCCTGACCCTTATCATAATGGGGATTGGATCTCATTGGTGAAATTAAACCTCATTCTTCAAAACAACATCATTCTATCATCATTGCAACATAATATTTCACCAATTGGGTAGAGGTTATTTCCCTTATTTTGAACAAAGCCAGAAATATTGTTGACTTTATTAACCATCACATTATTTATCACTTTGGTGCTCTTAATAAGATTATCACCAATAATGGAAAATATTTTAAAAATAAAAAGGTAGAAGGCCTTTGTGATGCATTTGGTATTAATTTAAGTTTCTCATTGCCTTATCATCCAAAAACTAATGGATAGGCTGAAGCTTCTAATAAAAACCTTAACAAAATGCTAACTAAAATGGTTAATGCATCTTGTTGAGATTGGCACTTACACATTCCCTTCTCCTTATGGGTATATCATAATAGCATTCAAAATAATACTGGTGCAACCCCTTTATATCTTGTCTTTGGATCTAAGGCTATCTTCCTCTCAAAGTCTGAATTCCCTCTCTTTGTACATCCATACAAGACATCATCTCATAGGCTGATTATCATCAACAATGTCTAGCCCAACGTGAGATACTTGATGAGCATTGTTTGGCTATGCTTAACCATATTTGTGTCTATCAATAATGAATCAAGAACACTTATAAAAATCATCTAAGAGAATGATAATTCAATATCAAAGACCTCATCTTGAAGGAAAATCAGCATGTAACCAATATGGAAAAAATCAAGATGGGCAAGTTTGCTTTTAATTGGCTTGGACCTTATATCATAATGCATAAGTATGTTTTGTGAGCTTATCGGTTATCATATCTTGAAGGGTAATCAAAACTTGAGCTCCTCAATGCTTTGCATTTGAATCCTTTCTTTTATTAAAACAAGATTTGAACTCACCTTCTATCTAACTTAAGCTCATCCTTTATTTTACAAGATTATCACCTTCATTCCCTAACTTTGAGGACAACTAATTATAACATAGAATAATGTGATTATCCATAATAGTTATAACATTAATCTTAATTATGGGTATCACAAATCTACCCATGGCATGATTCTCATAGATACTTTTCATCCCTAATAAGATGGAATCCCATGGTCATTATCTCTTAAAGCACCTTCTCATCCACTATTCACCCTTCTTGTGCGATAATTTGCCTTCATAAAGGTAAGCCTTAAATCCTCTATAATTAATTCTATGTCTAAAATAGAAAAGGTATAAGATATTTCATCTTATGGGTCATCTCTTGCATAACAAACTGCTCCCTTGAAGGATAGCTACCAAAAGAATTCAAAATTTGCTTAATATAAGGTAGACTACTCCCTTGAAGGACAAATATCACATGCCTAAAATAAATCATAAAGCTATGACCAATCCCTTGAAGAATGGCTAAGCCGAATATTTATCAAAGTAAGTAATTTCTTGGAAGCTTCTTGCATTGATCATCTTCCCCAACCTATCAAAACATCACAAGACCCGTTGTCAAATACAAAAAGAAAAATTATGGAAGATGTAATCGGCTTTAATAAAATCAAAATTTGTAAGCTACAATCAGATTTCCTAAGTATAATTCTTACATCGATCAATATACACCATGTACGACATATACTTATTTATATTGGCTCTTTGGCAACCAACAAAAGAGGCAAACTAACCTTACAATAATGTTCTATTATCATGCATCTCCCCTTTTAACCTCCATAAAATAAGGGATTTTGAGCTTACTTGACAGTATGTGATCAAGAAATTTTTTAACAAATCAACAAATGCTCATGTGAAGCATATGAAGGGCTTGTGTTCATAAGTTGATCTATCCTCATTTTATTTTGGTCCTCACCAATGAAAGAACATCATGTCTCCTTATTTTTCACATATTGATTGATACATTCATTAACACGCTTGTATTTTGATTGTTTTAACTATATTCACTTTTTTTACATATATTTTTATTATCCAAACTTCATCTATGTGTTAAGATTAGTCTTTCAGTCAATTTTCATTCAACTAAATGAAAATCAATAAAAATAATCTAACAAACATTATGTGTTTTATTTAGTGATTTCCATTTACCTTATTTCTTTAAGTTTTTTAATCATAAAAACATTTAATAAAAGTCACCATATCATATATCATAATACCATCTCATCTATCTAAGCAACATTCACATCCATCAAACTAATTTTATCACATTTATTATAACCATTTAATCATTTCTTTCATAAATAAATGAGTCATACAAATATATTATCCATGACATAGATTCATTAATTTAAAACATATACATTCACAACATTTAATTAATCATATACCTAATCATAGGAAAAATGCTAAATAAAATCATAACCATGTCATAAACATCATAAGCGACATCATCACATGAGCTAAAATTAACCATCACATCATAAAAAACCATAACCATAACTAACATCCATAAAAAATAAACACAGCATAACTCATAATCAAATGCCATACATACATATGTGTGTGTGTGTGTGTGTGTGTCTCAAAATGATATATACATCTCACTACATTGGCTCATAGGCTGGTATCAAAATCATATAAGGAGTCTAGTAGGGTGTAGGGTACTGGGGTACTACTACTCCATGGAGCCTATTCATTTCTTGGAAGTGTATGTGCACTTATAGATGTTTCCCATTTATCAAGTGTAGAACTTCTAATCCTCCTTCTCATCACCCACTCTACTACATACTCAACATATCATGGCTTACCTAGAAGTTGAGTGAAGACCAATGTCTCATAATAACTAATCTCCTTTATTGTGGCCACATATCTGGACATGGGGATGGTATGTGTTGGAAATTCCAATGCTTTCCCTTGGGCATCCCTCTCTATTGATATCAGGGTCACCTATCCTTATGCTTGATCCCTCTTCTGAGTCACTGAGGCTAGCTGAGCTTGTGCATGGTCTCAATCTTATGTTAGGGTCACAACTTTTCCTCTCACTTAGTCTCTCTCCTGAGTATGAGTAGTGATCTATCCCTGGAGAGTGTTCTATCCTATCTCCTCCCTTAAAACTACCTTTGTGTAGTGTCTCTCTCTAAGGTCATAGCTACCAATGATGCTTGTACTATAGCTAATGCCACTCTTGCCTAATCTCACTCAGTGATAAGTGCCTATCTATCTAGGGTATTGACATCCATCTGATCCCCTTCCTCCTCCATCTCTACATCAACAACCTATTTCTATCTATTTATATGTTCATCCTATCCTTGTCCACCATCTCCCCCAAAACCTATAGTAGTATAGTGTCCTTGGAACCACACAATATAATCTTGGGTGACACCCACATCATCAATATTTGTAGCCACTGGTAACTCCTCATTATCAAACTCCTCCTTAATTGGCTATGGTGGTGGCAATGGTGCCTATGCATCCTCTCCCCTATGACACCTTGCACCAATCCAAACTATCTTCTAGCTCAATCCAAGGGGATCAACTCTACCTCCTATTACCACCTCTCATGTATCCATTTGTAGCTCTATAGTGAAAATATGTGTCTGGCATAGCCTATCCATGATGGGAATCTAGTGTAGGGTCTCCAAATGACCTCCCCATTAACTAATAACTCCAATCTATCTCTGAACCATTCTAGATCCTAGCACTCTACTCCTACTACTATAAGTGCATAATATGCCCTCCATCTCATAAAACCAACCATAAACCCTCACTGATCCCATGTGTGCCAAGGAGATCTAATTGGTCATAACATATTGATGTGCTTATAAGCCCAATAGTTCAATATAAATCCTACACTCATACCATACCATCTATGCACATGATACCCCTAGAGTTCATGATAGATCTAAGATAGTAGTATTGGATCCCATGTAAACACTATTTAGTCCTCCATCATATCAACTAGGACACCTAATAATGCCTAGGGGAATCTGCCTTCACTCAAATCAGAAAACACATAACAAGTCATGGATATCATCATCAGAGTCATGAACCATCGTCCCACCCTATCCATGTGGTACATGTCCCCCAAATATAAACCTCTAGCATGCCACCTCCCCTACATGAAATCATCCTAAAATAACTAATCCATGTAGGTGTCCCACTTCTCACTATGGATATGCTCTATTAACTCACCCTATATCAATAATCTTAGGATCTTGTGGATATCTTATAACAATATCATGATCTCCCTAGTTGGTAAAATGAAGGTATTGGTAGCCAAGTCCCATCTCTTGATGAGGGATACCATAATCACTATATCTCATGGCATGTACTAGTAGTATCACAGCTACCTAGTCCAACTTCTATCAGGTTCTCCCAATCCTATCAAGTCATGCCCCTTTATATCTCATTTATGAGTGAAAACACTCAGTCCCGTATTACAAACAACTCCCTTGCCTATAAGGTTAGACACATACCTTAGCTTAACCTACACTTTCATAAATAACATATACATTCTACCTATCAAACATACCCCTACCACCCTCTTTGAGCCTAAGTATAAGAACACTATTCCTAAGTCTCACTTTTCTAAAATATAACCTTAGAGTACACAACAAATTTGACTTAACACTTAGATTCCCCTAAAACTCTTAGCCTTCTTTACATGACCATGGATGGTCAAGTCTCAACTAGCACCAGTTCCTTATGGAACTACTACTGATCAACCCTCAATCGACATTAGTTGGGGTTTTGGATCGGTGATGGTCTTGTCTTGATCAATCATTGGTCCACTATCGACTAGCGATGATCACTATGTGGTTGATCAATGGTGACCAAACCCTACCTTTTTTACAAAAACCCTAAAAACCTCTACCAAAACTCTAATTAACTCCTTCTTCCTACTCTATTTCCTACTCTAGATACCATCCTACCCCCAATTACCTCCCCCTAATATACAATTTCATTTAAAAAACTAAAACCCCCAGTTTCAAACCATACCCATTTGTGTTATAATACACAAACTACAAACAAAAAATATAAAGCAATACAAAACCCCTACCTCCTTATGTGTGCATCAACATGGTGGATATATCTATACTACCTCCCCTTACCCCCCACTCCTAGCTCTCCCTCCAACTCACTAAATCCTCACCAACCACTATCTCCTTGGCCCACTTAGCACCCTCTCTAATCAAACTCACAACTCTTAGTCAACCACACCTCAAACGTGTAGCTCATGAACAAATTATATCTTAAAACATCATTTTTTCTTAGATAAAGGATGCATGAAATTCAACCAAATACAAAATTACATTATACAATTTCTTTGACCTTTTTATGGTTGTGATCCCTTTTTAGGGTTTTTGTGTGACCACCAACAGTCTCAAGTCAACCTCCACTGATTAAATCTAACTGGCATTAGTCAACCCCAGTTAGGGTTTTAACACCCTACCCCCTTTTCACCACTAAGACCCATTTTTAAAGTTAAAACCTATAAGATATCTCCTCTTTACTCATTAATACCACTTTCTCACCTCATCTTGTGACAACTAGACCTTGATGACTTTACCATGATATATAACCTTGACGTCATTTTCATAACCTCACCATATTTTGCCATGATATGCTCAACCGTGACCTTTTTGAAAACTAACCTTTCAAATGCCTTTTAATGCATTAAATTTTAGTTCTAACACTTGTGACCACTTGTATTTCTTAGGATGACCTAATTATTTCCCCCCTATGAATTTGAACACCTTTACATGGAGACTTGAGTTTATAATTTCACCCATATCTGTTATGCCTAAATGTGGTGGCCTAGTTCACTTATCACTTTTCCTCTATGTAGTAGACCTATTTTCCACTTCATTCCATCTTACACATTTTTTCCACCCATGTACACTTTTTAAACCCATGCCCAATTCCATTTTCACTTCATCACATCATAGTTTGAGAGGGAACACCACCTCCCATACTCGGGGCATCCAAATTTCCATTGCACTTATTGTTTTTGTTTTGCATCTTGAGACAACAAAAAGGGGCAAAATGTAGACACTAGAAAACCATACAGTTCTAGTTGTCATCAAGTACCCCTTGAACCCCTTTGCCCCTTGGATTAAAGTTAATTATTAAAATCCTCCAGTACACCCATTCACCCCCTTTAGCTAAAATTAAGTTAATTAATTAAATAAGGCCTATTTACACCTCACCTACCCAAACTGATGGCTAGTTGATCAACACTTAGCCTAAAGACCATTTCTACCTTGGCATTTATTACCTTAACTTCCTAAGACTTCTTCCACATGCATCTAAATGATCTCTTTATTAACCTCAGACCATTTCTTAACCTCTTAACAACCAATCATTAGTGTAAATGGCTAATTTTAACTATTTTGACCTTTTCTCCTTGATTGGTGATGGTCACCCCTTGATCGATAGTGGTTTACTAGGTCCATCGACAGTTACTTAAAGTAACCCAAAATCATTTCCTTATGGAGGTTGAAAATTATCTTTTGCACAAGACTCTCTTACTCTCAGGTGAACTATAAACCAAACCAGAGATACCTAAGTGCTTCATCAACTCATCATGAAGAGCTAAAGTACCTTTACCTATATTGTTCCAAGATCTCTTATAGCATACCACTCAGCCTCAGCACTCTTATAGACCAATAAACTTAGAGATAAGTATGTTTACTTTTTATCAAGTTCAATTGATAATTTTAGAATTTTTATTTGCTTGTGTCCATTCTCATCTCCTAAAATTCCATCACTTGTAGTAGAGTTCTACAAGTCCAGGTACTTCACCTTCTACCCCAGACCACCCATAGACCATTTTAGTTACTTTAATACCTAATATTTGAACTAGATATTTGTGAGAATTTATTTCACTCTCACGACCAACATTCAACCCAAAAACCACCTTTAGATATCTAACTCACCCTAGCAATCATTTTACCCAAACTAGGACACACAAGAACCATCACCAGTTATCTCTAACTAGAAATGATCATTCCTTGACTAATAGAAGTTAAACTAATTAGTAATGATTACATAGCAACCATAGATTGTCACTGTGTGTTTTATTTTCCCCAAAATAACAAGATTTTTTCACCTATCAACCCCTACCCAATTTTTTATTTTTGAATTTCTATTACATCACAAAGGTTTAAGTTATTTTTTGAATCAAGTTTGAACACTTTAACATTTCTCTTTATCAAGTTATTTCTATTTTAGTGAAATCACTTCATTCCTATCCAAAACCATCTCTTGCATTAAGTTTCATTATTTTCTATTGTTTTATGTAATCATCTATTTTCTTTTATTAGAACTTAATTATTTTAAAGAGTGGATTGACAGCCTCTAAGGAAGCTTAGTGCTTCTTGAATTTAACTCATGCTAGGTAGTCCACCTAACTATCTCACTAATCCACCCTTTTCTAGTGTCCTTATCTATAGGTCATCCTCCCTAGACAAAAAGGAGTATCTATAATGACTGGATCATGCACGCACAACAAAATTACATTCTTCTACCACACCTTTCTTTAAAGTTTCTTCTTGATTTCTAAAAAGAAAAAAAAATAGTGAAACACCACTCTTTAATAAGTAATTCAAGATGACACATTTAATGTTTTTTTGAAAGAAATAGGTTGCATGTGTGCCTAGAGAGGGATATATAATGGTTTATCTCCATACTACTCATCTATCCAAGGATACATTCTTATAATCTATAAATCAACTTAACTTCTTCTTTCCATTAAGTTTTCCTCATGTACATAGTCTTTGCCTTTGTTCACTACCAATTTATCTATTTTGGTGTGTTCCTTATCAAGATCTAAAGTGAAGGTTTCCATTTCTAGGAGTGAGCATAGATAAGAAGTCAATGGGTTGGATGAAATTGATGGATAAGAGGCAATGGAGTTCTTCTTTGACAAGAACATTTATACGAGGGTGTATCCTACGAATCTTCTACCTAATATTCTTGGCATCAAGGGTGGTAATGATGTTATGGATGCATAGATAACAATTTTATAATAAATAGATGGATCAACATTGAGATGGTGATTTTCCTCTCCATTTGAAAGGTTCATCTCCCTCATTATGATTATAAATTTTTGGGTGGGTTTGTGTAATTTTAAATATAAATCACAAAAAATAAACTAAATTGGGAAATGGTGAAAGATAAAAAAATAGAATAAAAATGGAGGATGGAGGTGAAGGTAATAAGTCCACAATGAAATAAATGGAAAAGACTACCAGACTAACTCATATTTAAATGAGTTGCCTAGAAATTCTTCCTCTCACACAAAAATATAAATATGAACAACATATGTAATGGTAACAAAAGACTTTAATATAAGCATAAAATATTAAATTTAAATATCCTATAAATGAATTTTGCAACACAAAGTTTGGAGACACTGTGAATTGTTAAAAACTAAGAAAAGGGTAGAGTTTAATGAATTCTATATCTATGAACATGTTGGCCATTTTTGGCCCACATATAAAAATTTACCTAAGTATGAAAAAGGGATATTTTAGGCAATAAAATGGTTAGTCTTTGGGAGGAATTTGGGTTTTCCAGCAGTGACGACTTTGGGTTTCTAAGGGCACAATGTAAATCAACTTTCCATTAGTGCTTGACTTCTAAATGTTTTATAAGTAGAAGTAATTCAAGTTTACAAACTTAAATTACTCATGGATAGTGTATTTTAGGTTATCTAAGGAGCACTACTTGATTACTTCATAATTTGTGAGTAGTCAGAAGGTCAAAATAAGTAAAAAGGCTTGACAAACTCAATTTTCTCTCAAAAAATAGTGCTTCTTGAGTTCTTCAAGAGACAATTCTTCTCCAAAAACCTGAAGGTACACTTCAAAAATTTGAAGGGAATTTTTAAAATGTTGAAGGGCCTTTTTTGTAGGAAAAAGGGATATTTTAAACATTTTCAAAATAATAGTTAGCTTTTTTAAAGGTCACTTCATAAATCCAAAGGGTTTTTCCTTCTTTAAGTGGACAATTACAAGTTTCTCGAAGCATATGTTACCCTTCAAAAGGACCATTTCAAAATTCCCGAAGGGTATCTTTCCCTTTGGGAGGATCATTTTTGAAAGTCCAAATGGGACATACAAGAAGCTTGAAGAGTCTCTCACCCTTTAGGAAAGTCCATTTTGAAAAGTCCAAAAGGTAATTTTTAAAGGAAGAGAATAAGAAGGAAGCTCTAGACAAATTATCCTAAGGATTTCCTTCAAGAGATTTTCTCAAGAAAAATAGGAGCCTATAAAATAAAGAAGACTTCAAGATGGACAAGTCCAAAGTAAGTAAGCTTGGAAAACTTGAATTACTCTGCACAAAGTAAATCAAGTTTCTCCAATTACTTTACTTTAAAATGATTTCTAAGTAAAGGATATGAGAAAGTTCAAAGTTAGAGAGATTAAAGAACATGAATTACTCTACATAGAGTAAATCAAGATTCTTCAAGTGCTTGACTTAAGATTGGTCCATCAATGTGAGAATCATGATGAAATAAATGAAAGGCTTCTATATGGCATAAACTAGAGCAAAAAAGGCCAATCAATAAAGGACAAGTGGCACAAGGATGACTGATAAGCATGGGAGAGTCCAAGGGATTGGTAGCTAGAAATTATAAAGGATATCATCCATCATAGTTCACTCCCCATAATCACTATTTAATGCTTAAATGCATCATGGTTGAAACACATGGAGACTCGCATCCTTTTAGTAGGTCACATAAAGAGAAAGGAGCCATGTTAATCTTGAGTGCAAAGATTAAATGCATTATGTGAAAAAGAGACATTACAGTTACTCATGACATGGATTCTCAGATGCACCAAAGAAAAAATTAAAGATGAGAGGGGATTAGGAGGATTGTTTAGTGATCTTGAGTAGTGAATTTAGGGACAATAGGGAAGTATAACATTAGAGTTCTAGCCATCAATGACTTCTTCTTTCTTCCCCTTCTCTCTCACCCATTTTCTTATATAATTACAGGCCTTGGATCCAAGCAAATCATCCCCAAACTGGTGATAGAATCACTCTATAAAAATCACTATGTAATAGACCTTTGAAGCAATAAAGATTATTTGACCTATCTCTTTATCTAACAATTGTGTTTAATTAGCTTGTGCACAATAGCATTATGTAGAATAATCCTTCAAACCTTTTTATCGTTCTTTCTTGCTTATTTTTAGGTGTTTTTCAATTAGTTACAGGTATGATCTTGAGCTCTTTCACCATTAATTAATGCTTAATGTGGATTTAGAAATCCCTCTTTGCCTCACATATGGTTCAGTGAGCCTAATTTCTAAAATATTTATGCAAGTTAACTGGTTAGGAGGTTGTGTAAGCAAACTTATCTTATGCTAAATTAGTGTCATTCCCTAGACCAAGTGGATCACTTACTTTTGGTGCATCACCTCCCTTAGCTTAGGTTTCTTTTCAAGTAGTACTCCTATCCCTTTTCCTTAACCATTAGTAGATTTTAGTGTGGGAATTAAAGAGCTAAAGTGAAGAACCTAAGGAACTAGCTTCATTAAAAAGACTAGAGGTTCAACTTTACCATAGGATAACCACATCCTGAGGTTATCTCCATGCTTATAGTTGGAAGTGAGAGAGCCTAAAGAACTCTCTCACAATGGTGAAATTCCAAGCTATAACATTTTTGGCATGCCCAGTGGGACCTAATACCATTTCATCTCCATTTTTTATGTAATATTAGTCAAATTTGATGTTGTTTTGATCATTTTGTAGTAGTGGTAGCATTAGTCCTTCAGAATCTGGTGACTTCAAATAAAACAACGATCTGGTGGAAATAGTAGCCATTTTTCATGCCAAAGGTAACTACAAGATCAATGACTAGAGATTTTCCTTCTGAATTCATTGATTTTCCTTTAAACTTAGTAACAAGGTTATAATTTACCCATACTCATCCATATGTAGGGCAGCCTCCACTTAGACTAGTCATAAAGCATACTTACACAAGGAGATCTTTGTCATCCCCTCTTGCTACTATGATTCCCCAAAGAGATTTTGTGGGCTTCAATAGCCAAAGCCCTTTAAAATTACCATAGTATGATCTTATGCTAGTAGAATCCCTCAAAATTATTCCTTATTACATAGGAGATCAAGTTGTAACTCCTACTGAGCATATAACAGACATAGCCAACTTTTGCAACATTCAAAATACCACAGTGGAGAATGTGGCTATTAGGATATTGGTTTTATCCTTCAAAAGAAAGGCACTATACTAGTATAGGGGCCTAGTTCCTAATTTTATCCACTCATGGGATGAGCTAGGAATAACCTCATGTAAAAGGTTTGTAGATAAGAGTGATCATTTGTCACTTGTAGAGCAACTGACCACAATCAAGAGAGATCCTCATAAAGTCATGCAAGACTTTCATACAAGATTTTATAAGGCATGTGATAGAATTCCAATAGCTATTAGACCATATTTAAACTTTACTTTCTTGTATTACTTGAAATCTCTCAATAAAACCATAGCTATAATGATTCAATCTATGAGAGGAGACATACTTTCAGATGCATCTGAGGTGGAAAATAAGGCAAAAAATTTCCTAGTTTAGGATGGCAAGCTTACTCCTGGACACCCAATGCCTCTTTTTCTAGAGATCAAACCAACTCTTGCAGTCATTCCTCTACTTAATGTTATACTTCCAACACTAGTAATTATTGTTGTGCCTTCACCTAAGTAAGAGAAGTCCTCTACTAGTGGATCTAATGACTCCCAAGAGAAAAATAATTAGTTGGAATTAAAGATTATGCTCCATTCCTTGGGGAATGATGTGGTTAATGTCAAGAGGTACCATGCTTATAGAAAGCCATATCAAGCTCCATACCAACCTCAGTAGTAGCTTTATCAAGCAAATAGGCAACCCTATAAAGGAAATTTCCAAGGATAGGGGCAACCTAACTATGATAGACAACATAATTATAGTCTAAATGTTGCAAGCCCTTCTAACTCCTTGGTCTCAGTTCAAAAGAATGTGGCTCAGGAGGCTGAAGGGATAATTCCTTTAATCATTCTTTTATATAATCCATTTCCCAAATAATGGCTTCAACTAGGTGTTTAATGATTAATGGTAGAATGCTATTGATTATGGATATAACCAAGCTCTTCTAGCCCAAAGCACAAAGGTTCTCATGCTGACAAAGCAAGAGCATCCTCCACAAGAATAAGGCTCAGATCAAGGGTCAAACCAATTGGAAGCCTCAATTGTCATCAATGAGTAAGAGGAGTGATATGTATCCAATCCATAGGCTACTCCCAGTTTGACCCACATCCCAGTCTTAGCAAACACAAGATTCAAAAGAAGGAATATGGGTGATAACTAGGGAGCTATCAAGGAACCTCATGCCACCACTTCCTCATTGTCTCAGCTTAATCAGCCTACTATCACTCTAAAGGTCTTGACACCTCCAAAAAACTCATAGATTCAAAAATAGTAGCAATGGTTCCCAAAGCACAAGTAAAGATTAGTAGTACACTAATCAACATTATTGAAAAATGAATAAATCCAATGTGAGTGTACCAATGTGGGACATGCTTTCCATGTCTAGTCAAGTGGATATCCTTCAAGAAGGTTTGTCCAATATAGGTGTTACAACAACTAAAAGTAGACAACCAAGCAAAGAAGTTGAGGTCCTCACTAATGTAGTCAAGTGTCCTATGGGAGAAATGTAAAGTAATATGGTCAAAACTCCTCCCTTATACATTTCATTAATCATTGGTGACTCCTTGGTGCATAATTTCTTAATAGACAATGGAGTTAGCACTTTGGTAATGCAAAAGTCCATATCTAACTAGTTAAACCTCAAGTATGAGCCTCACAATAAGGAAGTCCTACATCTTGATGGTTCTTCCAAAAAGCCATCAGGTATCATTAGGAATTTGAGCCTAACCTTGCATGATTGTCTTTATATGTCCATGGTGCAAGATGTGTTGATCCTAGATGTCACTCCTCACTTTGCATTATATCTTTCCAAAGAGTTCATAGCCAAGATTTTGGGTTACCTTGTAGTATATTAGTCTTATATGGCATTTAGAATAATTTATGAGACTAAGATCTTAATCAAGGATGAACCCATGACATAATTCCATATTTAACCCCATCAACTCGATAACATAAACCTAAATTGTACCATCCTTGATGAGGATAAGTTTACAATTTTCCAAAAGCTGAACACTCATCTTGAAGAGGTTTTAGACGTGTTCTTGGATGAGCTATGAGGAGATAACCAATTTTTCAACCATTTGGAAGGTGTCAAGGAAAGAGACATGGGTGTCTATATGTTGCATGAAGAGAATCTACCCATGACTTCCCTCATTGGACCTAAAGAAGACCCCAATGGTTTATGGAAGTTGTTCTTTGATGGCTCAAGGGGGAAAAATGCTATAGGTGTTGGAGAAATGTTGATTTCATCCTTAGGTAATAAGCTTTTCTCTTCCTACAGGTTCTATTTTAGCTACTCTTGAAATGCAACAGAATATAAAGGCTTGATTTGTGGCCTTCAATGGGCCACCAAAAAAGGAATCAAACTATTGTAAGCTTATGAGGATAATGAGATCATATTTAACTAAGTCAAAGGCTTGAACATAAAAAAAAAAACCCTTTGATGAGGTCCTACAAAAATAGAGTGTGGGACTTGATTGAAGATTTTGAGGCCTTTGACATTCAAGCTATCCTCAGAAATCAAACCCAACATGTTGATAGGCTAGTAGCCATGGGAGCTCAGTTTGAAATTCAAAGTGAGCTAAAAGAAACTAAGGTTTAACCACATGTCAAGATGGTGGAGAGACCATCAGTACCAAATAATGAATCCCACTAGTAAGTTTTTGAGAGTGACAAGCAAATCACTTGTTTCTTATATTAGGAAGTTGAGTTTTCCTCCTCCAATCAAGCTAAATTTTAACATCAATATTGGGATCAAATTGTTTAGCTAAGGTAAAAAGGAATTCCTAAGAGTTTGGTTACACTTGAGAGCCATTTTCATGAAGGAGACCATATGAGGAAAGAAAAAGTAGTAATGTCTACTAATGAAGAAAACTATGAGAGAGTCCTCATCTTCAAAGACAAACTTCTCAAGCTTAGGAAGGTAAGCATCAAAGCTAAGAGGCATGCTTTTATATCACTTTCCAAAGAGTATGAAAACATTTTTACTTGGGAGTAAAACAACCTAAAGGGTTTTTATCCTAAGTTAGCTTAGCATACCATAGACTTGGAGGCTAATGCCAAGTGTGTAAGGCAAAATCACAGGCTTTTTAACCCCAATATTAAAGAGCTGATGAGGAAGGAACTAACCAAGTTGATCGATTCTAGGATCATCTTTCCCATCAAACATTCATCATGGGTAGCCAACTTGGTGCCTGTAAGAAAAAAGTGGGGAGATTAGGCTTTGTGTGGACTTCAAAGATTTGAACAAAGTCTCCTTGAAGGATCACTACCCTCTTCTATCTATGGATTAACTTCTCCAAGTAGTTGTAGGATCAAAATGTTTCTCTCTATTGGATGGACTTTTTGGCTACAATCAAGTTTGGGTGAAATATGAATATCAGTACAAGACTACCTTCACTACCAAATGGGGCACATATGCATACTAAAAAATGTCCTTTGGTCTATCAAATACTGGCATAACTTTCCAAAGAGACATGGACATAGCTTTCTAAGGGTTGCTAAAATAAATGGTGCTAGTATACTTGGATGATATCACAGTTTTATCTAAGAATGCTAGAGAACACATGAACCACCTGAGGCTAATTTTTGAGAGATGCAAGGAGTATGGGATTTCCTTAAATCCTAAGAAGTGCATGTGTGTCATGCATGAAGGCAATTTGTTCGGCCAAATCAACTCAAAGGAAGGGTTGTCCATTGATCTTGATAGAATAAGTGACATCTTGGCCTTATCCTTGCCCAAGAATAAGAAGGGACTCCAAAGTTTCCTTGGAAAGATAAACTTCATGAGAATATTTATCCCTAGTTTTGCAAGTTTGGTTAAACCCATCACTGATATTCTAACAAAGAACCAAGAGTTCACTTGGTCAAATGAAGGAAAGTCAACATTTTAAGCTATCAAGCAAGTCATCACTCAAGCACCCACACTTATGAATCCTAATTTCTCAAGGGAATTTATATTGTATGATTTTTCCAACATTGATAATATATCGGCTATGATGATGTAAATAAATGGTGAAGGACTTGAGCAACCATTAGCATTTTTCAATCAAGGGCTTGAAGAGTATGAGGTGAGGTATGCCTTTGTAGAAAACCAAGTCCTTATAGTAGTAAGGAGCCTCAAAATGTTTAGGCCAATACTATCCAATAGCAAAATCTACCTAATGGTGTCTCATCATAGAGTAAAAGACTTTCTTCTTAACAAGTATTTGAGCAAAAAAAGAGTTGGTTGGATTACTAAAGTCATAGAGTATGACATGGATATCAAGGTCACTAAGTTAGTAAGAGGTAACAGTTTGTGTGAGCATATATTCAATGACCTTCATGAAGACAAAGAGGTCATCTTGGTAACACAATATAACTCACAAATAGATGTACCTCCATCTCACACTAGCTAGATCTAAGATATGACACACCTTATGCTAATAAGTGAGTGCCCTAAAGGTATGGACAAATCAAAAAGAAGGTATTTTAAACTTCAATCCATACATTATGCACTGGTTGATGGGTTTTTGTTCAGAAGAGACCTCAATAGAGTACTGAGGTGTATAAATGATGATCAAGTAGCTAGTATTTTGGAGAATTTCTATGATGGGCCTATAAGAGGTCATTTTTGTCCAAGGACTATGAAAACAAAGATCATGAGGGCTAGTTACTACTGGCCTAGCCTCTTCAAGTTTGTTTATGCATGGGTGAGGAAGTGCCAAGAATGTGCTCTCTTCACATGTAAGTAAAGGTTAGTAGATTTACCTCTCAACCCAATTCAAGTGGAGAAACCATTCATGTAGTGGGGTTTGGACTTCATTGGAGTAATCAACCCCACATCAAGTGTAGGGAATAAGTGGGTGATTACTACAACTAATTACTTCACTAGGTGGGTAAAAGTCATTACATTGATGGAAGCCAATGAAAGTGCAATCTTATATTTTTATTATAGCATTATGATTAGGTTTGGTGTTTCATCCACTATCATATCTAATAATGCTTTGGCTTTCCTTGGTTTGAAAATAAGTGAATGGGATCTCAAAATGGGAATCTATCTTAGCACTTCCTCAAAATATTATCCTTAATGAAATGGGTTGGCTGAGTCCATAAATAAAAATATGTTAAGGATTATCAAGAGGACCATGGAAGAGAATCAAAGGATGTGACACACCAAGTTGAAGACAACCTTGTGGGCTGACCGAGTAACCCATAAAGCTATTATTGATAATTCTCCATATGTCATAGTATATGGAAGGGAGGCCAAGTTACCTATTTCTCTTGATCTACTTGCATTAGAGCTAGCCCATCAACTGAAGCTGCTAGAAGATGAACCTATGAATGTGAGATTGGTAGAACTCACAAAAGCTGAGGAGATAAGAGACCTTGTTATGAAGATGCTAGAGTCACATCAATCTCAGGTCAAAAAGGCTTTTGACAAGAGAGGTACAGTAAGGAATTTTAAGGAGGGAGACCTAGTTCTCAAATGGGATTCAAAAAAGGCCAAACCAGGGAACCATACCAAGTTTGATAGCTTGTGGAGTGGCCTTTATTTGATCCATGGATGAAAACAACATAACACTTTCCAACTAACCTAAATGGATGGAAAGGTATTACCCATTCTAGTCAATAGGATTCATCTAAAGCCATGTTACTAAAAGAGTTTTCAGCCATTGTATGTTATTGTACATTTTGTATAGCTTTTCATGTTTTTCTCTAAGTACCTTGTACACATCCATTTTAGTTGAGTGTTTTCCCTTCCCTAAGTGCCTTGGGCATAGTTTGTTTCATTTTGATTATTTTTGTTTCTTCAAGGTAAATTTGAAAATAGATCCAACTTTGTACAAAAGTAGTGACTTCATGCCCAATGGATTAAATGAAGCCAATGAGTTGGGTTCTCAAGCATAGAAGGCATGCTTCCCTATAAGTCACTATAAATGTTGGCCATTTTTGGACCACATATCAAAATTTGCCTAAGTATAAAAAATGGATATTTTAGTCAAGAAAATGGCAAGTCTTTGGGATGACTTCAGGTTTTCCAATAGTGACAACTTTAGGCTTCTGAGGGCATAGTGAAAATTGTGTTTCCATCAGTGCTTAACTTCTAAATGTTTTATAAGTAGAAGTAATTTGGATTTATGAACCTAAATTACTAATGTACAATGTATTTTGGGTTATCTAAAGAGCACTATTTGATTAATTCATAAGTTGTGATTAGTTAAAATCCTAAAATAAGTAAAAATGCTTGACAAACTTGATTTGGTCTCAAAAAATAGTGATTCTCAGGTTCTTCAAGGGACAAGTCTTTTCCAAAAACCTGAAAGTACACTTCAAAAATTTGAAGGGAATTTTCAAAATGTTGAAGGGTCTTTTTTTAGGCAAAAGGGATCTTTTCAACATTTTGGAAAGACCAATCAACTTTTTTGAAGGTCACTTTCATAAATCTGAAGGGCTTTTCCTTCTCCAAGTGGATAGTTGCAAGTTTCCCAAAGGGTATGTTACCCTTTGGAAGGACCATTTCAAAATTATTGAAGGGTATCTTTCCTTTCAGGAGGATCATTTTAGAAAGTCCAAAGGGACATACAAGAAGCCTGAAAGGTCTCTCACCCTGTGAGAAAGTCCATTTTAAAAAGTCTAAAAGGTAATTTCTGAAGGAAGAGAGCAAGAAGGAATTCCTTCAAGAGATTTTATTAAGATAAATAGGATCCCACAGAATAAAGAAGACTTCAAGATGGACAAGTCCAAAGTAAGTAAACTTAGAAAACCCAAATTACTCTACATAAAGTAAACCAAGTTTCTCCAAGTACTTTACTTTAAAAATATTTATAAGTAAAAGATCTAGGAAAGTCCAAAGTTAGAGAAATCAAAGAACCCAAATTACTCTACATAGAGTAAATTGATATTCTTCAAGTGTTTGACTTAATCTTGGTCCAATAACATGAGAATCATGATATAATGAATGAAAGGCTACCATGTTGCATAAGCTAAAGCAAAAAGGGCCAATCAGTAAAGGACAAGTGGCACAAGGATGAGCAATGAGCATAGGAGATTAAAAGTATTTGGTAGCTATAAATTTTAAAGGATCTCATCTGTCATAGTTCACTCTCCATAATCATTATTCGATGCTTAAATTCAACATGGATGAAACACATGAAGACCCACATCCTTATAGTAGGGAACATAAAGAGAAAGAAGCCACATCAATCTCTAGTGCAAATATTAAATGCTTCATGCCAAAAAGAGACATTCCAACTGCTCACAACATGGCTTTTCAGATGCACCAAAGAAAAAATTAAAGATGGGAGGGGCTCAAGAGAATTATTTAGTGACCCTGAGTGACACATTTAGGGATAACAAGGAAGTACAACATCAGATTTCTAGCCATAAACAACTTCTTATTTCTTCCCCTTCTCTCTCCCCCCTTTTTATATATAAATAGAGGCCTTGGAGCCAATAAAATCATATCCAAACTAGTGATAGAATCACTCTGTGAAAATCATTGTGTAATAGACCTTTGAGGCAATAAAGATTATTTTACCTGTCTCTTTGTCTAAAAATTGTGTTGAGTTAGCTTGTGCACAATAGCATTGTAAAGAATCATCCTTCCAACCTTATTTTACTTCTTAATTTCTTATTTTTAGGTGTTTTCTAGTTAGTTTCAGGTCTAAAATTGAAAATGTTCACCATTAATGGATGCTTAATGTGGATTTATAAATACCTCTTTACTTCACATATGGTTTAGTGGGCCTAGTTTACAATATATATATTCAATTTAGCTTGTTAGGAGGTTGTGTAAGCAAACTTATCTTATGTTGAATTAGTATCATTCCCCATACCAAGTAGATCACTTACTTTTGGTGCATCACCTCCCTTAGCTTAGATTTATCTTAAAATAATTATCCTATCCATTAGTATATTTTAGTGTGGGAATTAAGGAGCTAAAGTGAAGCACCCAAGGAACTAACCTCATTAAAAATCCTAGAGGTTCAACCTCACCATAGGATACCCACATCTTGATGTTGTCCCCATGCTTGTAGCAAAAAGTGAGAGAGCCTAAAAAACTCTCTCATAAGGGTGTAATTCCAAGCTATACTATAACATTAATACAAATTTCATAAATAAAGAACATCAAACCCCATAAAGATAAATAATTAACCCACAAAGTAAAATACTAATTATTCCCACTTGCTTTTATTCTATTACTCAAATCTAAGAAAGTACATTTCACACACACACACACACACACACACACACACACCCACACACACACACAAAGTTACAACCAATTTTCAAATAATATTTCCCCAAAATCTTGAAATAAATAATATCCCTTATCAATAATACATATTTTATCTTTAGTAAAATCATTCCACCCACAAAGGAATTCAAAAATCCATCCATTTCACTAACTCTACTTACAACTAATTTTACTCTTACTAGAGTTTTCCCAAATTTCATTTTATTATTTATGTATTTTAAAATATTAAATTTAATTTTTATTTTACATTTAAAATATAATATTAATCCCAAAGATAATTAATTTACTTAACGACTCCATGTGTATAGCTCTCTCTAGGCACTTCTCCTTGGCACTCATTTTAGCACTTCTTTTTTATGTTCTTTTATGACTTTTAAAAATTAACAATTTATATAATAATTAATAATTATATAATTCATTTAATTTTCATTTCAAACCCATAAACATCATCCTCTAAATTCATTCCATACAAATTTACATATAGTGTTATCTTGCCCATTGGGTTTTGGAGTCAAATATTGCACTTTGGAAAATTAAACAATGAAAATCAATGAAAATCGCTCAAATGAGTAGAAAAAATTGAATGAGAATTATTCAATACAATAGGTGGAAATTTGATGGTATACATCCATGATTCATGTATTCTAACTCAATGTTTAGCTTCTCCATGTTATCAAATAATTGGATGCTTTCAATTTTTTTTAAACACTTATTCAACTTCCATTTTTACAATGGTTATGTCATCAAGTTCCACTACAAGGATTTTTTTTCTAACCATTATCCTATCACATATTTTTGAATTAGTCATGGGTTTCATAAATTTCATCATACCCAATTTATCAGGAATATGTCCTTTCTTCAACATTTAATATTTGAGGCACATTGTTGTGTGTTACTAATGTTTAATGATATTAGTGGGTTGGTGAGTAATACATGTATTATAAGAGATATGTGGTCTAAGGAATCTCTAAATTGAGGCCCCTAACTATGGTTACATGATTTTTTATCAAACAAAGGTTGTATTCATTTTTTTATTGTTACTTTACACAATTTTTAGTGTGGGTATAAAGTAGATGCAAACATCTTTCAGCGATATTTTTGGTAGAAGGTGTGGAGTTGATATTTTATTTCAAAGTAAATGACACACAAAGGTGGTTTGAATTCCATAATGCTACTACATCCTGAAGTGAATATACTTTCAAACTTTATAATGTTGATGTAATATATGAAAGCTTAAGTAGAGGCTATGGAGACAATGTAATGCTAAGGGGTTGTAGTAGTAGATGATGGAACTGATACTAAAGTTATTGAGGAAGTGACTAAGGACTAGGAATCAGAAGATGAGGTTGATTAATCTAATGATAAATATTGTGTTTTATTTTGATAATTAATATTAAACCAAAGTTGGACCCCATAAATTATTCTAGAAGTTTGAGTCTTGAATAACTCATTAAAACTAGATCACTGAGTTAGAGAAAAACTTTGAGTATGAAAGTATGGAATATTCCAAATGAGTTAAGTTCATTGACATAAATTCAAGAGCTCACACATCTTTATGGTGGGGGAATTTTCAAATTTAAATATTGTGCAAAGGAAAATATAATATTAAGACATGGAATAAATTATTTGTAAATTTGAGAGATAAATCCATTATTATGGATGATAATGATTTTTTCAAGAGGCTTCAAAACTTGAGACAAAGGGAGATATGTGTGAAATATTACACTGAGTGTTATAGACTTACCATTAGAGTGGACCATGTTGAATATGATGATAATAATATCTTAAAAATATGTAAATAGATCATTAATTGTAATGAAAGATCAATTTGGTATGATCAAACTATAATATGTTGATGAATCATATTGGTGTGATGAAGGCAAAATAAAATTTATCATGCAAACAATAAGGATTAGTTATAAGAAAATGAAATCTCAATCATGGGCATGGAAAATGAGGTGGAATTAGTATAGGTTATTTTTTGAAATAAGGTGAGGAAATTAATTCACAAATCAATGATGATAATGCATAAATATACAAGGGATGTTTTAGAGGTAAAGGATCCTATGGATTAGGTAGAAGTTATGGATTCATAGGTACATGTTTCAAATGTACCAATATGGGACATCAAACATTTGAGTGTCCACATGAACATAACAAATATGGTATAATAAATAATGCAAGTGTTTATATCACACAAGTAAATGAATAAATTATTGTGTGTATTCATAATATAGATAAACCTAAAACTATATAAGCTTTCATGATGAGGAGGGTATTGTTGAAACCTTAAAAAGAGGAGAATAGTTATGCAAAGCAAAATAATTTATTAATAACCATTTTGAAGTCTAGAGGTAAGTATTTAAAATTTATTATTGATATTTTGTAATATTTAAAATATTGTTTCACAAGAAATGGTAGATAATCTTGGGTTGATGATAATTATATCCATGAATACATATAATCATGGTTGTTGAAGGGAAATTAGGTTTTAGTGAATTAGAAATGTATGGTAATTTTCAAATTGGTAAATATAAGGACGAAATTCTACTCAACATAATTGCCATGGATTTTTGTAACATATTTCTTGAAAGGCCCTTGTAGTTTAACCATAAGGCATAACATGTTGACTACGCAAACACCCATACATTAGTGAAAGATGGATAACATATACAATAAATTCATTAAAAGATAATATTTAATAAGATTTAAGAAGTGGAAAACAATTTAAATATTTTTATTATTTCATAAAAATATTTATTGAAAGAGGTGAAATATCATAACACATGTTATGTATTTATTTCTAGGCCAACATAATAATTAACTAAAGGTATATTAGTATAAGAAATACTTTTGTGTGAAGTGAAGGAGATACTAAGTGAGTTTTAAGACATTATGTCTAATTATATAATAGGTTTCCATTCATGAGGACTATAAATCATTACATGGACCTTATTTTAGGTTCAATTTCACCAAAAATAGTGGTATATAAGTTGACACTGAAGAAGAATGCAAAGGTGCAAATATGATTACAAAAGTTGTTGAATAAATATTTTATCAAAGAAATTTAGATCCTATTTAAAATAAAAATAGTATTATCCTTGATAATAATGGATAATGTGCACTAATTCCAGATCCATTAAAAATATGTCTATAAAGTATAGAATTTCCATTGTTGTGCATGGATGATTTGATAGATTGATTAAGTGGAGCAAGATATTCTAAAAATATTAACTTTAAGATTTAATATTGTCATATCACATAAGGTAAGGTGATGAATGTAATGTTGCATTAAAAACATAAAAATTATTATATGTGTGGTTGGTTATGCCATTTGGGTTATCTAATCCATTGATTACATTCATGGGATTGAAGAATTAAGTGTTGAAGCTAGTTTTAGGTAAGTTTGTTATTATGTGTCTTGAAAACATATTGATTTGTAGTATAATAGAGGAAAAATTCTTATGATATTTGTGTCAATTTATAAATAAGTTACAAAATGATTTTTTTATTGTAAATTTAAATAAATTTAGTTTTATGTAGAAAGAATTGGTATACTTTGGATTTGTTATTTCTCAAGAATGTCTAAAAATGGATCTAGAAAAGGGGTGAGTTATATGAATTGGCCATCACCAAAACATACATTTGACACATGTAGTTTTCATGGATAGGCATTCAAACTATGACTAGGAGTTATATGTAATCATGTAAGTGCTAAAGAAGTGTAAACAATATGTGTCGCATAAGGATTTTGTGTTGTATATAGACCATCAAAATAATATTAATTAGTATTAAATTTAAATTAAATTAAATACATATGAAATGGGTTGAATTCCTATACATATATTCATATTTTTTTAAGCATGGGAGGGAAAAATTAGATAGAGTTACAAATTACCAAGTAGACAAGTTATTTTGTTGAATGAATTAATAGTGGAAGTAGTATGATTTGATATTATGAAAGAATGTTATGAAAATGATGAATATTTTTAGGAGTGCATGAAAATCATGTACATAACTAGTAATTGGTGATATAACACCATGGTTATAGTATTATTTTCAAGACAGATTATTATTTTGAGGAGTGTAAGTATGTATACCTTGAGGCTGAATGCATGAGAATTTGATCATGTAAAAACATAGTGGATGTTTGGATTTTCATTTTTGTTATGTCAAAACATTAAAATGAGTAGTAAAAAAATATTTTTTTGAATGATTATGGGTGTTTTAAATTAAATTCAAGAGTGTATAGTGTTCTAACTACAAAAATGGAGAAGTCAGAATGCAAGGTTGTATCAAACATTGCCTATTCCAATGAGAAGATAGGAGGATATTAGTATCTATTTGTTTTTATGTTTACCTAGAACACATAAAGAAAATTATTCCATAATTGTATTTGTGGGTATATTTTTAATATGGCATTTTTTTTTTCTTGCAATAAGACTAATGATGCAATAAGCATTGCTAACTTGTTTTTCATGGAAATTATGAGGTTATATGGTTTGCCACATAACATGTGTAGCATAGTATCACATAGAGATGTGATTTTTTTTTGTAAATTTATAGTGGACCTTTTTGAATAATTTGAACATCAAGTCTTATTACATTTTGGAATACCATCCTTAGACATATGGATAAATAGTGATAGTCAGCAGGGGTTTGGATAATATGTTGAAATGTTTAATTGATGGTGCAAAAAACATGGGATGATATTTTAGAACAAGAAAAGTTCATAAATAATAATTCAATTAATAGGATTATAGGGATGTAATCATTTCATATTGTTTATTTTTTTATTCCAAGAGAATTTGTGGGCTTACATGACATCAAAAGTAAGCAAATAAAAAGTGTTTAAATAGAGGATTTTTTAGAACATATATGAGAAGTGCATAATAAAGTGTACAAACAATTGAATAAAATTAGTGCATAGTAAAAATAGCATGTAAATGTGAAGATAAGGGAATTAGAATATCATATTGAGTATTTCATCTTAGCACACTTGAGGAAGTAGATATTTCCAAAAGGCTTATGATAAATTAAAATAAAAAATTATCAGTCCATGTAGAGTGTTCCAAGAATTTGTGAAGAAAATATATAAGATAAAGTTTCCTGAAAGGATTGATATTTTTCATATTTTCAATGTGTCTAATTTGTATCCATGTTATGAATGATAAAGAATTGGAAACACATATTTAGGTTATAAATAAATGGATTTGATAACACAAATTATATAAAAATGTGTGATGAAGTGAAACAAGTGATTGACATGTGAGTTTGAAAGACTATACACGAAAAATAATATACAAAATATATCATAAAGTGGAAAGGTCAAGGAATAATAGATGTGACATGGATAAGATCATCAAAATATAAAAATGGGAAAAACATTAACATAGTTCTTATAAGTCACATGATCATGAGCACATATTAAATGTTTTACCCATGGTGTATGATGTGAGAGAATCTTAATTCACGTGCAATATTGTATCAACCAAAAATATGTTATTTTAGTATTTGATCAAGCTATGTTTTTATGTGTCTTATTGTGTATATTTAATTTTTAACTTTTTACAAATCTTAAGTTGTGAAAAAGTCTCCTTATATTGTTTTAATTCACTAGTACATGTCTCTTTTGTATAGTTTTGCACACCCTATGAGAGCACTTTTTTATATTGTTTGTAATGTTATGTGCATATGTTATTGTGTGAAATTGATATTTTTACCACTTAAATAATATTCTTAAGCTTTACATAACAAATGATGTTGGTCTTTTGTGAAAGTGTAGTCTTGTAGAGATATATGAAGTAATTATATGAGTCTATAACATCTTTGAGAACATCATAACGTTAATTTGAGTCACTACGTAGATTGATTATTTTCCACAAAATTAGCAAGATTCATGAGAATTCTTGGAGGATTTGTTTATTCAACACTATGCACTCAAAACACAAAAATATTAAATTAAATTTTTAATGTCATTAGATCATATAAGGGAAGGTGATGAATGGAATGTTGCATTCAAAACACAAAAATGATTATATGAGTAGTTGGTTATGCCATTTGGGTTATCTAATTCACTGAGTACATTCATGAAATTGATGAATTAAGTGTTGAATCCATATTTAGGTAAGTGGTTGGTTATGCCCCTCATATTTTATAAACATTAATGGACACAAATCTAATTGTTTCATCCTCTTTCACTCAATCCAATAGGAATGACCTCTTTCTCCTTCCTTATGTATTCTTTTTGGTGAGGTATTTGGTTATCTCGTAGCTCATAGAGTTTTATAAAGCTTCATAAAGAGGATCAATCTCCATTATAAGAAAATTAAGTGTCTTAATGGAAATTTTTTAGATGAATCTTTCTTCACTCTTGCTATGAATGAATCCACCTTATATGAACCCCTTTCTTCACTATGAACTCAAAACACAAAAATATTAACTTGAAAATTTAATATCATCATATTGCATAAGGGAAACTAATGAATGAAATTATAGTCATATAGAAATGTAAAACTAGTAACTTGAGTGTGGATTATGACTCCCAATCCATATATCCCTCATGCTTGTTCTCATGACCCTCAAAAACTTATTTTCACTTATTCCCAATCATCTGTAGCCTTTCTAGCTTGATCCCAACTAAAACAAGACCTTGTTTTCATGACTAATCCATCCCCTCAAGTCCCATCTACCCAAGACAATAGTGACACACTAGGATAATATCATTGGTTCCACTCTTATCCACTTTTTATGTTGTTATCCAAGCTCATTTATAGCCCCAACAAAATTTTTTTGGGTTCCTCATCCTTCTTCTTATCACCCTAATATTAGCACATTCAACCCATGACCAATAGATCCTTATAAAATCCCATTCAAAGATAATTTGTAAAAGTTTTGAAAATATCACAAAGTAAGCAAGAATACAACCAAGACTACTCAAGCACATTTCCTTATTCTCTACATATAACCATCTAATACTATTTCTAGCTTATCCAAATCCTTACAGCACTCCCTAGTCATCTCAAGCACACCCAATTTAGCATTTTATTGCATTATCATATCACAATTTCACCAATCACTTTCAAAGGAAGAACTACATATGGCTTGATCCCTCTTCAAAGTATTGGTATGTTGGAAATGTGCCCACATAAGGGGTGTGGATCTACATCTAGTGAATTTTGCACACACTAATCCCACTCTTGTTTGAAATTGGTCAAAGTACAATGGAAGATAGGGTTTGAAGAGAAAATCTACTCTACATGGAGCCCTATATACTTTTAACTACTGAAACTTTAGAGACAAGGTCACATAGACCTACCAAATAAAACCCAAAAAGCTTAGACTTCAAGAAAATAGCATCGAACAAGGAATAAAACATTGATGCCATTCTTATCCACTTTAAATGCTCCTATCCAATTAGTAAATGAAATTCAAAATCCTATTTATGACAGTGTCCTAGGACTTCACAATGACTATTAGATCTTGTCTCAGGATCAGCATAGTTTAAGCTAAGTCTTATTTTCTCCCTCTTATTACTATTTTTAGAAAAACTCTAATTACCAATAAATTTCACAAATTAGTAGCTTATTTACCACATATTATTTATTGATTTATCAATCTAAACCCTTTAACTAAATTAGGAATAATATACCAATATTCCAAAAATTGTTAAATCATTTGGTGAACTTGACTTACTTCGTTTGTGCATAAAAACCCTAGGTTAAAATTTTGACTAATTTTTCTTATAAATTTTTGAATTTTTACTTGAATATTTAAATTATAAATTCATTTCAAATTTTGAAATGTAGTAGTATTTTTAAAATAATTTTCTTTCAAACCCTAGTTTCCCATATTAGGTCCCAATATTTTCCCAATCATTTTATGAATTTTTTCTAGCATATTTAAATTAAAAAATCCATTCAAATTTCAAAATTCAATAGTAATATTCAAAAATATTCATTTTTCCAAACCCTAGTTGCATATATTAGGCCCCATTAAATCATTAATTTTCTAATATATTTTTGATTTTTTACTTGCATATATAACTCAAAAAATCCCTTTCAATTTCAAAATTTCATAGTACTTGTTCAAATAATTATCCTTCAAACCTTAGTTGCTTGTACTAGGTCCCATTTTTTATTGAGGTATCACCTTACGTCTAAAATTAGATTTCAAAAATAGATCTCACTTATTTACAAATTTTTCTTACATTTTTTGCAAAAAATAAGGATACCATCATTGGTCCTATAATGTACATGAATAATGAATTATACCATATATTAGTGCAAAGTTTCATTCTTTGCATTTCTTTCTTACTTTCTATAATAAGGGATGATATTAAAAAATTCATTGTTAAAAATGCACAAAGTTTCAATATTCCTTTTCCATACTCTCTCTCTCACTATCTAGAAAAAAATTCAAATTTATCATGATAAACATGTTAGAAAGGTTATGATTCATGTCAAAGTTTCTTATGAATCCATGCACAAATTCATGCTTTCTATCCCTTGATTTATATCTCCCATATGGAATATTTTTCAAGTTTATCATGCTAAATACATTAAAAATGTCATAACACATGTCAAAGTTCTTTATGCATCAATGCACAATTTCATGATCTCTATCCTTTTGAATGTTCATTATAAACATATTGTTATACAACTTATAACTCCAATTACATGAATTTTATCCCACATACATGTTTTCTACCTAGAGGATTCATTTCATAAGATAACAACCACCTGTCAAGTTTTAATGTCATATCTTATGCATAGGAAATATTTTCCTTTTCCTCCTCTCCCCCAAGAGGATGATAGCTAATTTCCCTCTAAATAGGTCTTTGCTATCACCCTCCAAAAGGTGAGGTAACCCATAATATTATTCCTAATGCATACATTCAACCTATAGCTTCTTCAAAACCTATTCAACATATGTGCTTACATGTTCAACTAAAAGCAACTAGGGTTTGCACTTGTGAGACTCTAAGGGATCAAATCACCATTATGAACAAGTTAATTTCATATTTACAAACACAAAATCACTTATTAAATGACAATATCATAACATTAAAAAATTAGATTATAATAAAAAATCCTCAAAGACACCCTAGGTTCAATCATGTATATGCACCTTTATCTAATCAATTGGTTGAAATCAAGGTTACATATCAAAACAAGAAATCACAATAAAGTAACTCGACAACTAGTGATTCAAAAAACATTCAAAGATAAAATAAGATTTCAAGTGAGGTATTAAGGGAAATGATTAAATCTAAGTTGATCAAACTACCTCCTCTAATCCAGTGAGAAGATCTAGATATTATTATGCACCCCTATTGATCTAACAATATCTTAATACAAACTATGTTATATCTTGAGATATCTTGTCACTTATCATTACTATATTATATATTTTATAGCATAACACACTTGCAGGGCTCTTTCTTCTGAAGATAGTCATTGGAGGGTTTCCATTCCTACCCTCAAAATAGGGGGAAATAAATAGGGGTTTTGTCATAGAGAGCAAATATCCTATCAACTAAAAAATTCAATTTCAAAACACTTAGAACAACAATAAGACATCAAACTAGTTAGAATAGACTAGGCAGATAGTGAAGAATCCATAACAATCATCAAATCTAGCCTAGGATAATAACACCGAGACTAGAATATAGCATCAATGGTGTTACTATCCATTTCTAACACTCCTATCTAAATAATAGAAAAATTAGAATTTCTAGAAGCGGGAAGAAAAGTAGGTTTAGCTATAGATTTGCATAGCCAAACTAGTTTAGAATCAATAGTTTTAGTACTCATTTTTCTTAGATAATCTAGATATAGGGGCATCATGCATGTCATGATGGCTCTCACTTATATTTTTAGATACAATAATTGGTATAACTTCTAGATAAAAATCCATGTTCCAAACATCAGTGATTAGGGGCAATGTGTGCATCACATTTGTTTCTTTTCTTTCTTAGTTTAACATTATCCAAAAATTCTTAGTAGTTGCATGAATTATTCCATATTTATGTGGTTGACATAATTTTAGAGTGGATTTCATACAAGCCTACCCTCCACATTCCTGAGTTCACAAGTTTTTGAGTGACTTCCACATAAGCTAGATTCTTAGTTTTGGAGTGGCTTTTATATAAGCCTAATCTCTATCTTTCAGAGTGGTTAAGAGTGGCCTAATTTATAATATATATTTGGATATCCATGCCAAAATTTTTATATCATAGTACATTCATAGGATTCAAAATCCATCTCATATGACATATATTTCATACTAATATTAGTTCATAGCTTCACTTTACGAGGCAATGATGGAGCCAAAGTTCTAGCTAGCCTTTGTATTCTTAAGCCACCTATTTAGAGGGATTGGACACACATTCCAAACATTGATCAAACCATGCATGACAATATAGATTTACTTAGTATGTGACAATGGATCCAAAGAGATAGCCTTTGCATTCTTGAGCCACTTTCTAGGGAATTGAGCACTTAGTTCCATTCATGATATTACTCTTGGTACAATATCATCTAACATTACTTGATATCACAATAGGTTTTGTATTGGTCCATGTACCCAATGAGGTGTATTAATTCCTTTCTCTTCCTCTATTTTATCTAGCTTTGTGCATTCTTATTTTAGATATAACGTATCTAATAAGAACTAATCTACTCTTATTTTTTATTGTAGAATCATAGTTCACAGTGTGCTCTCTCTATGTACAACCCAACATCATAAAAACATCATGAGCTTCACCCTTATAGGTAAGTTTAGGTATGCTTTCTCTTTTTATTTTATCTTAGTATTTCACTTTACTGCATCACTAGAATAAAGGGGGGTGCAAATGTATTCATATAAAAATGCAAAATTGGTAACTTGTGTGTGGATTATGACTCCCAATCCATAGATCCCTCTTGCTTGCTCTCACATAGGATTATTTTCACTAATTCCCAGTCATCTTTAGCCTTTCAAAATTGATTCTAGCTAAGCTAGGACCCTCTTTTCAAGACCAATCCATCCCCCCAAGTCCCATCTACTTAAGAAAATAGTTCCACACTAGGATTATAACATCTGTGCCACTCCTATATGTTTTCAGTGTTGTTGTCCAAGCACATTTCTAGCCCCAATGGTCAATTTATTATAATTTCCCATCCTTCTTATTAGCCTAATGTGAGCACATTCAACCCATGACCAATAGATCCCTATACAATCCCATTCAAAGATAATTTGGAAAGGGTTATCAAATATCACAAAGAAAGAAAGAATACAAGAAAGACTACTCAAGCACATTTCCCTATTCTCTACATATAATCATTCAATACTATTTCCAGCTTATCCAAATCCTTAAACTAGTCACTAGTCATCTCAAGCACATCTAGTTTATAATTTCCTTACATTCTCATATCATAATTACACCAAGCACTTTCAAATGGATAATTGCATATGGCTTAGTCCCTCTTTAGAGTATTGGTATCTAGGTAGTGTGCCCACACAAGGGGTGTGTATCCATGTCTATTGAATCTCACACACACTACCACCCCCCTTTTATTTTAAATTGGTCAAATTACAATGGAAGATAGGGTTTTAAGAGAAAATATACTCTATAGGGAGCTCTATAGACTTTTGGCTACCAAAACTTTAGAGACAGGGTCACACAGACCTGCCTAACTAAACCCAGAAAGCTAAGATCCTCAAGACAATAGTGTTGGATAAGGACTACAACATCGGTGACACTTATGTCTACTTTCAACACTCCTATCCAATTGGAAAATGAAATTCAAAATCTTATTTTTGATAGTGTCCTAGGCCTACATAGTGAATTTCAGATTTTGTCTTAGTCAGATCAACATATTTTAAGCTAAGTCTTATTTTCTCCCTCTTATCACTATTTTTAGAAAATCTCTAATTACCAATAGATTTTACAAATTAGTAGCTTATTTATCACATATTATTTATTGATTTATCAATCTAGATCCTTTAACTAAATTAGGAATAAAACCCCAATTAAACTCAAAATTGTTAAATCAGAAATGTTGCTTTTAAACCATAAAAATGATTATATGAGTGGTTAGTTATGCCATTTGGGTTATCTAATATATTAAGTACATTCATGAGATTGATGAATTAAGTGTTGAACCCATTTTTAGGTAAGTTTTTTTATTATGTATCTTGAAGACATATTAATTTTTATTAGAACAAAGGAAAAACACTTATGACATTTGTGTCAAGTGTTAAATAAGTGTTTTAACCTTTGTGGATTTTTTATTTATAAACCTAGTGTCATATTAAAGGGTTGGGTCTATTGTTAATTTGAAATAAAATTGGAATTTATTAATTTTATGTATCTTTATAAAAATAGTAAATACAAGGAGAAGGTGGACTTATCTAGATATACATAGAGTTTCTCTTGGATATGAATATTGGAGATGACTAAGTAGATAGAGAGGAATCTTTCATCTATAGACTTTTTTTTGAGATATAGCTTTAGAAAGTAGCATTGTGTGGCTTTAGTTTCTAAACCTAGCTCTAGTGTCCCTCTTGCAGTGATTGTGTAAAACTTTTAGAGAAGTTGCAAGAGTTCCTGAGGGTCCTCTAAGTGATTTAATATCATTTGGGGGCTCGCCTATGTCACTATTTTGGTTGATTCTTCTCAAAAAACCTAATGAGTAATTTCACACATGAAATAATGAAATGTAAAAGGAAAATCAAATTGGGTTGTGAGATGTTACAATTGCACAGAGTATAACCCTTATGTCTTGACCATTGCCTTTATTAAACTCAATGACAGAGGTCTCAGATCACATATAGTTCTCCCTTAGGGAATGTGCACCATCAACTTACATGATATGCTAGGATGAATTTTTCCTAGGCTCTTCTTTGATAAAGCATGCAAATGTCTAGGTATGATTGCTAAATATTATGCAAAGTATTTAAGCTATACTATTGGTTGATTTTATGTAAATAAGTGCTAAAATTAGATATAAAATTCCTTGTGAAGATATTTATATAGGAGGATATTTGTTTGGAATATAATACCTTGTTATTTGGATGAAAAGTCATGAAAAAGATACAAAAAACATAAGGGTCATGGAGGGGTCAGGACTTAGACACAGGTGAGAGGGCCCATCAAACACTAAAGGTAAAAGTGTATAGTAGTGCCATGTATAACTACTATACTAAAAATAGCACTAATGTCCAAAGGCTTAGAACTATGCAAAAATTATGGATAATAGTCTAGGGGCCCTTAGGACTAGGAAAAGGTAATAAAAAAGAATAAGAAAGATAAAAAAACTCAATGTGACCATGTGAACAAGGACTATAACAATGAATAAGACCCTTTGTGTGAAAGAGAAACAAAATACATAGTACTTGTGGTTTATTAACCAAATTAGGGTGTTTATATTTGCCCCCCTTTTATTCTATTAATGCAATGAAATGGAAGTAATAGAGTAAAAGAAAATATAAATGCATACCTATACTTACCTATGTGAATGTAATCTAGATTTGTCCCACTTCTTGGCCAGAGAAGTGGATGAAAATTGAAGTGTAATATGTGAAACAAAGCATATATTTAAATGCCCCTTGTACTAAAATTGAGTGTTTAAGTTGAATGTGTGGACAAACAAGGCTTGCTTGCCCCCATTCTAAATTTAAGTACTATAAGATGAATACATGGAGAAATAATTCTTGTTTTCCCCACTCTGAAGATAATTAATGTGAACTGAAGCTATGGAGAAACAAGGCTCATTTTCACCCACTTTGAATCTGAGTATGCAAACTAAGTCTAGTATACTACTATGGATAATACCATTGCAGATGGCCCTATGACCCAGATTGGTAAAAACCTATTGATGATACTCAAGATGATATTGGTGATGATAGTGGTGTAATCTAATAAATATTAAAATGGGAACCAAGAACATGTGTTATGCATTTTTCCCTTTAATATTGATATATGAGTGATGTAGTTATGTATCTGAATATTCAAATAAACTAGTATACCTATCTCAAAGTTTTATATTTATGTGTAACATATATCTAAATTCTTATGTAGACCTATGTGTTTATATATCTAAAAAAATTTAACTCTTGATGTTTGTGTAAACCTGTGTAGACTCATGAATATGTATATCTAAAAATCTATGTAACTAAATGAGTGTGTAAACCTATGTAGACTAGTATGTTTATAGAATATGAATAAGCTATGAAAGTGAATGCTTGTGCAAACATATGTAGACTTGTATGTTTGTATATCTTAAAATATATGCAACTGAATGTCTATGTAGACCTGTATGTCTGCATAATCTAAAAAATGGTTATTTTGGATGCCTATGTGTTTAAAAATATGTATGTAAATTTTTATGTCTAAAGTAATCTATGCATATTTTCCCTGCTTTTAGTGAGAGAGCTGATACTATGATGAGGATATGTGACCAAAAGTGGTAAGGATCAATTGTGCTTATGTTTACTTGGAAATTATGATATTGTATTAGATTTGAATAATGTATTGATTATGTCAGAGTTTGATAATTTAGTGTTTAGTTGTATGGGTACTTGGTCCATTGTATGGTTAATGGAATATAATTATTTTAATCATTTTATAGGTTTGAAAAGGATGAAAGTATCGGTTTGACCAATATGGGATAGAGTCTATCAATATCATGTCACATGTTCAAGAAGAGGTTCATGAATCAGAGCTATGGTTCTCAAGATATGGAAATAACAAGATAGTCATATTGATTAGTGAAATTAGCACATAGGGGTAACCTTGATAGGGTAGCATTAAATAATTTATGACTTGAATTGGTCATTTTGAATAATTTTCAATTCATTTGCATCATTTGAATTGAAAGAAGTTTGAGTCTGAGAGAGAAATAATGCCAAGGAGATGAGATGTTAGGTTCCCATGTTATGATGAAGTTGAGGCACTTATTTAGGCTAGGGAGGAGGTATTCCTGGTAATGAACCCTATAATTTTATATGTTTTATCATTTTTATTGTTTGTTTTATGTATTTTTCTAGAGAAAGGTTGTTTTTAGCTAGTTTTGTAAAAATGTGGCACTGTTATCCCACTTTGGGCACTAGTGTCCATTTTTTGTGCTACTATCCAATGCCACTATCCTCCAAGAAATTCTACTATTATTTAGGCCCAAAATATGGTTCTCAACATTAATGAATAGTTTTTGAATTATGTTTTTGTTTTCTAATATTAGTTTTTATTTCACTGATGTTAAATTTGGTTGAAATTTTACAGGTTGATGCCCGTATGAGGGAGTTTCATATTGGATAGATGATGGATAATATTTGGGTTTTTCCCTTATATGAGGTAGAGATAGAGGTTATCAATGGATTAGGGCTACATTATGTTGATTTCCTAAAACTTATGGCCTAGTATAAGCATATGATCATTACACTATGTGAGAGGTAGAATGTAAACACATGTACATTTTGGTTACCCACAGATGAGATGATCATGATGTTGGAGGATGCATATCAAATATTATCATTGAAATTTTATAGGTAGTTGGTTATATTATAAGAGGCCACTGGTATGTGAGCTATATGTATGCAATAAAAAATGCATTAGATCTACAAATCAATCCTAGCTCAGAGAAAATAGATCCTACTTACACTTCTGATTAGGGATACATTAGATAATCAGGAACATGATCAATATGGATCTTCTAAACCTAATTAAGGGGCATATTATCACAAATAATATCACTAGGGAGGGTTTCAAAGCCTTCAGTCAAGTAAAATCATGTAATAACCCTAAGTCCTATGTTTTCATATTCACTATAATAATAAGTAAAGCAAAGAAATCTAATCTAGTGCTCATCAAAGTTTGTTAGAAAAAGTGGGGGTAATAAATAATAAAATTAAACATGCATATAATAAATATACTCACTTCAATGTATATGAAATACTAATGCATGGAAGAGAAGTGCAAATTCATATCTATCTACTCTTACAAAAGAGGAACAAAGTTAGAAACACTTACCTTTGAAGACAAACTTGTTGAGCCTAAGTCTCTCCCTTAGCCAAGGTGTTTCACAAGAGGTTGTTTTGGTATGTAAGGATGATAAGGATAATCAGCTCTAGGATACATAACGTATTAATGCATTCAAAATACTTCTCCATAAGACAAGATCCATATCTCTAAATAAAGTATGAAACCCTAAGGTTGCTTAACAAGTAGAATGGTGGATAATCAAATGCATAATATATCTTACTTCTTTTATTTTATAAATAATGGTGAAATGATTGTGTATATATAGGAAAATTTAACACTAAACCCTTCCAAAAATTTTGGCTGATAGGGTCAACACAGTCGACCTAGTATTTTTATTGATAAAAACTCACTAGGTCACAAGATAGGTCAACCAAGAGCCAACCTAGAACTTAAATAAGTTTTTCCAATAAGATTACAAGGTTGCACAACTGACATAGTCATGTAAACTACCAAAAGAGGTTTTAGGTTGGGAAAAGGGGTATTAAAGGTGGTAAAGTACTAGAGGAGTGTGTAAAAGAGAAGAATACACTTAGGGGAATGGTTTTTAGGAGATAAGTATGTAGATAACAAGTGGAAAAAGGGACAATAATCCTATAAATCACTAATGGTCTTCCCACCCCTTTCTCAATGTACTCCTTAGGGTATGCACTCAAAGAGATTGAGACTCAATGGGTTCCTACAATATACAAAGCATCAGTAATTTATAAAAGTTAGAAATTATTATGTGTATACATATTCCCCACTTGAATCTCATCATGTGTCATGTAAGTGTAATAGGAGATGGTGCTTTAATAATAAAACATGATGAAACATAACACTGATGCTAAATAAAGTGTAGAAAGGAGCAAATAAGATAAATGGAAGGATAAAATTGAAAAATGCATACCTTTACTTATCTTAGTGTTTTACATAAAGAAGGAGATGTAAGAGATGTGAATGCATCCAATGTGAGGAACATTAGGTGAACCTATAGAGAAAGTTTTGAAAAGATCAAAAAATCAAAAAAATTGAAATATAGGCATATAATAGTGGAAAAGATTCTTTATGATATCAGGATTCCATAACTTTTATGGTTTGGAAAAAGAGTTAGTAGAAATAAAGATATGATTAAAATAAAAAATTTGATGATAAATATTTTAAAGGTCAATAATTTTGAATATTAAATATAAATAGGGTGAAAAAGAATTCATTTGCTATTATTTGACTATCTTGAGAGAAAAATAGAGGTCTAAAAGACCTAGTGAAAGCCTAGAGAGCCAAGATGGTGAGGATATGATAGTTGAGATGAGGAAGACAGCTAGTAGCCACAATGAGTAAAAATAATCTATAAAATCTACACTATTACCATGCACAAAAAATTATCTATGGATACTTTCGTCAAACATTCAATTTCCTAAAATACTCAAAGGAAATGAAATAAAATTTGTCCTTTAAAAATGTGTTCATCTCAAAACCCAAAGTATTTTAAAATCTCCATTAATTATCATTATGATTAAATTTTGTATTAAAAATTATTAAATAATCAAATGCATAAAAGTTAACTCACAACAACCAAGTTGATAACGGAGTTCACCCACTACTCGAGATATGTTTTTAGGTCTGCTTAGAACATGAACCATTCCATTTACATGAATTATAAGCACATAGAAAAAACTTAAAATTTTAAAATGGATCCTATAAGATTGAATACAACTCAACAACAAACCTTTGAAAATTCCTAGAACTCTCAAACGAACTTTCCACCTTCATGTCATGAAAGTAATCTCACATTCTTGAAGTTCTTTGCTAAAATTATCTCTTTGAGGATTTAAGAAATGGATCAAATGAAATCAAATTAATAAAATGAGTACATCACCAGAATAATATTATAGTCTAGAACAACTCTCTAGTTTAATTCAAAGGCTGAAAATGCCTCTACGTGCTTCAAAAAGGGTAATATATGCAAACTGGCCTATATGCTTTACATTCTTAGTCTGCAATCACTATGACTTAAAATACAATTTCAGTGGGTTTTTATAAATTTTGCACCAATGGATCCACTAGTTAGGTCTCTATCATTTTACCCAAATGGGGCAAGGTTTTAATCTCCTTAAGAGGGAAAATAGGCTTTAATTGGTATTTGGTTACCTTGTAGTTCATGATCTTCATGCCTTTGTTTTTATCCAAACCAATATAAAATACCACATTCATGGGGTAACCAAATATCAAATGATTTAAATAACCTTGTCTCTATGATGGGGTTTGTGGCTTTAGCCACATATGCACTCAAATGATCCAATGTTTCCATCCTCATTGGAATTGTTATGTTGGGTTGTCTTTGTGACTTGGCAAAATAACATTGGGTCTTGATAGTTAAGATAGAGGACTTGCCACCTGATTTTCAACATTATAGCTCATCCCTTGGCTTGGCCATGTGGATATATTTGATCTTGGCCATGTGGTGTCTTGAGGGCACTTGATGGGCTCAACAATTACAATGCAATGTTTATAATGCTTGTCATTAGTCCCACATGTGAGGAAATACAAGGCAATTAAGGGTTTAAATATACCCATAATTACATGACATTGTGAAGAAAGGTCGCCATACACTATAAAAGATGAATAATGAAAACAAACCCAATTTTTGCATAATTAGACTACCATGTGTCATGTCCTTATTGGTCCACATTTTTTCCATGTCATCATTTTGACCAAGTTTGACCACAACTTTGACTAGTCATAACTTCTACATATAGACTCAAATTTGGTCCATTCAAAATGCATCAAAAATATTATGATGAGATCTACACCATGAAACTAGCTTCATAACATCCCATGATGGTTAAGTTTTATATTTTGACCTGCATTGACTGCTTATTGACCTAATTTGACTGTGACTTTGACAAGCTACATAAGGAGCAAATGAGCTCTATTTCTAAAGTTTCACATAAAATTAGAAATCTCTCGATGAGCTCTACATTGTGATAGTGGTTTTAGGACCATTTGAGATCATTCCAATAATGACCTTTAGATAACACCTCCCCACTAAGAAGGCTTTTGGTCCACCAAAAGCTGGTACCCAACTTGATCCTCTAAAATTCTAGTTAATTCTGAAGATGATCCAATGGGTCTTATTGGTCTACTCAGGTTCTATAACTACACCTACAATGCTTGGAACAAATGACTGATCACACCTTCTACAATTCCTTTTATGTTTCATGACCATCAATGACCTCTACACAGAACTAGGATTCAAAATACAACGACTTCCTCTACTACACAGCTTCATAAGAACCTCTACATAGATAAGCCAAGTGATATTCTCTACTGCATGGCTAAAATGAGCCTCTACATAGAAGTCTAGTGATCTCCTTTACTTCATGGTTATAATGATCCTCTACACATAAGTATAGTGATCTCCTCTGTTACATGGCTTTAATGAACCTCTACATATATCTGAGATCCTAAATCTCCTCTATTGCACGACCTCAACTAGCCTCTACAAAGGTCTAAGATTCAAAAGGTACATCCATATCCTCCTCTACTTCATGGCCATCCAAGGGCCTCTACCCAAAATTATGCATGGATAATAACACTTCCATCAACATCTTTTTTCGCTACACAACCATCCACATGCCTCTACATAGAATTACATGTGGACCTAGTGCTTCCTAGGTCTGTTAAACTATTTTATATAGAATAAAACTAAACAAAAACAAGAATACAACATACCCTAATCTACATATACCATTTTTAATTAAAAACATTTACCAAAATATGAGAAGACAACTTGAGTATGATAAACCTATCACTCAATTCTTCTCTACAGGTAATTCCAAAGCAAAACAAATTATAATTTTTACAATGCATGTATATACATATTACAAATAGTTCCTCTTAGGTCATTCAAATTATGCATGGTGTATGTCACAATAATTCTCATATGGGTCTTATTCATACATCCTAATTATCACATTATTTGTGTTGGTTCTATGAGCATATACAAATGGATAAACTAAAATGTTTGAAAGCCTTTAAATACCACCTAAGATTCCTTAATAGCTATTGAATCCTAGTGTGATCTTGGCCCTTCAATATCCATCCTACAAATCATCATGTAGCTTTCCTTTAGGTTCTTGATGGTCACCTAGTACATACAAGTCCAATGTCTGACTAGAATCATCATGACTAGGTCTAGATACCTACCCTGTCTCAAATTACATGATCTAAGTGTGATCTAGGTGAAGCTCTATGCTATCACCTATGAAATATCCTTGATGAGTGAAGAGATAAAAATTTCGTAAAACAATCTTGTTCATCTCCAATGGGATGATATAGAGAGTCACCATGTCTAAGAACTATCTCCCAACTATAAATCATAAGGTGAAATAACATGCTACCATACCTTAGACAATATCATTCTATATGCCAACTATTTTATCATATGATAGTGCAAAAATTGGTAAGTCCAATCATGTACTACTTTAGTGATCACATAACCCTTTCTTGATGTCCCCATCTAACACAAGTCTAATGACACATCCCACTAAAATAACTAGAACACTCTGCCTAAAGGCTCTCATGAAAAGTAAGATAATGTTTAGAGGTCTAGATGGTGTCCCCTATCATATTAGGGATTTTATATGATAATTGGTACTTAAAATAGTATGATCCTTTCCTCTATCCACATTCTTCTATTGGAACCACTGTGGTGCATGATTAAGATTTCACAACCAATAACATTCTACCACATGTCCACATATCGATCAATGACTATGGATTGGATTGGCTTGGCTAGAGCACTAGGATCATCTTGATAGTGTTTCCTCCATCCTAACTCTTCTACTAACTGAGCAAAAAGAGATCAAATGGGGAACTAGGTTAGAAGGGATCAAAGTAATAAATGTCAAAGTAATTTATTAAAAAGGGTCAAAGAGTCATCATATTGAAATAATTAGGTCAACCTAGTCGACCTAGTAGGTATATCACTTTAGAGGATGTCCATGGTTACTTTGACTTCCTATAGGGGACATCAATGATAATGAGGATATCAGATGATCAAGAGGAGAGGCAACCATTATCCTAATGGGTGATGTGGTTGAATAAGATTTACCTAAGACTAAGGGTGAGTCTATTTGATGTCTATATTGCCCAAATTTTATATATCCAAAAGGCTATGGTAGGGCTTCTGATAGCATGAGTATTGTGTCACAAATTAAATGGAAAGTTATTGTTGTATCTGATAGCCTTGTGTTAGTCGATATTAGAACAAGGGCACTTTATGACTTGGGTTCTATGAAATGGGTTGAACTCATACATGATATGTATGAGATGATGTCCAGAGGGTAGAAGACCATGGGGCTAGTGGTATTACTAAGTGTTTGGATATATGAGAGGTTTTTGATGTATTATCTAATTGAGTTACCCCATGTGGTCAATGATCAGTTGCCTTAGGTTTTGAGATAGAGAGAGGATCAGGTAGTGTAAGTTATGCCCCACATGTTAGTGATATAGATGATCACATGAAGATAGATCATATGAAAGCCTTATGCTCACATTGTGATAATTTGGCCAAGTTGGGTGATGGTGGTGCCAAGGTTAGCATGAGTGTAGCTCACAGGCCACTAAAATTGGAGATTAGAGATGCATTAAATGGAATTATTAATAGGATAATTTAGACTCCCTCACCTAGTGTATCCTATAGTGGTGCCTACATTTTATGCTCAACATGTGAGAAATTCAAGGGGGAGAAGATGAGGAGGAGTGTCAGTTATGAGATTAGAGATCAGACCATGATGTGTGAGACCATAAAATGGTCAAGCACGATAGCTGATAGCTAGAGAGGGCATGGATGTGGATGTAGGAGTTCCATAGGTATCATAGATAGCACCACATTAGGAGTAATGACCACTTCAATCACACCACTGACAGAGATGTTAATAGAGAGCACATAGAAGGTGGTCATCAAAGATGACCCATCAGTTAGCCCAGGTTAGAGCTAGTTTATAGAGACACCATTGAGGTGAGGCTTGAGATATGCATGGGTGGTAACCCTAAGGTGTGATTTTATTGAGAGGCATCCCATGAATGAGGTACTTAGAGGATGATCTGATGGAAAGACTATGCTTGGTAGATCAGCAGATAGGGAGATAGTGATTAGTGACACTAAGACAAGTAATAAATGGTTATAATTTTTAGTCTTTATGATAAAATACTAGTTGAATAAGTTTTTAGATAGATATATTTTAAGATGTATATGTGATCTAATATCTATCTATTTTGAATTTTATAAATATTATGGATGAGGAGGAGGTCAAATGAGGATCACTATTGATAGGATCACACCATGATATTCTAGATGGAGTGTTAGTGCCATACGACCCTACCACATTGGATAATCCTATGGTACCATTTACCCCATCTTAGATGAGCTAGTTTAAACTATTAGGGGAGGCCGTGAGGTAGCTACATGCATGCAAAGATGGGATAAAACCACTAATAAGGGTGGGAGTAAGAGAGGCACATGCATGGAAGGCCTTATTTTAGGAGATAACCACTCATTTGGTTACCACTATTCAACTAGGATAGGTATAGGCCCAGGTGACTAACCTACAGGGACAAGTAGGAGGCTTGAGATCTCAGACATCCTCATTACAGCATACTATTTAGATGGGATTGTCTGAGTCATATATGGGTAGTATGGCTATGCCATGAGATAGATATGATAGAGACCAAATTTAGAGCTAGAGCGATGTATTTTTGTACTTTGTATCAAAAAACACATGATATATATATATATATATATATATATATATATATATATATATATTATTTTGATAGTTAGAAGTGGATATTATGTTTTATATTATGGTTTTGGTTGTGGATGCATGGATATATTTATTTCTAACACATGAATTTTTATTTTATTTTATATATTATAGGAAATATATGTGTGGTGTTTTTATTTCTAGCATTATGTAGGACACATGCATGGTCAAAAAAAAGGCAAAAAAAGGACTTTGGTAAAGTATAATTAATAAAAAAATGCACTACACACTATTTTACATTGGGAAATGTGTAATAACAAAAAATTGACTAAATATAAGAAACCAAAGAGTGGTAAAAAAGAGGGCAATTTTATTATAAACCATGATAAGGGGTGGCACCAAAATAAAACAAGTAAAATCACACTAAATCACATTGGGAAGTATGAAAATAATGTAATAAAATGGAAAGCATGTGAAATACCAATGGTAGTAAAACAAATCAATTAAGTCAATCAATTATGCTAAATCACGTTGGGAAGTATAAAAGAGAAAAAAAATTGCAAAATGGTCTTAAATTTATCACACTAATTCAAGTTGGGAGGTATGAAAACTTAATAAAAATGGTTGTATTCTTACATGAAATCAAAAAATAAGAAGATAAAAGTGAAATATTAATAAAGTAAGCATAAACCATGCTAAATAAAGATGGGAAGCTATCAATTTGTAACTCATAATCAATCACATCTTATCTCATATTTGACACATATAATTTTGTTATGACTTGGATATTAGAAGATATTATGAGGAAGGCCAGGTCTTATCCATGGTCTTACACTAAAAATCACAAAGAGAACACCAAAGAAGTGAAATTAACGTGAAGATATGGTAAAAGGGGAATGTTTGGATGGGTAATATGAAAATTTGGTAATTTGTGAGGAAGGCCAGGTCATATCCATGGTCTTACAATGCAAATCACAAATGAAATCCCTAGGGAAGTGATCAATTAATAGAATAATATTTCTCAAGTGGAAATATTAGGATTATAGTGAGTGAAAAAAGGAATGTAAGAATCATAATGTCTGTGTCTTATTAGAAGACCTTAGGAGATAAGAGGCACACTAAGGACATGAAAAAGACACTAAGTTACTAGTGACCATCAATATATAGAGGATACTTATTCACTATATACATAAAGTTGTGTAGGCAAATAAGTGTGCTACTAAGACTAACTCATGTAGGTAGGTTTTTAACAATAAAATTAAAATGGACCTACCTTCTCACAATGTGTTCCCTATTCCTCACGTCACCTTAAAAATCCATCAGTCTACTATAAATATTGGGTACTTGCGTGAGAATATCACTAAAATATTTGTTACTCTCCTTTTCTAATCTACTAGCCTACCACACCCCAATGGATTTTGGATCTATTATGAGGCCAACTATGGAGTTTGAGCATTGATTAGAAAAAATAGATGTGTTTAAAATCACATATTTTATTATGATTTGAATTTTAAAAATTTTGAATGTTGTATTTTGGATCATTGCCTTTTGTTTTAAATGATTTGGATTTTAAATGGTTTTATGACTTTTAAGATTCCTCCTCCATACAGAATTCAAATGATTAATCATGAGAGATAGAGTGATACACACTAATGAGCTTTAGGCTTTGGATAAAGGAAGCTAAGTATCCAAAGAAAAGAATGACTAGGACACTTAGGCTTAACTATGAACCAACATGTTATCTCGAGGCTCATCCATGTGTATGCTTAGTTTATGAAAGGGAATAAAGGGGGACAAGAGGAGATCCAAAAGTGGACTGGTAAAAGGAGATTATAATGAGATGAATTGTTTGCTAACTGATCACATGGTAAGGAAGGAATGACTAAAGGGAGAAAGGTTTGTATAACCAATTGACAATAACAATTATTTGTGTTTATAGAGATAAGATAGCAAATAATCATGAAAACAAAAAGGGATTCATAATAAAATGAATGCAAAAAAAAGGAATGCAATTATGAAAAATAAACTATAAGAGAACATAATGACATCATAAGTAATATAAAGTGAGAAATCAAAGTCACCATATAAGATATATAAGAATTTGACACAATGCCAAATGATATAAGAATAGATAAGTGTAAATTTATATCACACATCCAATCTAAATGAAAATGTAAGAACACCATGCCTATGTTCATAAGTATTTATATATTTGTCCACACACATTATCCATAACATATGATAAGTCTCTATGAAGTTGAACAGGAACTACAACTAAAGTCTCATCAATCTTTAGTGAAAGTTGAGAAAATACTTCACATCTAATCTCCTTGACATAAAATGTAGGAATTATTGAAGGATCATGCTAATGAGGGTTATCATGCATGGGATGGCTAGGAGAATGCATGGGAGTGGTTTCTATATGAGATGAAGGGGTCATCAATGGATAAGGTGCCACTAATGAGGGTGTCATAGGTGGAAAAGGATCCATAGGTGAGGGAAGATCCATAGGAAAGGGATTCATAAATGGAGGAATATTAGGGTGAGAAGGGACCATAGGTGAAGATGGAACCATAGGAGGTGGGGCTACTAAGGAAGAAGGGGGAGCCTTATTTTGAGAGAAACCTATGGGAGGAAGGGTAGAAGGTACATGAATGGTTATGAGGTGATCCTTGAGATGTTATTAAAGGATGCAACAATGATCAATGTGATGTGTTTTAGATTGGTACCAGAGATAATATACCTCTCCATATTTAGGAAGATACTCAACTAATACTTTCAGGGGAGGTATAGCCTTTTTTGAGGGCTGAGTGGTGGGATGCAAGGTGTTGATATATTATTTTAACTTTAAAAAATGTGTGGCTGAATGGTTATTTATGTCATGAAAGCAAAAAATGTGCATGTGAGTAGACTTGGTGGGTGTACTCAAAGGAAGAGTGGAAATAGAATCTAAGGAAGATTGGTATAGGGAAAAATATCTAGTCTAGTGACTATTAACTTTATCAATGTCATAATAAGGCTGATTATCCTATTTGGTGGGTGAAGGATCCATCTATGGTAAAGTGAACAAACCATCACCAAGATAAGGTGGGGTTGGTGGAGAAACTAGACAAGGCTATATAAAGGAGTAATAAAATAAAAAACATGAAGATACTTAGCTAAAGTAGGAATATGATCTAAACTAGGCTCTACTTAGGGAGGGTTAAGGTCCATAAAAGGTTAAAGGATAGTCACAATCATCTTAGGGATAAGTTATCTAGATGGGTCATGGTATCTAGGAAAGTGATAGGGACCAATAATAACATGATACATAAGCATAATTATATGAGGTTCTTCAGAAATTAGAGGTGTGCATACCATCTTTACCTTGTGATAAAGAGTAAAAATACTAAAATTAGGAAAAATTTAGGATAGAATAATAGAATATTTACTAAAATATTGAAGCAAAGAGGAATGATAAAAAATAATTTTAGCATCTTGATCCTGAACTAGACCTACTAAAAATGGATCCTGAGCTTGGTTAATGGCCTCTTCCAAAGTACGTGGAGAGAGAGAGAGAGAGAGAGAGAGAGAGAGAGAGAGAGAGAGAGAGAGAGAGAGAGAGAGAGAGAGAGAGAGAGAGAGAGAGAGAGTCTAGACCTGATATTACAACTTGGGAAAATGAACATTGGTAAATACATAGAAAATGTTATCAATTGCCATATTATGTTCACATTTATTAGAAAATGTCTTCTATTATTTAATAAATTATTATGTGGTTATAGTCTTAAGTTGCTTATAATTTATAAAATGGGCCAAGGTATTCTCAGGGAGATCACTAGTTTAGAACTCTTAGACTAGATAATTAATGAAATCTTCCAAACTAGTGATGAAATGAGATTTAACTTGGTTTTATCAATCTAAAGCATTACCCATGAGAGTTTTTACTAATATCTTGGTAGCAAAAATTTGTTTAATTTGACCCAATCTTTGTATAGATTTCTAAATGTCTTTAAATGAAGAGTAGGATTAGTTGACCCATTATAAGAAATGGTAGCGGTGATACCTCCTATATCAATATTAGAAATTTGAGATGTAAGGTGCTCATTTTGATGATTCTTGATTGTTTTATTAGCAAAAGGATGTTGAGGGATAATATTACCATGGGAATCCTAAAGAGAAGGTGGGGGAATATTTTGGTTATGCATGCCCCATGACATCTTTTGAGGGTGGGTTTGAAGATGGATAAGATGATTTTGCATTTGCATCATTTGATTTGCAATGTTAGCTTGAAAAACATTCATTTTATTGAGATTTTGTAATAGGATTTGATGGGTTTGAGTTTCATTATTGTTGGAAGCATTAGAGTTGGTAGTAGTGGCCTAGGTACCACTATGGGTGTTAGTAGGAGCTTGAAAAGAACTGTTAGTAAGTGAGGCACTAGTGGCATAATTTGCTTGTGTGGTAAAAGATGGACTAGTAGAGGGATGGGAAGAAGAATCATCAAAGGCATGATTACCATAGGTATCAAATGATGCACTAGTGGTAGAATTGAGAAGAGTGGGTCTTGGAAGAGGTCCATTAGAAGTAGAAATTGCCATATTAGTATAGATACTAGGCATGGAAGTAGAGGAAATCAAAAAGGAAGAAGTCATGATATGAGAAGGGGTTAAAATAGAAGGAAGAGACTAAGAATAAAATAAGTTATTATCCCCAATTCCATGTGAGAATGTGGGAGAAGGTGAATGGGGCTCCTAAACTTGACCACTTATCATGAGATGGTAAATAATAAAAGGATCCTTTCCTTGATGTTGAGTAAATTCATTGATGAAGAAGAGAATTTTGGGTGTATACTATAATTTAGGTTGATCTTCAATTGAGAAGAGAGGATTATGAAGTAAAGAGGAATGAGGAAGGGTCCTATAGTTTGTAGTGTGAGTGGCTATATGCACATTACTTTCATCTAAGATAGGAGCCACAAGTTTTTTATGGGAGAACCTATTAGAGTGGGAAAGACTCATCATATATATTGAATTTGACTCAGTGTTGTCTTCAAACAAGACGTTCATGATGAAGGAGAGAGATTAGGTAAGGCAAAGTTGATACAAAAATAAGGAGATACAAGATGCAGATAAGAGTATAGAGTCAACCAAGTCGACCTAGTACTGAAATTAGGGTATGAAAATTGAGCCAATAAGGATACAGAGTTGATAGGTTGAATTAGTACTATAACCTAAGATAAAGGGTATCCTAATAAGGATATAAAGTCAACCAATTTTGACTTATTACTATAACTTGAGAGGTAGAAAGGAGTATTGTGTCAACCAAGTTGACTCAGTATTGCAATTAGGGAAAAAGATAGTCTATAAGAGACTGTATCAAATAAAATGATAGTGTATTAAAAATAAGAGAAAAAATTGCAATGTAATTTTAAAAAAAGAAATGAACGTAAACACACAAACACTGGGATCAATGAGAATGATCCAATTGGCACACAACACAAAACCTTGCACCAACACTGGCTAATGCAAGTTTTTTAAATACGCATACAATAAGAAAAGGCAAGTAGTCAACTAAAAATTAAATGCTAAGTGGTCATCCTAAATTTTGTTAGATTATTATAAAGTATTATTTTAAGTGTGATAGGGAAGTTTGTTGAAAGTAAGGAACTAGAAATCAATTTACTGATAGTTTTAAGACATTTAGGCTAAAATGGATTTGTGTTGGCAATGATAATGGCTTAGTATTAGGGCCTACCCCCTCACTTCACAATCCCAAAATTAGAAGGGTGTCAGGTGATTTAATAATAGATATCATTAACCATGTGTTTATACTTGGCCAGAAAACCAAGTTGGCTTCCCTCGTGGTGATGAGATCCAAGTAGGTAGGCCTTAGGTAGACATATGTGTAAATGCATTTTGAAATTATGTGATTTAGTAGTGTGTGTAAGGAAGATAAAAATAGGGAAACTAAATGGTATCTTGAAAAATTACCTAATTAGACTATGTGAGATAATCTAAGCATATAAATAGTTGAAAATGAAAGTGTGAATTAATTACTAGCATATAATTATTAATTCCTATTTTAAGTATGGTACAAAGTTGGTTCAAATGATAGTATATGTAGACATTATAGAATAGAGTTGATATGGTCAATTTTATACTATAGAAGTAGGATTCCTTAAGAACTAAGTCAACTAGGTCAACCTAGTCTTTCAGATAGAAGATATAATATAGAATTAGGTCAACCAAGTCAACCTAGTTTGATGTATGATTGTAGTTTTGAAAATTGCAAAATTTACAAAATATAACTGTAAGGAAGAACTGAATTGACAGAGAGAGAAATAAAGGAACCTTGGTGGGTTGGAAGATGTTGAGGATTATGAAATTTATGTTGAAGTGCCTTGAATGCTAATTTCAAGTTTTACCTATTAGGTCGACTGGGTTGACCTAGTTCTACAATTCCTTGTTTGTTGAACCCTGTTAAGATGACTGAGTCAACTTAGTCAATCTAGTTTTTTATTTGGAAGCTATATTGAATACTAAGTCAACTTGAATGACTTATTTTTATGTTTTAGAGCTGAATAAGAGACTAAGTAAACCTATTTAACATAGCCTACTATTTAGAACTGTGTAATGTCCCCTTTCTAACATTCATAGCATGATTTTGTCATTAGCCTATTTCCCTATGGTCTTATAGGCTAACTAGGACATTAAAGGGACTTAGAGGCCATTTGGCCTAGATATTTTTAGTTTAATATCTTTTTGAGGGGTTTTGAGGCTATTTTGGGCATACTTACTATTTATAGTAAGTCATGAATGGACATGGCTGGACATCCAGGGGCAATGACATGTCGATGGTAATTGTTAAAGATTGACATAAATATTTATTTATCATTGATATGTTTTATTGGGAATTAATAAAGTTATTTTATAAATTTAAATTTAAATATTTAACTTTATTAATGCATTGTTTCCCTACGTTTTTGTTTTTTACATTCAGAAGAAGAAGAAACTAAAGATAAAGGGTCAGGGGTTAGATGATACCTGTATTAAGTTGTGCACCGTATCTAAGCTCCTCTTTGGCTATGGAGGAAGACACCTATAAAGAGAAAGAAACTCAAATAAAGAAAATGTTAGACAAAGATATGGTGGACTACCAAGCTACGCTCTGTCCCGAAAGCGTAAAGCTCCGTGAGGGATGACAGTCCACTATTTATGAAAAAGAGTGTTGTATGAAAAGAAATGGTGAAAGAATAAGAAAGAGAAATAAAGATAATTCATACCTATTCTCTGTAATCAGTCTGTCACAGTCGTTGACATCAGTAGTCTTGCCAGTGTCGATTGGTCAATGATGCCGATGTCAGTAGGGGCAATGGGCCTTAGACAGGTTTCAAGGTTATGTTTGTGGTCAACAGAGGGGTCTAGGAGTTTAAAGGTCTATTCAGGGTTGTAGGGAGATGAATAAGGTTCATAAAAGGGCAAAGGTAGAGGATAGGTTGTCAAAAAGGGTAACGATAAGAAGAAGGCTTTTCAGCCTCTCCAGGAAGAAGTCAGGTCGGGTCTGGTTGATAGTATTTAGAAATAGTAAATAGAAACTAATTACTAATGTATTCTAAATTATTGAAATGAGATAGAAGAATACTTAGCTCTACTTGGTGGAGAACCAGAGGTGTAGAATGCTTGTTCCTACTGTGGCTAATGTCGAAGTCCTCCTGAAATGTTCCAATCCAATCTAGAGTCACTTGTGAAGAGTTTCTATAGCCAGGTGAGCATTAGTCAAAGTCTGATGCTTGGTCACATTCATGTCCAAGAGTTTGGGGAAGTTGAGATTAGAGATTCCAGATTAGAAGTCCGAGCAAAGTGGATTCGAGTGGTAACTCAAGGTTAGAGCCTAGTCTTAAGTAACCGATGTCGGTGATCCCACCGGCATCGGCCGATGGTTGACCGACGTCGGTGGCCAGAGAATGGGTAAAATGGCTATTTTTAGCCCTTTGCCCATTCTCCATCTGCCAAGTGCATTTGTCATTGGAAAACGGTCAAAAGACATGGTTATTTAGGTACGAGAGTTAGTTAGGAGGTTGGGAAGGAGTGAGAATAGGTCTTGGGTGACTCATAGGGTGAGAAATGGTCTAAGGGTGAGGTGTCTAAGGTGAGGTGTCTAGGTGATGTCATTAATTTAAAATAAGTAATTTATTTTAAATTAATAAAGTGTGTAAGGGACCAAGGGGAGTCGACACAATTTTGGTGTCTATATTTGCCCCTTTTTGTCTTACTGGTTGTTCTGACGAACTGCAAGACAAAAATAAGGTGTTAGTTTCCCCAAGTATGAGATGAGGTATTCCCCCTCAAAGTGGGAGTCGAGGGAAGGTAACCTGATATCGGGTGCTGATTTGATAAGTAGTGGATGAGTATGGTGAAGTTGGAGTGTAAACATTGTAATAGTTGAGATCACATGTATACCACTTCATGTGATAGGTAGGTCAAATTATCATAGGCAAGGTCAAGGAGTACTAAAATTGAAGTAACCAGTCCCCACCTTTTAGTCGTAGCTAATTGGGTTAATCGATAAAAGCTGTAGATCTAATGGTCATCATGTTCCAAGTATCCTAGGCTAGGAAGTGCTCCTAGAAAACACAAAAATGTCACAAATATTGGGGATCAACTTGGGCATGATCCGACAATACGTGTGAGGTTCGTAAGGTGGGGTGCATACAATTTGCTAACTATTCGTGAGGTAGCATATATGCAATCAAAACAACCAAGGTAGAGTTGTCTCGAAAGTGGTCGTGGTCTGAGGAGATAGTCGTGATCTCTAAGATCATTGGTCGGGTCAGGTTGAGATATAAGTGATCTCAAGTGTTTGTTTGTTGTGGTCAGGGAGATGTATGTGATCTCCAATGTGCCCCATGAGAAATCAAATGTGACTTCTATAGTTTCAGGGCTGGTTGTTTGGTCATGATTTTGGACTAAGTTAAGTCATGGTTAAAGGTTATATGGTTGGTCCATCAGGTAGATGAACGAATGAATGTGGCTGAGCTAACCTCAGAAGATCTCGTGTCAACTGAGTGCTGCCTACATAGCCCCTACGAGGGCCTTAGGTGAATGTAGTTCTCCCTAAAAGGGAAGAAGAGGGTTAAAGTGGTCGATAGTTGGTTTGGTCATGTTTGAAATGATGAGTGTATGATGATGTTATAACCTTTTCCATATTGTGTGATGGTGTATGTTGTAACATAGGTTATATGGTTTTTCATCCTTAGCATTTTTCCATATTCGTGATCATGTATGCTAAGAATGAAATGAGTATGATGATGTTATAGCCTTTTCCATATTATGTGATGGTGTATTCTGTAACATTGGTTATATGGTTTTTCATCCCTAGAAATTTTCCATATTAGTGATGGTGTATGCTAAAAATGAAATGAGTATGTTTATGCTTCAGTAAGTTTCCATATTGGTGATGGTATATGCTTGACATAAATTGTGTTTGATGATGTTAGTTTCCATGTGTATTGTTTTCCATAGAAACTTATGTGAATGGGCTATGATAATTCATATAACACAAATTGGTATTTGTATTAAATAAATCATGATGTCGTGTTAGAGTTTAGAAAATGTTTTGGTTTGATTTGGTTTGGGTGTAAAATGTTGTGGTTTGGTTGTATGTGACGAAGATGTATAAGAAGTGAAAGGCGCATTGCTCTTTCATTGACAAGGACCATAATAACAGCATAGATAGGGGTTTTTGCAAACAAAAGCTCCATTCATGCATTACATCGTTTGACCATTGGTAAATGTTAGAGAAGTAGTCGAATCACTTGACATTAAGTGAGCTCAAAATCCCTTGGGTATGTTGGGATAATAGGTATGATTATGTGAGGATAGTGAAAGGATAGGGTAACCTTTTTTAGCAGGGATAACTTTGCCCCTTTTATAGGTGACCTTGAAAATGACTATAGGCAAGTCCATGACTTAATAGTTTGTCAGTCATTTTTTTTTTGGTAGACTGATCAATGCGAGAAGTCTACTTGGGGATGTTGATTTGTTTTATGGTCATGTTGAAAGTTGATCGATGCAGAAAGATTCTAAGAAGGTGTTGTGTTTGTAGCAAAATTTAGGCATACCCATCCTTCGAGGGAGTGGTCTATATTTTTATTTGTATGTTTAGATGTCTTTGAATAGCTATCCTTCAAGGGAGTAGTCTATCAGTTATGGTAATGATGTATCTGTCCTTCAAGGGAGTAGTCTACATTTATAGTTTATGACCTTTGGTTAGGCATCCCAGTTTTATATGTTTTGACTGAACTTTTAGTCATGGACTAGACTATATAGGTTTAAGGGTTTCCCTTTTATTAGGACAAAGCATTCATGCTTTACAAAAGGGTTGACTAATGTTTGTAGGAAAAAGGGTGAAAGGAATAGGAATGAGGATGATGGGGATTGCTCAAGGGATGAGCTCAAGTTAAACGTCAAGTGAATGACAATAAGTCCCTAATGGACAGTAAAATGGTCATAGATGTAAGGCATTAAGGGGCTCAAGTTTTGGTCAGCCTTCAAGAGAAGATAGACGACAAGTCCCTAATCCATACTTGTGTGTTATGATATAAGGTCCGAGCCAATTAGGAGAAAACTTGCCTCATTTGCTTCTTTCCATATTAGTCTCGTGTTGGTTTTCTTTAAGGATGAGATCTCTGATTTTGAAATCTCACTCTTTTAAATTTTTGTTGTAGGCATGTTTTTGTCGATGTTGGATGTGAAATTGGTTAGCATGTTGTTGGCATTTGATACAATGCTAAACAAAGTTGTTGTAGTCTTGGTTAAGAGTGGGCCAATAATAGCCCAAGTGGAGGATGCGCTTTGCAACTACATTACCACTGAAATGTCCTTCACAAATCTCATCATGGACTTGTTTGATGACATGAGATGTCTTAGTGGTGGTTAGACATCAGAGAAGGAGGCTGTCTAGACCTCGTTTGTAGAGATGACCCCCTAGCATGGTGTATCGAGTAGTTCTCTTGATAAAAGCTCATCGTCCATTGCTAGAGAGGTTAGGGGGCATGATAGAGTATGTTAAGTAGTCAACAAGTCATTTATACCAAATGTCATGTGGACTAGAGAGGTTAGGAGTAATTTCCCCTAGAGATGATGATTGACATGTGCCCAAGATAGAAATCTTGGGTTTTGTTGGTTGAGAGGGCTTGACAAATGGATGTGTCAAAGGAGTAGAACCCTGGTCTTTTCCTTTATTTTTTAAGGTTTGTGACCTGGTGGCCACATTAATGGTGTTGATTTCAAATAGAGGGGGATAAGGTGGAAGAGGGACCATAGTCTTGTATGGGGATCCTGATTTAGGTGAGGAGGTTTGGGAGGCATGGGATGGTGTCGATGGTTTGTTGAAAAAGTGGTCAATAAGAAGGGTGTCTTTTTCCAAGTGTTAGCGAATGACAACCTTAAGTGCACAACAACACTTAGTATCATGTCCAAGGGTATGATGATACTAGTAGATTTGAGTGTTATCGAACCAAGATGGTTTTGGTCTGAGAGGTTGGTATGGCTTAATAGGCAGGAGGATGATGCTAGAAGACTGCAACAATTGGCATAACATCGAAGCATAGGAACCCACTAATGGGTCTGTGCTCGTTACTGTAGTAGGGATTGACAACTTCTATTTAGGAGTTGTAGGAGGAGTTTTTCGTACCATCTTTTTTGTTGGTGGTGCGATCACTCGCGTAGATGGCACCTTCTTGGTGAGAGGTGTCAAATTTTTTGGAGGAAATATATGTTTGATGGGTAAAGGGAGTAATGGAGGTAGTTTGTTTTTATTAGGTGTTGGAGTAAGGATCACTCCTATTAAGGTAGAAGGGTGTGGGCCCAAAATAGAGGGCAATAGTGATGGTAGGGGAGGATTTCTCTAACGTGGTTTAGCAGCCTTCTTTGGTATGGTGCGAGGACTACTATTGTGTGGGGTGAGATTCAAGTCTACCTTCACTTGTGGGTGAGTGAGGTTTGATATAGGGTGAGTGCCAAGAGATTTAACCTGTTTTGGCATGATGGATGCTTGCGAGGGTTTAGGTTCAGGTGTGGATGGTTGAGCTTCTAAAGATTTGGAAGTGAAAGCCTGAGCCTCATTAGAGACTTTGGGAGGAGTTTTCAAAAAAAGGATTGGTAGTATAAGTTGAAGCAGACCATGTAGGATAGGGAGCCTTAAGTCACTCCCATAGCACCTCATGTTTTAAGTTCCTCGAATGGAGAAATCCTAAGTTTTTAGCCAATCGAGAGAAGGGTTTAGGTGAGGTTGTGCGAGGCTTTATAGTCGATTGTTTGGAGGATTTGGGTGATTGCGAGAGTGGAAACGTGTTAGATGCAGCAATCACGGGCCAAAGGTGAGAGAAAATTGTCACCGGATCTTCCTCGACTGAAGTGGGTGAAGTGACAAGTTCTTATTTTGGTAGAGAAGGGATTGGAGAATGTGGCTCTTCAAGAGGGTAGATCACAGGGATGATCATGCCCTCCACTTGGGGTCTAGGGGCATGGAAAGTATGATCCTCCATTGTTAATAGGAAGGATGAGGGCAGGGCTAGTAGCGTTGGTATGGTCAAAGCATCCTCCAATGTGGGAGAGGTCAAAGTAGACTCTCCTACATGTGAAAGGTGGATGGATGGAGGATTATCCTCCATCAATGGAGGACAAATAGGAGAAGAAGGCTCTTCTACCTGTGGTGGAGAAATAGGTTGACTAACCTCTTCAGACTGTGAGAGAGGTTGGTTAGGAATGACAGGAAAGACCATGTTGACCGTGCGTATATTGCACTCTTGAAGGTCATCGACCATGGTCTAAACATTATTCTAACTTGCGGGATTGTTAGGGAATGGTTGTCTAAAGACATCCATGTTTTGGTTAGCCAGCACATTTGGGTTATCCAAAACAAGATCCCCCTTGTCTAACATGTCTTGGATAATGTTTTTGAAGGTTTTGCAATTGTCTATGTTGTGACCTTTGACACGATGATAATTACAAAAGTCATTTTCCCTATACCATGTAGGGATGGCTTTTAAGGGGTCAAATTGGGGTGGTCAGATTTGAGGAAGGTTGAGGACTCCCTACTTGACTAGTTTATCCAACACGGAAGTGTATGATTCTCCTATTGGAGTGTATTGATGCTGTATATACTGTTGTTGGAATTGTCTTGTGATGCTTTGTGATGTGGAAGGTTCAGGTTGGTTGGTTGTGGTAGAAGATGATGATCTAAGTACCACAGCATTTGTCGATCCCTTGGACTTGGAGTTTGAAGAAGAAGGTTTGGAAGAAGAAGAGTCATTGGATTTTGCATTGGTATTTTTACTACACAATGTGACTCTATCTTCTTCAACTGCATGGAGTTCAAGCTTTCAGGCCATGGTGAAAGCTTCATCAAATGTGCAGAATGTTTGGACCCACAAAGTAGATGAGATGTGATTGGCAAATGCTCTTGAAAAGAGCTCAATGAGCTCAGGTTGAGGTAATGAAAAGGAGAGTTGGTTGATCAAACCTCTCCAACGGGCAACGAAGTCAGCGATTAACTCATCGTCAAATTGTCTAATAGAATAGAGGTATGTGATGGAGACCTTCTTAGTGATGTTAATTAAAAAGTGGTCAAGGAATAGTTGAGCTAGTTGAGTGAAGGAAAAGAGAGAATGACTGGTAATGGAGCTATACTAGTCAAAGGCGGCACCAAAAAGTGACATGGGAATTGTGTGAAGTAATAACGCATCATCGTGTGCTATAAGGTAGCAAGCGTGTCTAAACACTCATAGATGTTGTTGTGGGTCCTCTTTACTCTAAAAGTGAGTAAATTTTGGGAGTTCCCACTGACTAGGATATGGTTGAATAGGCACCGAAGGGTGGATGGGTTCGTTGCATATTTGTTTATATGAAAGAACATTGCTTGAACCTGAAATGGATGTCTCAAGGTTGGACATCTTATCCATCAGCATCTTAATTAGATCAGATGATGGATTGGAAGGAGGGGCACCCTCTAGGTTATAAGGTACCTAAAAGGTGTTGGGAGGGGCATATGATGTACTTGGTTGCATTTGTGTAGATGCAACATGTTGGTAGTTCATCATGGGGACTGATGTTGAGGTTAAGGGGGCTTGTGCCACGAAGTTGAAGGGCACAACTTGACTAGGTGCCACCAAAGGTGGTTGAATAGTGGTGACACTTGTTGAAGGATAGGTAGTCACTCTTGTGTTTATAGGTGCAAGAGTGAGTGGGGTAGAGACAATCAAGTTTTGAAAAGGTGTTGAACTTGGTTGAATGGTTTGTGGTTGAGGGGGTATGGAAACCCCAATGGAGGTAGGTCTAAAAATAGAAGGAGAGGCCAAATCTTGAACATTGGCCATGGTCGGGTTACTGGTCGAGGTAATGGCCTAAGTGACCATAGGTTGCGCTGATGTTATTGCTGCTTCAGCAGGAGAAGTTGGCATCCCATAAACTAGGTTACCCAAGGGATCTCACGTTTGGCTTCTAGCGAGATAGTGTTGGAGAGTCTTGACGTTAAGGTTAAGGAATCTCTCAAAGTCTTGATCCCCTTTGAGAATAATTGGAGGTTGATTGGGAGTTGGTTAGATAAGAGTACACTCCATATCTGAAGTATACTCCATTTGGTGACCTGGTATAAAAGGCAAAGGTGGAAGTGGTTGTTACCTCGTGTGGTTAACAAGATTTTTGGCTTGATTGTGTGTTAGAACCATTCAAGATGAAAGGGGTTAGGTTCCAAAAACTGTGTGTTTCAGTTTTAGAAACTAGAAGTTTGTGTTTAACAGCAAGAAAGTCAGGTTTTAAGCTTGATGTTTTGGAAAAAAATTTGTTAATAGTGACCGACGTCGGTGGAAAAATTGATGTCGGTAAAATAAGTTGCCGACGTCGGTGGAAAAATTGATGTCAGTGAAATAAGTTGCTGACATCAGTGGAATAACCGATGTCGGTGTTTGTGTATTTCTAAAAACTCAAAAAACTAAAAGTTTTTGGAATAAAAGAGAAATTTTGAGTTGTTTTTAGACTTCAGAATGATGCGAGCTTACGAACCCAAAAAATCAGATAAAAATAGCAGAATAGATGATGGCAAGCAACCTCTAAATGTTAAATTCTAAGAATAAATTTTAGAGTCGTGGTGGCTTATGCCTTAGAAGAATGTGTTTGGGAATTGGGCTTGTAGAACAGGTCCTAAAGAGGAAGTCTATGGATGGTTTGGGGTTATGTTTTGGTGCTCAAAAATCTATGTTAGGATTCGTACGTGGCCTGGTGCTAGGGCTTTCTCCCTTCACTTCATGAACCCAGAGCTGAGCTGGGCCACTTAGCCAATATATACTTCACCTATAGTTTATACTCTGCTAGAGAATAGAGTGGGTCCTCCTCTTGGTGGTGAAATCCAAGTAGGATCGCCAGGTGGGGTAAGGTATCCGCTAGGTGATGAAATCCTAGACGGGCCTTGTCTCAAGTATGTTTAGATATTTAATTTGATGTGAATGTGGTCTGGTTGTGTAACATATGTGGACTATGATTTATTCATAATGCTGTTAATTACTAGGTGAGCTAAATATGCATTCAAGCAAGAATGAAATGTAATTATTTTTAACCCAAATTGAAATGTTTGTTCAAATGTAAACAATTGGAGAAGAGGTTAAGAGCATGAATTTTCACTACTCTAAGATGCAGGGAAAAAGTGACCAGAAAAAAAGAAATATTCTTTTTAACTTGCGCTTATGATTTCTTTTTGAGATAAAGAGATAGAAGAAAATGATGCAAGAAGAGAAATTTTTTCCTAATGCATCTATATGAAAGTTTGCTTTTTAGAAGAATGAACCCAAGGAAAACTCCAGGGGTCCCACCAGGCGTGCCAGAATGTTTCCCTATGTTTTTGTTTTTTACATTCAGAAGAAGAAAAAACTAAAGATAAAGGGTTAGGGGTTAGATGATACCCGGATTAAGTTGCGCACCGTATCTAGACGTTGTAGGAGCTCCTCTTTGGCTATGAAGGAAGACACCTGTAGAGAGAAAGAAACTCAAACAAAGAAAATGTTAGACAAAAATATGGTGGACTGCCAAGCTATGCTCGGTCCCAGAAGTGTAAAGCTCTGTGAGGGATGACAGTCCACTATTTATGCAAAAGAGTATTGTATGAAAAGAAATGGTGAAAGTCTAAGAAAGAGAAATAAAGATAACACGTACCTGTTCTCTGTAATTAGTTTGTCACAGTCGCTAACGTTTATAGTCCTACCGGCATCGATTGGTCAATGATGCCGACGTCGGTTATATTACCAATGTCGATAGGGGTAATGGGCCTTGGACGGGTTTCAGGGTTATGTCTGTGGTCGAGAGAAGGATCTGGGAGTTTAAAGGTCTATGCAGGGTTGCAAGGAGATGAATAAGGTTCACAGAAGGGCAAAGGTAGAGGATAGGTTGTCAAAAAGGGTAAGGGTAAGAGGAAGACTTTTTAGCCTCTCCAAGAAGAAGTCAAGTCGAGTCTGGTTGATAGTATTTAGAAATAGTAAATAGAAACTAAGTTTTAATGTATTCTAAATTACTAAAATGAGATAGAAGAATACTTAGCTCTACTTGGTGGAGAACCAGAGGTGTAAAATGCTTGTTCCTGTTGTGGCTAATGTCGAAGTCCTCGTGCAATGTTCCAATCCAATCTAGAGTCACTTGTGTAGAGTTTCTATAGCCAGGTGAGTGTTAGTCGAAGTTTGATGCTTGGTCACATTCACATCCAAGAGTCTAGGGGAAGTTGAGATTAGAGATTCTAGATTAGAAGTCTGAGTAGAGTGGATTCAGGTAGCAACTCAAGGTTAGAGCCTAGTCTTAAGTAACCGACGTCGGTGATCCCACCGGCATTGGCTGACAGTTGACTGACGTCGATAGCCAGAGAATGGGTAAAATGGCTATTTTTAGCCCTTTGCCCATTCTCCATCTACCAAGTGCATTTGTCATTGGAGAACGGTCAAAAGATGGGGTTGTTTAGGCACGAGAGTTAGTTAAGAGGTTGGGAATGAGTGAGAATAGGTCTTGGGTGACTCATAGGGTGAGAAAAGGTCTAAGGGCGAGGTGTCCAAGGTGAGGTGTCTAGGTGATGTCATTAATTTAAAATAAGTAACTTATTTTAAATTAATAAAGTGTGTAAGGGACCAAGGGGAGTCGACACAATTTTGGTGTCTACATGCATATTCTATAGTTGTGGGAATTATTTAAATAAAAGAATCCCCTTTATTTTATAAAACATTAGATACATAAGTTACATAAAGGGAGTTATGTTTTATCCCACATTGACAAAATGAAGAATGGAATCTTGTGAGAACTCTATAAAAGAAATAGAAGAGCTTCCATTTGAGGGTTTGGAGGATATTAATGTTATGCTATTGGATTTCTTGGAAATTTGATTTTCAAGCTTGGAGGATGAAATCCCTCTTTGCTAGCATTCTCTTCACTATTGAAAGACATAGTCAGGAGGATTGATGGTGTTTTCATTCAGGAAACACTGGGCTTATTAGAATTACAATAAAGAAGGGTAGAATAATGATTTTTTATAGGTGCCATGAATAATGTTTTTGTTACAGTGTGTGTGGATAATGTTTTTTCTACAGTGCATGTGAATAGTGATTTTGCTACAGTAACTTGTGAATAGTAAAATTGCTACAGTGCCATGAATAGTGTTGTTATACTGTGAAAATAGTGTTTACATCAAGTTTACTTGCTTATTCTTGATGATTAGAGATCTAGAAGGCTACCATTTCATCTGTAGATCACTATAGCACTAATTTCCAAGTTTATTCTATCAAATTTTCATATCTAAGCATTATAATTTTTTTAATACAAATTTGAATATTTGCCATAGCCCATAAGGCAATTGTATGTGCACATTTATATTACAAATTAGTGTTTAACAAAAAGTAAGGAGTTTCAAGTTTTACATGTATAGTTGTATGTTTTTCAAGTGTTTGACAAAATGCTATGTTGATCATTAAGTATTTTAATTGATATGACATAGTAGTTCACAATTTTATTTCATTAGAAAAATAGGGGTGGTTATTACAGTGGTATCAGAGTGGAAAATACTACCATCTTGAAGGGTTAAAGAATGTATAAACAGTGATATGTCTGGTTTTGATCAGCAACCTTTTAGTCACCATTACAACACAAGAAGGAACAAAGAAGTAATAAATATAGGTCCAGAGGAACAAGGGGTTATAAAAGAACATAGAACTATAGGAGAACAAAACATTGACAATATGGGTAAGAGAAGAGACCCAGGTGAGGAGAGATATCTACAGTTATTGGACACACTAGTTTAGGGACAATAGTTAGCAGAGCAAAGAGCACAACAATAGAATTAATGATTGGACCTATTGACACAAATGATGGCATGCTACTTGGGTATTGACATGAACAACTTAGGAGGTGGAAATAATGGTGGTATTAATCAGAATGGAGTTAATAATGGACAAAATGGTAGAAATAATGGAGGTAATAATGGTGGATAAAATGGAAATGGAGGTAATGGAGGGGGAAATGTAAGTGACAACTTTGGCCATGTAGCTCAACCCACTATAACAGTGAGCTCTATACTGCTTCCACCTACCTTCCCACCAAAGGCACCAACATAGCCTACCAATGAACCTTAGATCACAGATTTATAGGATTAGTTTAAAAGAGATTGGGAGAGTGGAGGACCTAAATTTTAGGTAGCTATATCTTTACAAGACTATATTGATGTAAGGATGAGACACATGCCTCGTGCAAGAGATAGGAACCAAAACTTTGAGTTACAGAATAAAGTAAGGAAATTATCTCTACCTTATTTTGATGCTTATGGGAAGACTATAGCATGAGCTTGGGTGCAAAAGGTGGATACCTATCTTCAGCTTAATCCTATGCCCAAAAAAGAAGCCATTAAATATGCCACTATACACCTTGATGGAGTTGCACATGAGTGGTGGCACCATGGCATGGTGACTATGGGACATGATCAAATCACTTCTTATGTTGAGTTTATAGAATGATTGATAGAGAGGTTTGATAGGAAGGATCTAGAATTGCATTTTAAGGAGATGGCATAGTTGAAATAATGGGGACCATTAGAGAACTATATCTATGAGTTCTAGAGACTTTTAGTATTAGTCACAAATTTATCACTGAGGAGAATTATGGTGCTTTTCATGGATGGATTGGTGATCCATTGAGAGGGTGGATTAAGGCCCTCAACCCACCTACACTATAAGAGGCTATTAATAAGGCTAGGGACATGGAGGCCTCTAGTTCAAAAAGCTGATTTTAGTTTAAGATTTTCCCACAGAAAAAAGAAAAGGATAAGAGATAAAATGAATCACATCCACCACAAGAAGATTCAGGGAGACTTGATAGTGATTAGTTGAATGAGCTCAAAAGGAAAAAAAATTGTTTCATTGCAGAGAGCCATGGGACCCTTCGCATAAGTGTATGGTTAAGGTGAAGGCAAAATAGTTAGATTATTTTTCTGTTGAAGAATCAACTTCAGAAGAGTTAGAGTAATAGTCAGATTCAAAAACCAATGATGAAGAAGAGACTATGGTAGAGGATGTTAGAGAAGATATGACCATTACCCAACTTACTAGCACTGAACCATCAATAACCTTCAAGGTAAGAGGTGTGATTTAAGGGAAATAAGTTGTTTCATTGATAGACATAGAAGCCACCCACAATTTCATTGATACAAGCTTTGTGAAAAAGTGAGGACATAAGACTAAGGAATATGAGGGATTTAGAGTGATGGTAGCTAGTGGAGACAAGCTTATTAGTACTCAGATGATTCTTGATCTCCATATGCAGATTAGAGACTATGACTTGGTAGGCAAGTTATATGTTATTGACATGGGAGATTATGATGTCATCCTAGGCATGACATGGATGAGATCTCTAGTTGAGTTCACCTTCAATTTGGAGAAATTGGAAATGAGATTTGAGCACCAAGATCAGAAAGTGGTTCTCAGAGGGTTATCAGATGGGGGATTTAGAGTAATCTCACTTAAGAGGATGGAACATTTGTTTAGACATGACCAGATAGAGTGGGCAGTATAATGTATGATCATGCCTACAGTTACAAATCAATAGGCTTAAGAATACCATCCAAACATTCATGAGGTCATATCCAAACATACAAACATGTTTGGAAGCATTCCACTAGGTGTTCCACCAGAGAGAGGAATAGAGCATGTGATTGAACTAGAGGAGGGGGTGAAGCTTGTGATTAGCACCCCTTATCATCATCCTAAGGTGCATAAGGATGAGATTGAGAAGGAAAAAAAGGAGTTGCTAGAAATGGGACACATTAGGCCTAAAAAAAGTCCATTTGCCTCAGTAGTGGTCCTAATAAATAAAAAAGATGGGATAATGGGTATGTGCATAGATTACAAGGCTCTCAACAAAAAGACAATCAAGAACAGGTGCCCCATTCCAAGAATAGATGAGCTAATAGATGAGTTACATGGTGCATGATACTTCTCAAAGATAGACTTGTGCTCTGGGTACCATGAGATTAGAATGAGATCAGAGGATGTAGAAAAGCCAACCTTTAAGTGCCATTATGATCAATTTGAGTTTTTGGTTATGCCATTTAGGTTAACCAGTGTTCTAGCTACTTTTTAGAGTTGTATGAACCAGGTGTTTAGGAGTCAGTTAAGTAAATTTGTGCTTATATTTTTTGATGATATCCTAATATATAGTAGGGCATGGGAGGAGCACTTACAACACTTAGAGGAGGTATTGAGCATACTTGAGAATGAGTCCCTTTATGCCAAAGAATCTAAATGTGAATTCAGCATGATAAAATTATTGCACCTTAGGCACATCATTAGTGTGGATGAAGTGAGGGTGGACCCATAAAAAATTAGAGCTATAGTTGAGTGGCCTACTTCTACTAATCTTACCCAACTCAAGGGGTTATTTGGTCTATGTGGTTTCTATAAGAGGTTTGTGAAGGGGTTCTCATAGACAGCAACTCCACTTATGGATTTGACCAAGAAGGGAGCCTTTCTATGGATAGAGGTAGATCAGAAGTGCTTCGAGAACTTTAAATAGTTGATGGCATCTTGTCTAGTATTAGCACTTCAGACTTCTCCAAACCACTTGAGCTCTAGTGTGATGCATCTAGAGATGGGGTGGGTGTAGTCTTAATGCAATAAAGACATCCTATTTCTTTTGAGAGTAGGAAGCTAAAGGGAGTGGAGGAGAGATACTATATAGAGGATTGGGAAATGTTGGCCATAATGCATGCATTGGCCAAATTTAGGTCTTATCTACTTGGAGGTAAATTTATGATTAAAATATATCATAGCAGTATAAAATATTTCATGAGCTAGAGAGATCTTAATGATAGGTAGCAAAAGTGGATCACCAAACTACAGGCATATGATTTTGACATTATGTCAAAGGGAAGAATAATTTAGTGGCCAATGCACTTTCTAGGAGACCACATGTATGTTCCCTGATTGAGATTTTAGCAGACTTGAAGGAGAAAATAATAGCTAAATATGTTAAGGATTAGTGGGCAGCTAATTTGATAGAGAAATCCCTACAAGATGATAGATATGTGGTTGTTAAAGACCTTATCCTATACAAGGATAGGATTTATTTGGTACCTTCTTCTCACATCAAAGGTATTATCTTAAGGACATTCCATGATGCACCTATGGCTAGACACCCTGAGTTCTTCAAAACATATCGATAGATTCATGAGAGGTTTACTTGGAGAGGACTCAAGGATGATGTGCATAGATATGTTAGAGAATGTCCAGTTTGCCAGTAAAACAAAGATGAGCATACTCTTCTAGCTGGATTACTACAACCTTTACCCAATAGTGATAGGAAATGGGAAAGCATTTTGATGGATTTTATCACAAGCCTACCCAAGGTGTAGGGTCAAGATTGTATTTATGTGGTAGTGGATAGGTTAACTAAATATGCTCATTTATTTGTTATTACATCTACCAGCACAAAAACATAGGTGGTAGACATGTTTTTTTAGGATATGTTTAGGCTTCATGGGATGCCTAAGAACATAGTTAGTGATAGGGACAATAAGTTTTTGGGCTTATTTTGGCAGGAACTTTTTAGATTGAGTGGTACTGAGCTCACTCCTACCACTAGCTATCACCCATAAACAAATGGGCAAACAAAGATTGTTAATAAGTGGGTTGAGGGGTACTTGTAAAACTATGTATCAAGGCAACATAAGGCTTAGATTAGATGGCTTTATTTAGGTGAGTATTGTTATAATAATACCTATCACATGATGATTAGGATGTCTTCATTCATGGTGTTATATGGGTATGAATCTCCTAGCTTCATAGATCTTCTTTTTGGAGATAATAGGGTACTAAGTGCATAGAATTGGTTACAAGACAGACAAGATATTTTGAGATCACTTAAGGAGAATATTTAATAGGCTCAAAATCAATAGAAATTATATGTTAACCAACACATGGTGGGATGTAGTTTTGAGGTTGGGGATATGGTATACTTGAGACTTCAACCCTATAGGCAGTCTACACTTAAGAAGAGTGGAGCAGAGAAGTTGAAACCAAGATTTTATGGGCCATTCAGAGTTGCTCACCGCATTAGTGAGGTGGCCTATGAACTAGAATTACCAGCAGATAGCAGGGTGCATAATGTGTTCCATGTCTCCAAGCTTAAGAAAGCACTTAGTCATAGTGTTGTTTCATCTATAGATTTTCCCCCTCTAGATGAAGAGGGTAAGTTGATATTTATTCTTGAAGCCATCATTGATACCAAGGAGAGAACACTCAGGAGGAGAGTCATCAAGGAGTACCTAGTCAAATGGAGGAACCTACCAATGGAGGATGATACTTGGGAAAATGAGCAGATATTATAACATTTAGAGTTGAAATTGCTTGAGGACAAGCAATTTTTGGAAGGGCGGACTATAATGTCCCCTTTCTAACATTCATAGCATGATGTTGTCATTAGCCTATTTCCCTATAGTCTCGTAGGATAACCAAGACATTAAAGGGACTTAGAGGCCATTTGGCCTAGATAGTTTTAGTTGCATATCTTTTTAAGGGGTTTTGAGGCAGTATTGGGCATACTTACTATTTATAGTAAGCCATTAATGGACATGGCTAGACATCTAGGGGCAGTGACATGTTGATGGTAATTATTTAAAATTGATAGGAAGATTTATTTATCATTGATGTGATTTATTGGGCATTAATGAAGTTATTTTATAAAGTTAAATTTAAATATTTAACTTTATTAATGCATATTCTATAGTTGTGGGAATTATTTAAATAAAAGAATACCCTTTATTTTATAATACATCAGATACGTAAGTTACATAAAGGGAGTTATGTTTTATCCCAAATTGACAAAATGAAGGAATGACTCTTATGAGAACTCTATACAAGAAATAGAAGAGATTCCATTTAGGGCTTTAGAGGAGATTAATGTTATGCTATTGGATTTCTTAGAAATCTAATTTTTGAGCTTGGAGGATGAAATCCCTCTTTGCTAGCATTCTCTTCGTTGTTGAAAGACACAGTCAAGAGGATTGACGGTGTTTTCATTTAAGAAACACATTGGGCTTATTGGATTTACAATAAATAAGGGTAAAATAATGATTTACTATGGGAGCCATGAATAATGTTTTTGCTATAGTGCACTTGAATAGTGTTTTTTGCTACAGTGCATGTGAATAGTGATTTTGCTACAGTAACCCATGAATAGTAAAATTACTATAGTGTTGTGAGTAGTACTGCTATAGTGCATGGATAGTGTTTGCATCAAGTTTACTTATTTATTCTTACTGATTAGAGGTCTAGAAGGCTACCATTTCATTTGTAGATCACTACAACACTAATTTCTAGGTTTCTTCTATCAAATTTTCATATCTAAGCATTTTAATTTTTGAATACAAATTTGAATATTTGTCGCAACCCATAAGGCAATTATATGTGCACATTTATATTATAAATTAGTGTTTAACAACAAATAAGGGGTTTCAGGTTTTCAATGTATAGTTGTATGTTTGTCAAGTGTTTGAAAAAATTCTATGTTGATCATTAAGAAATTTAATTGATATGACATAGTAGTTCACAAGTTTCTTTCATTGGAAAAATAGGGGTGGTTATGACAAACTAAATTAGAGTATTGTATCAACCTATTTGATCTAATAACTTGTATATGATGAAGACCTACTCAAAAGGAATATAGTTATTTTTATGTGACTGTGTTTTAAATCTACACATAGAAGTCAAAAACTATACCAACTTGGTCGACCTAGTATCATAAATATATAAAAATAATAAAATGATAAAAATAAAAAATGTGAAATAAAAGTTGCAAGGGTTAGATTCACATCAAATTCACCAGAATATATGCAATCAAAAATGCATTAGATCCATAAATCAATCCTAGATTGGAGAAGATAAATCCTACTTACACTTACAATTGGGGATACATTAGATAATTAAGAACATGACCAATATGGATCCATTAGACCCAAGTAGGGGATATCTTATCATAAATAATATCACTAGGAAGGGTTTCAATGCCTCTAGTCAAGTAAAATCATGCAATAACCCTAACTAAGTCATATGTTTTCATATTGACTATACAAATAACAAGTAAATCAAAGAAATATATTCTAGTGCTCACCAAAGCTTGTGGCATAAAGTGGGGGTAATAAACAAAAAAAGTAAACATGCATAGAATACATATACTCATGTTAATGTATATGAAATCTTAATGTATATAATAAAAGTGAAAATGCATATTTATCTACTCTTATAATGAGGAACAAAGCTAGGAATATTTACCTTTGAAGATGAACCCACTAATCCTCAATCTCTCCCTTGGCCAAGGTGATTTGTAAGAGGATATTTTTGTATGTAAGGATAATAAGGATAAATCATCTCTAGGATACACAACCTATCAAAAAATCCAAAAGACTTCTCACAAAGAAATATCTATATCTCCAAATAAATTATGAAACCCTAAGCTTTCTCTTCAAGTATAATGTATGATCTAGGAATTTGACTCAAGAGAGGATGGTTAGTATGGTGTTAGTTCCAAAATGAAAAAAAATGAAATAAACACACTAATAGCATAACATATCTATGCCTAGACACTAGGGAGAGCTTAGTTAATAATCATAAATTAAACACACAACTAAAATTCAAAATAAACTCTTTTACCTTCTTTGGATACTCCAAAATGCTTGTTGTAGTGGCTTGCTCGGCTTGTGCTCATGAAGTCCTTGGAAATGGAAGCTTGGATACCTCCATCTCTCCTTGGAACCTTTGGCTTGTGTCTTGGCTTGTATTAAAGCTTTTGGAACCAATCCTGCATTATAACTTTACACAAATTAAGCTTAGAAATGATGTTGTGAGGCCTCCTATTTATAGCTTTTTGGATTTTATTAGAATCAACTTGAACCATCCATCTCAAGATTGAGATGTGTGATTGAGGATTAATTAAATTTTTGGAATTAAGTTTTTAATTATCCTCATCATGGCATTGGAATAAGGAGAAATTAAGAGGTATGGAGGGCATCATGGAAGGCATTGATGAGGCATGGTAGGCATGAATCTTGATATTTGTGGCATTTATGGCCTAGGGACGTCTTCCAAAGAAATGAGGTAACTTGATGTAGATATTCAATATTAATTTCTAAAAACAAATATTCAAAAAGTTTCCATGGAATTATTAATTAGGCCTTGATTTGGGTTAATTAGCTCTTAAGCATGTTTAAGCACTTTGTGCACAAATTACCCAAATTGATCAGAATGTTTTACTATTGGTCCAAATTTTGATTGGATTAGAATTGGAAGGTGATGTCAGATGCATTGGAACCATATTCTCATTTAAGATGTTACCAACAAAAAATAATGAAGGCACATGTATCGTGTAGAATATTTGATAGGAAAGAGCAATCTAGAGCACCCAGGTGCAAATTTGGCATTTTGACTCAAAATGAACTGATCAAAGTTAGCTAGCCCATAAATTACATTACCCCATTTAGTGATACCATAGCCAAAATTAGCACTTAAATATGTCATTTTCACATCATTTTTTGTGTTTTAGTGTTTTTAGGCCAAATTGTGCATTTTGGGTGGAAATTAGACAAAATTCTAATTGGAGGTTATCAGTGTCTAGATTTAGGTGTCTAAAGTTTGCCCCTATTTGGGAAGATGTTGTAAATTGTAGGAAAAGTAGTGTTCTCAAAGAATGAGAAATGGCCTGTATGCCAAAAATAAGATGATGGTTAAACAACAAAGCTCTAAATGGTTTTGGGGAAGCCTATGATGATGCCCCCTCGAAGGAGTGGTCATCACATTTGTTGATGGATGATCCCTAAAAAGGAAATAAGAAGAAAGGTGGAATTAACCCATGGTTGAGATTAATCCAAACAAGAAAATGCTTGCATGCATTGATGTAAAAAGGATATTGATTTGCCCAAAGGGAGTTATAATCAGGAGTAAAAGTCAAGATAATGATTTTCCCATAGGCAGTTATAAGCATTAAGAGGACCTAGATTGGCTAAAGATAATTGTGCCCTAGTTAGGGTTGATTAGCAAGCATAACTCAAGGATATAACTTGGAATATAGATTAAATATGAGTAGGTGCAAAGTGATCAAAGAGATAGATATAAGAATAACATTGATCAATATAAATGATTTAGTTGTACATACCAATGAGGAAATGCTCATCTTGACTAGAAATGATACAACTAAAATGGTCATTGGGTTGATTTATTCAAGGGTGAGATGGAAGGATTTACCAAGGTACCAAGGAGAAACTTCTATGGCTCCATTGATTGTAAACCTTCATGAAGCTAAATTTTTTATAGCATGTGATGGTAGGCTTCATGATAGAACACCATGAAGACTTGGCCAAAATATGCGTAAGGACTGACTCCTGATATCTAATAAACACACAAAAATAATAAATCAATGATAAAAACTATGATGATAATATTGACATATGAATATGGATAGACTCAAGAATAATGTGTATAAGGAATCACCCAATGCATACATATAGACTGAGTTGAGGAAACAATATTGAAAATAAACAAACAAGGAAGGAAATAAACAAAAAAATAGAAAAATAAACAAAATAACTAACTAACTAAAATAAACAAACAAATAGAAATCTTGAAAATAGAATCAAAAGAAAGCATCCTAACAATTATCATGACCCAATAAGGCAAATAGAGAATGACAAGGTACCTACTCGTAAAATAGTGAGAGCAGCTTAGGTTGCTCAGAAAATGGTGAGTGTATGGAAAGGGGGACTAAGGTGACCTCAACATGAATTAAGCATGACCTACATAGTCCTAAAATGACCTCAAGTCATAGTAATTCCATCTATACAAGAGGTTAGGAAAAATCAAGTAGGTCCCAAAAAGTTCTCAAATCCAGCAAATGGCCAGTCAAATGAAAACAATAATGGCAAGGTGATGTGGCAATGCATGGTAAATAAGTGTTTCCCCTAGTTTTCCCATAGGTGACCATAACTAGGATACAATATCATAGGTCAATTATACTAATTTGCCCATAGGTGGTTATAATTAATAGCAATACTGGTGAAACATTGATTTGTCCATAGGTGGTTATAATCAGGCTCACATAAACAAACTTGATAGGATGAAAGATATCTTTCCAGATCAACTGTCACAGTACTTTCATATATTATCATTATAAATATGTATTAGATTGATTATTGAAACTTGATTGGAATCCCCTCATAAAAAATGTGGGAAGAACCAAATGAACCAAGATTAAAACAAGAATTGGTAGGATGACTAAAAATAGGCTTTGGTCTAATAGGAATGGAATGATAGGATGGTATGGTCTTTCTTTAGATAAAATGATAAGAGGGTTACCCCTAAGAGATGGGGTAAATGGTAGTAATATGCAATAATGGCAAAAGGATATGTAACAATGGTAATAACATGGAAATATGAAACAATATGGTACATGTTGTTGGCCTGGGTATGGTTTTTTATTCTATTATTCCTGTTGAGATGGAGATGCATGTCCTAATCAATAAATGATATAAATATAATACTTGATCATGCTATTTTCTATCTCACACCTCATCTAAAAATCTACTCCATCAAAAAATTGATGTATATTTGGTTGTCAAAAATGCTTTTGTGATCTTCCTTGGTCATTGATTTTGATTCCTACAATCAAAACAATATTCCTTCCTTGGATTCTCCAAATGCCTTTGTAGTGGTGGCTTGATTGGCTTGTTCTCATGAAGTCTTCATCAAAGGAAGCTTGACTATCTCTTTTCTCCTTAGCACCTTTGGATTGTGACTTGGCTTGGAATTGTTAGGGTGTGGAGCTAAAAGCTTCACCAAGGAGCACACTTTAACAGGTTCGGGTCTACACAGTCGTCGGCGTCGGTCAGGAGCGACCAACGTTGGTCAGGTGCAGTTGCAAAGGCATCGGCGTCGGCAGTGGGTTGGCCGGCGGTGGTCACAGGCAAGCAGCAGGAACCAGCGTCAGTTACCTGTGCATCCAGAAAGCTATTTTCGAGGACAGAAGCGAGTGTTTGCATGATGAATTTAAGTTGTAGTCTTAAGCTCGCGTCTCTATTATTAGTAATATTATTTTTAGAGCCCTTATTCAAGAGGCTTAACTATTTGTTGTAAGTGCATGCTCAAGTTTCCTAATTCTATATGTAGAATTAGATATTCTTAGCTTTGTGTGAATTATTGTAGTAGTTCATTGTATTTGGTATGTTGAAGAACAGTACAGAATTGAATCAATTCAGGCTTGTTGGAGTTGATTATTCTTGAGAGAGAGAGCTCTTGAGGAATAGAGATCTAGTGAGAGATATATACATCTAGGAGAGGTGTGGAAGAAAGAAGTTTCTTCAATTGTATTCCTTTTGTAAAGAGTTTGTTAATACAAGTTTTTAGGGTGGTTTCTTGTATCTCTTGTTCTTGCTATTATCTCATTCAGTTACTTGTCTATCTGATTTAATTCCGTGTTTATTGCTTTCACAAGTGTAATCTATTGTTGGTTGATTCACAACAAGTGGTATCAGAGCTCAGGTTCACTAACAGGTGGTTCAGATCTATGTAGTGTGTATTGATTACAGGTTCTCACAGGGGTTTCTGCAGGGATTTCTATTTGAGTGGGAGAAGCAATGGCAGATGAAAGTAAACTGAGAATGGAAAAGTTTAATGGCAAAAATTACCAACATTGGAGAATGCAGATAGAGGATTATCTGTATCAGAAAGATCTCTACTTACCGTTAGGTGGGGTTGCAAAGAAGCCCAAAGACATGGAGGATGAAGAATGGGAAGTTCTTGACAGAAAGGCTCTGGGGTCTATAAGACTGAGTCTAGCATCCACTGTGATATCTAATTTATCACAGGCAAAGTCTACGATAGAGTTGATGACTACGTTAGCAAATTTGTATGAAAAACCCTCAGCTTCTAATAAGGTATATCTTATGAAGCAGTTATTTAATTTGCATATGAATGAAGGTGGATCTATTTCTACTCATCTGAATGATTTCAATGGAATTGTGAATCAATTAAGTTTAGTCAATATAGTGTTTGATGATGAAATAAAAGCTCTTTTAATATTATGTTCTTTGCCTGAAAGCTGGCATGGCTTAGTAATGGCAGTAAGTAATACTGCATCTGCATCAAATATTTTGAAAGTAGAGGATGTTGTTAGTGTTATCTTGAATGAGGAAATACGCAGGAAAAGCACAGAAGAGACATCTAGGAACACTTTAAGTTTTGAGAGCAGGGGAAGGCAGAAAGATAAGAGCAAGAGGAGATCAAGATCTAAGTCTAAGGTGAGAGGAAGATCCAAATCCAGGAATGGCAGGAAGCCACAATGCTAGAATTGTGGAAAGATTGGGCACATAAGTAGAGATTGTTGGTCAAAGCCTAAGGAGGACAATCAGCATGAAGGAAAGGAAGAAGCCAAGGTTGCAGGTATTGCACAAGATGCTTTAATTTTCTCTCTGCATAATAATATAGAATCTTGGGTGTTAGATTCTGGTGCATCTTTTCATGCTACCCCTAACAGGGAATATTTTAGTGACTATATCCATGGAGATTTTGGAATAGTGTATCTGGGGGATGATGAGCCCTGTAAAATAATTGGCAAAGGTAAAGTGTAGCTAAAGATGCAGAATAACAACACATGGGTGTTGAGAGACGTGATGCATGTTCCTAGCTTGAAGAGAAATTTGATTTCTGTAGGTAAGTTAGGGGATGAGGGTTGTACAGTAACTCTCACAGCAGAATCTTGGAAGGTGACCAAGGGTGCACTTGTTATGGCCAGAGGTAAGAGAGAAGGTACTCTCTATTTGTGTAATTGTGTTACTAACAAATCTCCTTCTGTATTATCTACTTCAGATGTGGATGCTAAATTATGGCACTCAAGGCTTGGCCACATGAGTGAGAAGGGGATGTCAATTCTTAAGTCCAAAGGTATGCTTTCAGATTTAAAAGGCATAGATCTAGAGTTTTGTGAGCACTGGTATTTGGAAAACAGAAAAGGGTTAGTTTTCTCAAGACTGGGTCTACTAAGAAGAGGCATAAGTTGTAGCTTGTTCACACAGACGTGTGGGGACCGGCTTAGGTTGCTTCCATTGGAGGATCACAGTACTATGTATCTTTCATAGATGATGCTACAAGGAAGGTATGGATCTATTGTATTAGAAGAAAATTTGATGTATTTAAGACTTTTAAGATCTGGAAAGCTATGGTTGAGAATGAAATAGGTAAAAGACTGAAGTACCTGAGATAGAGATTATTGTTATATGCATGGAATCCACAGGCAAAGGATGGTTCCAAGGACACCTCAGTAGAATGGAATTGTTGAAAGGATGAACAGGACAATAACAGAGCGTGCAAGATGTATGAGATTGCATGCTGGTTTGCCCTTACAGTTTTGGGCACAAGCTGTTGACACTGCAGTATACCTGATTAACAGAGGACCCTCTACAGCTCTGGATGGTGGTATTCAAAAAGAGGCATGGATAGGTAAAAAGGTTGATCTCTCATATCTCAAAGTTTTTGGTTGTGAAGCCTTTGTGCACATAGATAAAGAAAATAGAAAGAAGCTTGATGCTAAGTCTATGAGGTGCACGTTTATTGGCTATGGCTCAGATGATTTTGGTTACAGATTATGGAATCTAGAAACTAACAAGGTAATCAAGAGCCGTGATGTTGTTTTCAATGAAAGAGTGATGTATTGTGATCAGCTAAGAAAGCTGAATCAATCTGAGTAGAGCAATGGTGAATTGGATGAGGTAAAGGTCCAATATGAGCTCACGGGAAAAAGAAATAATCACTTGTAAGAAAACACAGAGACCGACATCGGTAGATTAAGAACCGGCGCTGGTAGAACAAAAACTGAGGTCGGCCATACAGAGACTGACGTCGGCAGGACAGGCACCAGCGTCAGTCATACAGAACTGGCATCGGCCAGTAACAGGTTTGGAGGTGACTGAGGTTGGTCACTATCAGAGAATTTGGGTGGACAACGTGTTGTGAACGAGTCTTAGACACCCATCAGGAGGTCAGAAAGGGTGAGTAAGCCTCCAATTAGATATTCTTCTTCTTTATTTTATCTATTGCTAACTGATGGTGGAGAACTAGAGAGTTTTGAAGAAGCAATACAGGTGGAGTCCAAGAGTCAGTGGGAGCGTGGCATGGTTGAGGAGTTGGAGTCCTTAAGAGAGAACCAAACATGGGATTTGGTTGAATTGCTAGCTGGTAAGAGAACACTCAAGAACAGATGGACCTATAGGTTGAAAGAAGGTGAGAATGGACAGATGAGATATAAGGCCAGATTGGTGGTAAAAGGATTTGCACAAAAGCCAGGTATTAACTTTGGTGAGATTTTTTCTCCTATTGTTAAAATGACTTCTATAAGGGTTGTATTGTCTTTGGTTGCTTTCGAGGATTTGCATCTTGAGCAGCTAGATGTTAAGACAGCGTTTCTTTATGGAGATTTGGATGAGAAAATTTATATGGAACAGCCAGAAGGATTTGAGGTCAAAGGTAAGGAGAAGTTTGTGTGCAGATTGAAGAAAAGCTTGTATGGCCTCAAGCAAGCTCCTAGGCAATGGTATTTAAAATTTGACAAGTTTATGACTGAGCATGGCTACAGTAGGTGTCAATCAGACCATTGTGTGTATTTCAAGAGATTTGATAATGGCAGATATATTATTCTATTGTTGTATGTAGATGATATGCTGGTTGCAGGATCTCACATGCAGGATATCTCTGAGCTTAAAGTGAAATTAGCTCAAACGTTTGCTATGAAGGATTTGGGAGCAGCAAAGAAAATCCTTGGCATGAGCATTAAGAGAGACAGGAAAAATCACAGGTTGATATTGTCTCAAGAAGATTATGTGGACAAGGTGTTGAAACGGTTCAATATGCAGGATGCTAAACCGGTAAGCACACCTTTGGCTGGACATTTTAAGTTGAGTAAAGAACAATGTCCTAATTCATATGATGAGGTAGAGTACATGAGTAAGGTTCCATATTCTTTCGCAGTAGAGAGTTTGATGTATGCAATGGTGTGTACTAGACCGGATATTACCCAAGCAGTGGGAGTGGTAAGTAAGTATATGGCCAATCTAGGTAAGGAACATTGGAAAGCAGTTCAGTGGATCCTTAGATATCTGAGAGGAACCAACAGTAGGCACTTGTGCTATGGAGGTTCAGATACTTCTCTACATGGTTATGTAGATTCAGATATGGCAGGTGATTTGGATGGCAGGAAGAGCACTACAGGTTATGTTTTCACTGTAGGTGGAACGGCGGTTAGCTGGATATCTAAGTTGCAGAAGGTTGTTGCCTTGTCAACTACAGAAGCAGAGTATATTACAGCCATAGAGGCTAGCAAAGAGATAATATGGATGTCACGGTTCATGGATGAGCTTGGTAGGGAGCATGAGAGTTGCAGATTGTATAGTGACAGTCATAGTGCAATCCATTTGGCTAAGAATTCAGCCTTTCATTCAAGAACAAAGCACATACAGCTAAGGTATCACTTCATATGACAGGTATTGGAAAATGGTGAGTTGAAGCTGGAGAAGATCCATACAGATAGGAATCCTGCTGATATGTTAACCAAGCCGGTTACAAAGGAGAAGTTGAATCTTCATTCAACTTCTATTGGTCTTCATGATTGATTTGAAGATGGAGGAGCTAGAAGATATTGGTGTACAGGTACTGGTGCAACTGTTTATCTCCAAGTGGGAGATTGTTAGGGTGTGGAGCTAAAAGCTTCACCAAGGAGCACACTTTAAAAGGTTCAGGTCTACATAGTCACTGGTGTCGGTCAAGAGCAACCGACATCGGTCAGGTGCAGTTGCAGAGGCACCGATGTCAGTAGTGGGTCGGTCGGCGACGGTCACAGGTAAGCAGCAGGAACCGGCATCGGTTACCTGTGCGTCTAGAAAGCTATTTCTGAGGACAGAAGTGAGTGTTTGCATGATGAGTTTAAGTTGTAGTCTTAAGCTCGCATCTCTATTATTAGTAATATTATTTTTAGAGCCCTTGTTTAAGAGGCTTAACTGTTTGTTGTAAGTGCATGCTCAAGTTTCCTAATTCTATATGTAGAATTAGATCTTCTTAGCTTTGTGTGAATTATTGTAGTAGTTCATTGTATTTGGTATGTTGAAGAACAGTACAGAATTGAATCAATCCAGGCTTGTTGGAGTTGATTGTTCTTGAGAGAGAGAGCTCTTGAGGAATAGAGATCTAGTGAGAGATCTATACATCTAGGAGAGGTGTGGAAGAAAGAAGTTTCTCCAATTGTATTCCTTTTGTAAAGAGTTTGTTAATACAAGTTTTCAAGGTGGTTTCTTGTATCTCTTGTTCTTGTTATTATCTCATTCAGTTACTTGTCTATCTGATTTAATTCCGCATTTATTGCTTTCACAAGTGTAATCTATTGTTGGTTGATTCCCAACAAGAATCAATTTGGCATGGTAACACTAGTTACTTGAAGCTTTTTGGAACTAATCCTACATTATAACTTTGCACAAATTAAGCTTGGAAATGTTGTTGTGAGGCCTCCTATTTATATATTTTTGGATTTAATTAGAATTAACTTGAACCATCCATGTCAAGATTGAGATGTGTGGTTGAGGATTATTTTAATTTTTGAAATTAAGTTTTTAATTATCCTCGTCATGCAATTGGAAGAAGGGGCAATTAAGAGGCATGGAGGGCATCATGGAAGGCATTGATGAGGCATGGGAGACATGAATCTTGATATTTGTGGCATTTATGGCCTAGGAATTCTTCCCAAGAAATGAGGTCACTTGATGATGTATATATTCAATATTTATTTATAAAAACAAATATTCAACAAGTTTCCATGGAATTATTAATTATGCCTTGATTTGGGTTAATTAGGTCTTAAGCATGATAAGCACTTTGTGCACAAATTACCCAAATTGATCAAAATGTCTTGCTATTGGTCTAAAATTTAACTAGATTAGAATCATAAGGTGATTTCAGATGTGTTGGAACCATATTCCCATTTAGTATGTTACCAAAAACAAATAATGAAGGCACATGTCTTGTGTAGAAGATTTGATAGGAAAGAGCAATCCAGAGCACCCAAGTGTAAATTTGGATTTTGATTCAAAATGAACTGATCAAAGATAGCTAGCCCATCAATTGCATTGACTCATTTAGTGATACCCTAGCCAGAATTGGCACTTAAATATGTCATTTTCACATCATTTTACGTGTTTTAGTATTTTTAGGCCAAATTGTGTGTTTTGGGTAGAAATTAGCCAAAAGCCTGATTGAAGGTTATTGGTGGCTAGATTTAGGTGTCTATATAATGGGGGATAAGTAAATACACAATATATCTTACTAGTCCTCTTCTCTAAATAATGAAAAAATTATTGTGTATATATAGGTAGATTTATCCCAAAACCCTTTCAAAAGTTTCAACCAATATGGTCAACTCATTCATACTAGTATTGTTATTGACAAAAACTTGCTAGGTCATGAGCTAAGTTGGCCAAGAACTGACCTAGACCTTAAATAAGTTTTTCCAATAAGATTAAAAGGTTGACATAGTTGACATAGTGCTAACCTAGACCTTAAATAAGTTTAGATAATAAGAGTACAAGGTTGACACAGTCGACATAGTCATGTAAACTACCAAAATAGGTTTTAAGTTAGGAAAATGGGTACTGAAGGTGGTAAAATAATAGAGGAGTGTGTAAAAGAGAATGAAAATCTTAGGGGAATGGTTTTTAAGAGCCATGTGTGTAGATATCAAGTGGAAAAAGGGAAAAAAATCCTATGAAACACTAATGGTCTACCCACCCCTTTCCTAGTGCACCCCTTAGGTCATGTACTCAGAGAGATTGAGACTCAATGGGTTCTTGCAAGAAAAAGAGCATCATTAATTGATAAAATTTTGAAAATGTTATGTATACACTATACAACAAGCATCTAGGTATTTTCATGCTATGGTTACGAGTACTCACTACACAGGTAGTCAAAGTGACATAATGTTGACCCTTTTTTATGGCCTATGTTTCATGATTGTAAAATTTTCTAGAGGTGCTATTGCCATCATTTATTATCATGGATGGGAGTGGTGTCTCTATTTCATATAGGATGCATGAGATAGTTTATGAAATTGAGCATCCTATCATAGTATATTCATGGGGTCATACTATGTTGGCTCATCTATACATAGACCTATACTACTTTACATAAGAGATTAGTGGTGGAGGTATCGGTGTATAGACATTATTACAGTTTGGGAATATGAACACATATATATGATCATGTCATTGGTACATCCATGGGATGGATGGTCTCACCTATAGGTATTTTTACCTAGATGGACTAGGATAGGGCATGTTCTAAGGAGGAGTACTACCTACTATCGATGGTTACTAGATAATCTAAGGGAAAAGGACATTGTATTGAGACACTACAAGGGTTATCATGGATGGCCTAAGGATAGCACATAATTGAGGTAGATTCAATTTATCTATTAAATACATGATTAGTAGGATAATGTATATGATTAGTTCTAGTATGAGAGGGTTACTTGATAGTTTGGTGTCATATTGGATGTGTTGCTAGAACCAATAGTGTGGTTGATGAGTTCTCAAGCTCCTATAAGGCCAGAGAGTAGGCTTAGGCTATATACTATGGATTTATCTCCTATGCCAATGATAGAATGAGATTCAAATATTAATTTACCAAATGTGGATGATATTGGAGTGATCAAGGCCTACTCAACCTGGTGGAGTGAGCATGGGTGGGCACCTATGTTCCTTAGAGATGGGATGGTCACAAAGGAGGTACTGTACATAAAACCCATAAAGGTTATGGATGGTAAGTTAGATATTTTGTTTATATGTTCTATGTAATGTTTATCATGTGTTTTGATATAATAGGATTCATATTATATGGAAATTTGTAGGTATAGGAAAGGATGAGTATTAGGAGGTCACCATCAAGTCATCACTTCATGAGTTTACATGGCATATTCTAGATGATTCCATGGATAATGTATTGGTGGAGTGGGCCATCAATTTAGATGGAGTGAATTAATATTTTTTTGATCATGTGGTGATAGTGACTATGACATACAGGTTAGAAATAATATATGAGTTATGTGTGGAGCTATAAAAGCAAACCATGCCTTCTCGTGATGCTCTAGGTAGGGACAGTAGTCATATTGTAGATGACTAAATATGATTTTAGTGAGAGTATGCCAAGTGTAGGGCTCGGTTAGTTATTTACTGAAAGAGAGAGAAGACATAGCCATAGATCAAGGTCTCTTGGAGATAGCGGGGCCTCTAATTCTAAGGCTGATGTGTCTGAGAGTGAGAGTGAGGGAGCTAGTCCTAATAGTCATGTTTGCATCATTAAGTGATGCATCACGTTTATATTGAGATGATGTTATGAGTTTTATATATATATATGGTTTTTATGTAATTTATCATTATTTATTAGCATCTAGATCTAGTTATATTATATAATTTATTATGTGTTTAAATTTGGTTAATTGTTTGAAATTTTTTATGTTTGAAATTTTATTTTTGTTGGAGTAATGTTAATTGATTGGATATGTATTATGAATATTTTAGGCATATGTGTAGGAGATTTAAGATTTTTGTATAGGCATATGGTCTTTGTTTCTAAAAATTTTATATCTCACAAGATGTTTGCATGTATACCCTATGATGGTGAGATGCCTTGTCTAAACCATAATGGCATGGAAAACTAATGACCATAATGCTTATGCTATGTTAGTGTAGATGTATATTGTGAAAGTGGATCTGCCTATGATGCACTACTAGTGGACAATTATGTAGACTTTGATGCAAAAATATTGACTGGTTGTCACTCTAAAACTGCATTATGAGTTACCTGATTTCTTAAAAATATTTTAATCAATTTTTGAACTGAAGTTAGATTCTAATCTCTATATTGATTGCCATAAATATTTATTATTTATCAAAATAAAACTGTGGCCTTTAGTTGATGGTTTTTCCTATTGTCATCAAATTGTGCACCTTAGGATACTTTATGAGATTCCTAAAATTTGATGTAACATGGAATCATCTCTCAAGTTTGTGGGAACTTGTAAGAGAGATGGATCTCTAGATTATGAGGGTTAGCTCCCTAGATTCATATTTAAATGTTTATCACCTAATATAATGCTTGTTTATGGGAAAAGGGTTAGGAGTTTGCATGAAAATGAAACTACACTAAAGAGGTGATACACCAAGACATATCACATAGACTATCACACTCCTACTAAGCAAAAAAGCTTTCCAAGACCAATTCTAGGCATTGAAAGATCCCAACATAGTGTTTCATTGTGAAGGTAGGCATATATAAGATAATCAACAAGATAATTGATCTAGGGGAAGATTTCACACCATAGAGACAATGCATACTTGAAGAGGATCCTAGTACATTCATACACTTCACATGACCTATTAAAATTAGAACTCTCACTTAAACATGAAGGATAAATAGGAGTAAGGATGACACCATCACTTAGCTCCACTATACATCACTCACACACTTAGAAAAAATGTTCTTAACTTAGAATCAGACTTGTATTCAATGTTAAAAGACAAAATGCAATGTCATACCAGTAGGGTCTCACCATACTAGCTGTGGTCTCATTTACAATTGCCAAGATGGTTCATACATATAGAATTTTGAAAGAAAGAGAGAGAATAGAAGTTGAAGAAGCATAATTAAAAGTGTCCAAAGGTGTAAATTAGTTACAATCCATGTGGATGAGATGTAAAAAGATTCATGAAACTAAATTGCACTTGATCACATCCAAAATTAGCCTCCTCTTCCAAGTGTGGCATAACAATCCTCTCAATCATTCTTCCTTTTGGAAACTTCCTTCATCATGGGATTTCTTGAGAAATCCAAAGTAAGTGGTGGAAAAATGTCTCATGTGTGAGGATAATATGGAGTTATAAATATGATTCCACTTGAATTTCGAGTTTTCTTCATCATGAAATTCTCTTACATAAGCTCTATCATCACCCATCATCAAGATCACTTTCCAATAAGTAGTCTTGACACTTGGCACAAGAATATTTGCATCCTTCCTAAGTGATACATACCAGGGGTCTTTTGACACATTTTGGGATACCTCATATGCTTAGATTCATCAAAAACATCATAAAAAATCACCAAACTTGAGTTTCTACTTTGTCCACTATGTCATTCTAGATGTCAGTTTAGATAGACTAAACAGAGAGAGATATTAGAGGCATTTGTGATTATTTAAAAGGTCTAAAAATGGCATGGAGGGTTGGAACAAGTCCCAAGCTACCTCCCAAAGTTCTTAGCATCTCATGGTTATCTTTAGGACTTGTAAAACATAAGAAAATGTTAAAGAAACATGATTCCTACTTGAATTGTATGGATTCCATATAATATATCTCCATGGCTCTAAACCTCATTAAGTTTTCAACAATTTATCTTTAACACTCAAGGTCAAACTCATTCATTTGGATGCACTTTGAGCCTCTTTTATTCCATCAGGTCACAAAATAAGGTTTGCAAGGGTTTTTAGTGGTTTCAAGTTTTAACATTTGTTCATAAAGAAAAAACATTAGAAGTTTAGAAAAATTCCACTAAGGGATTATTATGGATCCTCTTCATCATCTCCAAATACCTTGAGGTCCCATTCAAAGGTTGATGAGAGTTCCAAGCATTTAAAGTTGGTCATCCATGTTTTTTCTAGACATTTTGTGAGGTATGAGTGTACTTTAAGCCAAAAATGGCTTCTTGAATATTTTATTTGTAATATTAATATTCCCACACATTTTTTATGTCCCTAAAAAATTATATAATCATCAAAAGAGCTCATCAAGAGCTGGAAGTGAATATGACCACCCTTTTGGGACTAGGCCTAAACCTTGCCAATGGGTTTGCCTGTAACCAAAACCTTAAACTAACCCCTTTGATGTTTTATTTAAATATATATATCTTAGACACATACAAAACACCTCTCATAACATGAATCAAAACCTTGGGATTCTTGGTAGAGGTTATAATTGGAGGTGACCATCGTTACCAAGCCATTTGCCTACCATTCCTTGCCATGGTGATTGTATCCTTTGTAGTATTCAATACCCTATTTGATTTAAAATATTATATAAAGGTTTTTTATATCACCATGGATGTGTTACAAATTATCTAATATAAATTCATGTTTTTATTTACTTTTGTATTATCATTTCATCCTTTTTCACTCAAAACTGCCTATTCATGCAAGGTGAAAATACCCTATCTTTGAGACAAAATAGAGGCATGTTCCTTATTTTTTTCCAAATAAAAATAATTTTAAAGGTTTTATATGTTATGGGGATTATACATACCAAATTTAATACTATAAATTTAAACATAGACCCTCCATCTCTCTCAAATTCCAAAACTAGCTCCTTTTAGGCACACTATCTACAGGGTATGAAGAAGTGGATTGTGTGTTATTTGTTTGGAGATATTTGCTTTGAAATATGATTAATACAGAGGGAATATTCATATTTCATGATAATTTTTAAATTTATTCAACATAATTCTATCCCTTTGGTCTCTCATACACCTTCTATTCCCTTAGAAACACAAGACTATGCTTACCTTGTTGACTGAGACAACCTTTTTCCTCCTAGCTGTAGGTTTTCATGTAGATATTTAGCTTCAAATAGTATATAAAACATATTATGAGCCTATTAAAATCATATTACCATTGTATGGATCACTTTTGTCCCATTTAATGACTCTAAGCCATAACTTAAGCATCATTATTTGTTATTTGGTTGAGACTATCCAATTTGACCCCTGCCTGTAGGGGTTTGGAGATGGTCATGGGTATGAAACAGATCTTGAATGATTATTTATAACCTTATTTATCCATTCAAATCCATTAGGCCAGAATTTTACCCTTCCTCAACTTTAAAGTTACTTAAAACCTCTTCAAAATCCATGATTTCACTCCACTGCCTATCTTAGTTGTAGGTGGCTAATTGGAAGCATATGTACAGACTCTGGGATGGTTATGTAGGGTATATCAAGATTAATTTTATATCTTGATGATAATATAATTTATTTATGTCTTCAACCTAAATTGGGCCACTTACAAAATGAATGTATGCCTCATTTATTTCTAACCATCAAAAAGCCATTTGAAACCTTACAAACCTGTAGATGTTATTGATTTGTTTTAGTGTATTTATAGGCATTTTTTGAGAACTTGTTTTACCCTCTCCACTTGTTATAATTATTTGAAACATGGAAAACTTATTTTACATGGATAGGGATACAAATATAATTCATAAGGAGTGAATAAAATTCAAATTGTTGAAAAAACATTTCAAAAGAGCTACGAGCTTTGTTTTGAAAAAATTGGGACATTAGGCCAAAACTTAGTCCTCTTTATTTTGAATGATTATTCAACAATAAATGAGTACCAAAAGGTCTCAAACTTGTTAAATATTTGTCATACACATCATACTCTTCATGAAGATCATAACTTGTCCACCCTTCCTCCATACATATTCTCTAAACTTTGCAAATAACACCTATAGGTGTATACATTTGACTGTATGTGAGGCAAAGAGGGGAATTTTGGAAATAGTATGTTTGTTAAAATTCCCTTAACATCCTAAATGGATATTTTAATCCTAAAATGGATTTATCAATCACCAATAGTAGTTTTCAACCAACTCCAAACATCCTCCTTTATGTGAAAATCACCTACTTGTTGGTGAAAATAGCAAACAAAGAAGGAAAAGTAGACAATGTGTAAAATTAGGCCTCATGGGCAGACCTATCTCTTTTTATTAGTCATTCAAGGTTTTATTTCCATTATTTAACTCTTGAATATAATCTCAAATACTCTTCAAGTATGAAAATCTCTTGTACTAATGATATCAATGCATTCTCATGGTTATCTAGTCTGAGGCAAGTCTATAGGAGACTCCTTGAGTTATTGAGACTTACACAAGGAAAAATAACATGAAAAAACTATGGAGAGGCATTATATATTCTTTAAGAAACACCTAAAATATACAAATCCATCAAACCAAAGCAAAGGAATCTGAAATAAATACCAACGGTGACCTCCTCATGGATTGAAGTGCATAAAACATTGCCTAAGGTTAAAATGATTATTCATGAATGAGGAAGCAAAAAAATTTAATTTATTATTATATATTTGAATTTAAATCATATTAATATCCACCCCCAAAATCACTCTTCCCAATTCTACCTGTATGGCCCATGTCAAGTCATTGAATCTGGCCTTTTTTTGCTTGCCAATGGACAATGAAAAGAAGTTGGAAATAGATATTATATGAAATTTCATGAAAAAAAAGGTGAATATTACTTTTTTGGAGGTGAAGAGACACTCCACCATGTTTTTAATTGATGATGGACTTGAGAAGTTCGTACAAGTGCCCAAAGGGGCCTATTTTTGAGGAAAAACTACCATTTCTTGATCATAATAGACTTTTAACTACCATATGACTGATTATAATGTCATTTTAACTTTTCCACATTTATATCCTCCTTAATGACATATTTTTTTAACTCCCACCATCTGTACAAGTCAATTAATTAGCTAGAAAAGTGGCCAAATGACCCCTTTACCACATGAAACCTAGCAAATGGCCAATTTTTGACTTGGAGACACCTTGAAACAATTTAAATACCATTTAAAGAAATTTTAAATATAATTTGTCACTTTTAATAAGTTTTACCAAGTTTTACCAATGTTGACTTTGGTTGACTGAGCCAGTACAAGGAGGATGGGTTTCAGCAAGGACTAGGGAAAGGGTAAATGAGACACGTAGGAAAATAGATGATCCCATAGGACATAAAACTTTCTCTATAAGTTAAAAATAGTAGGGGTTGAACCAAATTTGACTTGGGGTCAAATTTGGTCAATAGTTCCCAAATATCTTAATTAGTGTATGCATGAAAGGTGCATTATAAGCTCTGTAATTATTTATAAATATTTTGATTGGTGTCTATACCAAAAATATGACTTTGGGTATGTAGTTGTTCTCAGATATTTTAATTGGTGTACGTAGTGGAGTTGTATTCTAAACTCTATAAATTGGTTGTCATTGTTGCTAAGGCTATGATGTAGAAGACTCCTGATAAAAAAATCTCATAGAATTCATAGGGCTTATACGATGAGTAACCAATGGTTCCTTAAAAATAACACCCTATGATAACTCCATCATATAAGACTATATTCTAGGGAATTATGGAAAATTAGGGCCTCATTCCCCCTATGTGAACTCTATGATGCCTCTGCTAATATATTGATCTATGTGAGCTCTAAGTGAATAACAATGATCATCTGAATGTCTATTAATCTAGTGAAAATGACAATAATGATTATGTGGTACCTAGAGTAAATGATGAGGTGGATGATGAGTATTTGAAGGAAGTGTGATCATACACTTATCTAATAGTGTAATCAAAATGTCATGAGGCCCAACCTTATATAAAAATGTATAACCCATCTGTCTATATCTTGTGTTACTCACTATAGGTTGTGATGTATAGATTATCTCTTTTCCCTTATTGATTATTTTGATTGGTTGTTTGTGTTCCACTATTTTATGAATTGGAAGTGGAGTAGCCTCTTATACCAAATTTTATGACTAAGGTTTTGAAGGATTTATAACCAAATAGACCTTTGACTATGTAATAACTAATCCTAACTATGCCTCTAATGTTATAGCTATGTTTCATAGATGTATAAATGATTTAGATGTATGATATAGTAATCTATCCTTGAGAGGAGAAATTAAATCTATAGAAAATATGTATTGCACTTATAAATCTATTTGTTGATAAAATTTATAAATGATTTAGATGTATGATATAGTAATCTATCCTTGAGAGGAGAAACTAAATCTTTAGAAAAGATGTATTGCACTTATAAATCTCTTGGTTGATAAATTAACTAATGCAAACATGATTTTAACTATATAATGTTCTCTAAGGTAGGCTTTATCTCACCTTAGTGTATTGAAGTTAACCTCTCATGTGTGACTAGAGGTCCCTTATTCTGTATATAATGCCTAAGGAAGACTACCTCTAGCTCTTTATATGTATGTAAATATGCACTATCGAGTGTATGGTGAAACGAGTCTAGTGTTTTATCCTTTAGTGACTTTAGAAACACTTGTCTATAACATGAGCTATGGCTTTATCATAAGCCTAAATATGTAAATATGGATCTCCTTTTCCACAAAAGATAGGTACCACCAATATCTAAAAGTTATGTGGCAACATCATGTTTAAATTCTATGTGGAAAAGTATTATTATGGATAACATTGGCATTAACCTAAGATTTGTATGACTCATTCTCCAAAGTGAGATAATGTACTTGGTTTTACAAAGTACCCACAACATGCATTAAATAAACTAACACTTTTGAAGGTATATTATCATTATCAAGGGGTTCATTTAATGCTTGAATTTTGTTTTTTATTTTAGCCATTGGTATAATATATTGTAAATATTATTTAGGAAGGGTCAGTGTGCTCTCAATAACCTTTGGAATTGTGATATCCTGGACTTGGTTATAGGTAAATAAACTATCACCCTCATTTGGATTTGTTTGAGAACTAGTTTCTACTATAGTAAGGGGGGTTGAGGGGGAGTCATTGGTATATTTTGTATTGTTATTTTGAATTTAAGGTACTTTATTTTCTAGTGAATGAAAATTATGCACATAAGAATAGGTTTGTGTGTGTGTGTGTGTGTGTGTGTGTGCACCTTATAACATGTGATATAATGTTTGGTTGAACAAGAGAAATATGTGAAGTGAGAGAATAAGTGGAATTTTTAAATTCTATGTCATCTTCATTATAATCACAATAATCATCATTATCCCATTGTTCCTCAATATCATAAGTTTATTCATTTGAAGAGGTAAGAGTAAAATAAGTATCATTCACATGTTCATAAAGAGAAGGATAAGAAGAAGTTTTTAACTTTTCACTACTATACAAGGTATCTTCTTGTGTAAGTGTAATTAAAGGTATTTTTTCACTAATCCTTTTTGCAATGCAAACATGATTGTAATTTTATATTTGAGGATCAAGGGAAGAAGGAGTAACAACCATGTTTTCTTTTTGCACATTATGACATAAATGAGGAGGTTTAGAAACATGTGTATTATCTATTTATGGCAAAGAATCATTTCATTAAGCTTTAAATGTGAATGAAGGTGATAAAGGAATTTCATCTACGTTAGTTTTTGAATTGTTAAAAGGTGTAACATTCTTTGTATTTGCATTTTGAAATGTAATTGAAAAGGGTAAAGAAGATGCATTATTTTGATTCTAATTTATTTTAATCATGTAAAAATTATTTGCATGTAGTGCACTTATATTAATTTATTTTTAATAATGAAGTAGCAAAAGTAGTTGAAAAAATAGGATCATATTGTAATAAAACACTACCAAAAAGAGGTTATTTTGGCATTATGTTGTTAATTTGAGTTTTAGGAATAAGAGAAGAGTAAGAGGAAAGAGAAGATGATTTATCTAATATATCCTCATGTTAATTTGTATTATCATGTGTATAATAATCCTCATATCCATCATTGTAACAAGAGTCATCATCATCATTATAAATGAAATCATTATCATGCTCTAATGTACAATCTTGAAAATTAGTCCATTCATTATTATAATCATGATAAAATTCAAGATTGCGTCAAGTGGATGAGGGTTAGAATACTTTTTAGATGAAATTTTAAACTTTCCAAAGAGGATAGTGTAAATAATTAATAATAAATACACAAGAGATAGAATATAATCTAACATGAGTTTGTGTGTAATATGTGAATTTGTTGAACATAGATTATAATAGAAAATAGGGTTATTTTGGAAACCATAATTGCTAATATTTATGTGTATAAGGATTTAGTATGTGGATCTAGGGTTTCAATTTAGGGTTGTGTTTAATATATTTAAATTTAATTAAATAAATAAAAACCCTAGGACTAAATTAATTAAAAAAGGAAAAACTAAGTTGTGGGATGTTACAATCGCATGGAAGAGGACCCCTATTGCCCTAACCACTGCCTAAATTAACCCCAATGATATGGGTATCAAATTTCATGTAGTTCTCCCTTATGTAATTTTCACCATCAAATTTCATGATATGTTAGGATGAATTTTGACTAGGCCCTTTTTTGATCAAGCATGCAAATGTCTAGGTGTGAATGTTGAGTAGTATGTAGAGTATTTGAGATGTACTATGTTGGAATAAAAATGACTAAGAGGGGGAGGTGAATTAGTCTTAAAAAATTTTAAAACTTTAGTTTATCATTCATGAGATATCAAAGAAATATAGTGAACTAGCAACACATCAAGAACCATCTATATGAGCATGAGACAAGAGCATAACACAAAGAACACTTATTTTAGTGGGAAAACCTCAAGGGGAAGAAAACCCATTGATATATAAAAATTTAATACATTATTATAATATAAACATTAATATTTAGTGAAGCACCAACTTCACATGCAACACCAACCCCAACTAAACAAGCACACACTTGACTAGGCTTTAGTACCACCTACTTGCAAGGAGGCACCAACCCCATATATGACTCAATACCAAATCAACCACCTAATTTATTTTATCACCTTTACGACACCTAGTTTTTCAACCAAATAATTATGATTTCATCTTTATCTCTTCAAACTCTTATCCCTCTTAAACTGCCTTCTAGGCTCCTTCGCTCAACTAGGTCTCTTCAAGACAGATTTGACCTTGATAGTAATCTACAATACCCCTATTATATCTTCATGATAGTTTATCTACACCTTTATGATGGTATAAAATACCTCCTTTATATATTCAAATTACTATCCTTCACTTCAACTCACTCATTACTTTGATAGTCAATTAGACCTATTAAGCCTTATTCTTATACTAGGATCTTGCTCATACACCTCTTGGTCAACCATACACACTTTCCCGCTTATATTTTCAATAAAATAAGCCTTAATACATGCTATAAACATTAATAAAATATTAAAATAGGTTGATCATATCATAAAGGACCAAAACCTCTTTTAGGCCTTAAGGAGACCTAATTGAATTAGCCTTCATAAGCACATGTTACCCTTTGGTATTCTTGGAGCACTTTGAAACTTCATATTGTTTTATTGTTTTCAAAATATTGGGGTTTTATTCCTAGTTTAATAAATAGGTCTAAGCAAAGTAAATCAGTAAATAATATGCAAAAATTAAGTTACTAATTTGTGTAAATAGATTTGTATTTTCGCCTTTTCTCAATATAGTAATAAATAAGAGAAATCTAACTTACCTTATTCTAAATGTTCTGGATTGAGATAGGGTCTAATACTAAAGGAGAAGGAATGGTAAACTATTAGAAACTAGATCTTGAGGTTTTTTTTTAAAAAAATTGGATAGGATCACCAAAAGTGGGACACCCTAATCTCCAGCGTTGTATTCCTTTTTTAACATTGTTGTCAAGATGGTCTAAGCTTTCTAGGTTTTATTTGGTAGGCTTGTGTTATCATGTCAATGAAATATCAAAGCCTAGAAGATTGAGGAGATCTTTGTGCATAGATTTTTAATCTTCAAATCCTTAGGAGATATTTATTATTGAACTTGAATAAAAACTTGGAAAAGATAGAGAATGGGTTAGTGTATAAAGGATACACTAGATGCACTTCACACCCCATGTGTGGGCACACTACCTACATACCAATACTCTAAGGAGGGATCAAGCTAATGTAGTTATCCCATTGAAGTTCTTAGTGTAATTATGTATGATAAATTCAAATATATGCAAAATTAGATTTACTTTAGATAGTTAGGGACTGATGCAAAGGTTTGAATAAGCTTGAAATAATCTTAGAAGGTTGTATATAGAAAATAGGGAAGAGTGCTTAAGTGTACTTATATTCTTTCTTCTCTCTTGTAAATGAGTTCCAACCCTTATAAATGTAATTTTAATGGCCTTTTATAAGTAAATTAATGATCATAGGTTAAATGAATTCACATTAGGTTGACAAGAAAAAAAGATAAGGATCTAAAAGAATCTGATTATTAGGACCAATTTTGTACTTGGACAACAACACCAAAATTAGGACATCCTAGATTTCAATTATCCTATTCAAGTTGGGAGCTATTATCTAGAGGGAGTTATATCTAGAGGGATGGATCTGAGCTTGAAAGAGATGCCTAGGTCTATAAGGGTTAAGTCTAGAAGGTTGTGGATGGCTAGGAAACAATGAAAGAATAGCCTAGAATGGTTGTGTAATCAAGTAGGAAGACCTATGGATTGGTTGTCATTATCCATACTTAAGTCATCTAATTTTACATTTTATATGACTAAATTTTCCCTCACTTTATTCTAATGATTCAAAAAAGTGAAATACTAGGATAAAGGAAAGTAAAAAGCATTCCTAAACTTACTTGTAAGGGAGAAGCTCATGAAGCTATGTGATGTTAGATGTGCATATAGAGAGCATTTTTTGAAGTTTGAATATACAATACAAACATAAAAGTAGATTAGTTCTTACTATATAAACTATATATAAAATAAGAACATACAAAAGTTGAGTAAGAGGAAAATAAATGATTGAATACACCTCATCACGTACACAAACCAATACAAAACCTATCGTGATGCTAGATTGTGCTAGATGATGCTAGGTATGTGTTGAATCTAGAGTAATATCATGAATAGAGTTGAGTGCTCAATTCCCCAAAAAGTGGCTCAAGAATGCAAAGGCTATCCCTTTAGCTCCATCATCACCTACTAAGTGAAGCTAATGAATCATGTGTGTGATAATCCATGTTTGGACTATGTTGCCAATCCCTTTGAATGGTGGCTCAAGAAAAAAAAGGCTATCCCTTTAGCTCCATCATTTCCCCATGAAGTGAAGCTATGAAGTGATACCAATATAGAATATATGTCATATGAGATGGATCATGGATCCCATGAATATACTATAAATCTGACAATATGGCATCGATAGCCTGAATGTATGTTGGAAACCATGACACCCTTGGCCATTTTGAAAGATCAAGGTTAGGCTTGTATGAAAGCCACTTCAAAACTGATGTATTATGCTTATGTGAAAGCTAACTCAGGTACAAAATTATTTGAGAAGTTAAAATTGTATTAAAATTTAACTTGAAAGTGATGCCAACCACCTTTAGATGGAGAAAGGTATGCAACTACTGAGAATTCCTGAATAATAAACTAAACTTGAAAAAAATAAAGACCAATATGATATGTACATTGCCCCCAATCACTGGTGTTTGCAACATAGATTCTAATTTGGAAGTTATGTCAACTACCTAATCTAAAATTGAAAGTGAGAACCATCATGTCGTGTATGATAACCCCCTATATCTGGATTCTCTAAGAAAATCATATTGAACTACTAATTTTAATTGATTTGGTTGTCCAAAAATTGTATATAAACCAAAAAAAATTCCTATTTATAGAAAACCTAAGTGTTTTTCTACCTAGATAGGAGTAAAAAAATGAGGACACCCTTGTGTTTGGTGCTACTATCCATTTTTTATGCTATTGTCCTACACTAAAACTAGTTGTTGATCTAGAACTATCACTATTTTTTTCTCTATTCTAACTAATTTGACCTTTAAATTTTAAAGTGGGTGCTCTGAATGTTGTTATTTTGATTGTTAGTATATTTGATCTCTATGACAAAACCCATGTTTGTTGCCCCCTCTTTTGAGGGTAGGAATGATTAACTTGCAATGATTTCCCTTAGAAGAAAGAGTCCCGTAAGTCTATTAAGCTATATAGACATACAATATAGCAGTGATATTTGAAAAGATATTTTTAGATATAACAATGTTTGTATGGATAGATTGTTATATCAATTGAGATATGCCTAGATAGATATAACAATGTAAAATCATGTGCAAAGTATTGAACTTAAATAGGAAATGTTAGATGTTAGTTGTTAGTTGTTAGGTGGAGGGATTGGGAATGATGTCTATCATGATATCAAAGAAATCAATGGAAATACATGATGTATATCATGGCATTGCACACATTGAAAATCAAACAAGAAATCAAGAAAATAATCAAGAATAAAGAAGCATATAAGGATGGCCAAGGGGCCATTTAAACAAGGGACATGGGCACATGTCACTCAAACTAGAAAGTAGACATAGAAGGCATGTTCAAATGCCACATACATATAAAATTGAAACAAGAAAAGTTGGCATAGGGGCCACATGCACATGGAACATAAGTAAAGGACATTGGTAAATGTCCTAAGGCACAAATAAGAGATAAACAGGAACTGGAAATGCAATCACACAATATACACTAAGCAAGAAGAGAAAGAATGTAATAAATGAAAAGGTAAAATCACATATAACTAATAAAATAAAATGTGAAAGTATGTAAAACATGTGTAGTACAAGACTAGGTATATGCTAAGAAATACATAAGTTCTAGATACTAGTGAAATGTTGATATAGTAATCTATGTAATCTAGAAAGGAATGTACATTAACATGATAATTAGAGTGTGTAGTGTAGGAATGACATAACCTAGATGTTTTAATCATGTATAATGTACCCCCAATGGGTAGGTATATCCATGTGTGTCTCGAATGTAGAAGTAGGAATGCCCGCTCAATGGGTAGAGTGAAGAAATCAAGTAGTTGGATGTCACTACACACACTCAAAGAAGATCAAGTGAAGCATGGTAATGTATAAAAATCAACATATAATAGCATGAAACAACAAATGTAAGTCTTAGTATGATAGTAGTAATGGAAAATCATGGATTATGCATACAATCAAAATGTTTTTGGTATTTTAATATATTTGAATGTTTTTGTATTTTGAGTTTTTTTATTATTTTTATATTTTGATATAAGCTATGTATAGGTAAAACTAAGAATAAATGATACTAACTGATGAATCTTGAATGAGATTCCCTATCATGATGTCCTATATCAAACAACTAAATCATGTGTGATTGTGAGGCATGATAAATGTTTGAGATTCTAAAGTTAAAATCTATGTATGTTGTAATTGCTCTAAAATCTCTAAAGTGGAAACCAAATATGGGGTCCCCCTATAACTCTAATAAATGGATGCAATTGTATGGCTCTTAAGGACCCATCTAGATGTAGAATAAGCTCTCTAAATGGGTGCTCTTTATGTAGCTGCATGAGACGTTAATGTTACTACTCTAGTTATGATCACTATAGTTAGAATCTATCTAGAATATTGAAACTATGGAAGTGTGTGAAACCTCTATGATGGAAATGGATGCCACATCTATGGCTGGATTTAAAGTGGAAGCAGAACTAAAATTGGAGGAGAAACTAAAATAGGTGGAAGAAATGGAGTTGGTGTTTTTAAGCTAGTAGATGGCTCTGAAGTGGGGAGTGGTGACTCATAAGGGACTCCAACAACTGTAATAACCTAATTAGCATGAATTAATTTCATGCATTTATGAATTACAAAAGGTATTACCTTGAGTTTTTAAATCCATAGTCGACTAAGTAATATGTCAAAAACTCCTACACTGGGAACTATAGTGAATGGTGTTATCAAATATGTAGGACCAACCTATAGTGGAATTACTATCTTTCCTAATGAACTCTATATATACCCACTAAAACTAATGATAACTATGTTTATTAGAGTTATATCCTACTATGAATAACCCAAATGCTATAGTAGTGTCAAGATGTGCATGTTAATGCTAGAACCATTATCAATAAGCACACTACAAATAGGTTGATTATGAATATGTGCTCTGATAAAAAGTGTGTTATAACTTGTATTATCCTCCATAATTTCTTGATCTAAAAAAGATATCAAAGGTCTAGTTGGAACTCTAAACTCATACACACCTATCATACTTCTCAAAGGATGTGCCTCAATTGAAGGTGCCTGGTATGTAAATGGTGGAGGATGTGCATGGTATGTATGATAAACACCTAAGGTGTCTTCTTTATCTTATTTAGAATGCTATGAAAATAGATCTGAGAAGATTTTCAAAGCTTTATATTATGTTGTCTTTGCCTTTATATGCTCAACTAAAGTGCCCAAATCAATTACATTATCATCTATCAAGTATTGTATCTTATGTATCTATCTGATGCATACTATTTGTTATGTGGCTTGGTGCCTTATGAAAATCATAAAATGCATGTTGATCATATCCCCATGAAAGAGGAATCACTAGGTTAGCTTCCCAGATAGGAGGGAGAGTGATGATGTTACATTTTAATAATTACTGTAAAACCTTGGCTAGAGAAACTTGTAGATTAGTAAATGCATGATGAGGAGGTGCTGATAAAACCACATGTTGAGGAGGATCTAAAGATGCATTGATTATTGGTTGATTATAATTATTATTTTCATTGATTTTGACCTTGTATGGGACTGTTCTATTACTCTTGTTTTTTGTGTCTGAGATACTTGAGTACTTAAGTTTGCCCATTGAAATTATTTTGACTTCTCATTCCTTTAGTGTATGACACAATTTAGTGAAGGAAGAGAATCACTTAAACTTGATTGATTCATGAAGTGTTGGTAGAAGACTCTATTTAAAGAGGTATTGTAACTCCTAATCTACCATGGGACTAGTCATCTTAGCCAAGATGGTCTTATACCAAAGAACATAGTCTGTGAGATGCTCATTTGGTCATTATTTTTGTTAAGAAATTTGAGCATATGAAACCTTATCACCAATGTTGATACTAAAATTTGTTAGGAATATGTTTGATAAAGGATTGAATGCCATGACTAACTAATTTGGTAGACTATAAAACCATTGTAAAGAATAATCCTTTAGACTCTATGGAAATAGCTTGGTAAGTAGCCAATCATTAGGTACATAATCTAAACATGCTACATAAAAATCTCTCAAGTGTGTCTCTAGATCACCCTTGCCATCATAAAGAGTAAGCTTGGGTTGAAAAAAACCTTATGGCAAGGGTGTAGAATCAATATGACATGCCAATGGTGTATGTAGAAGATCAAAAGAATCGAAAGTTTGAATAGGTCTAGTGGTACCTTACTCAAGATGTTGCACCTTGGATTAAAAATATTTTATCTCTCACACAAGGGATACCACATCAAAAGATAGGGATGTACTCATTATAGATGATAGAATATAAGAAGGTTGGGTTGCTATAGGGGGTTGTTGACATATAGTTTCCCCTATAGTGTCATTCTCAACTAATTGATCTGTGGGGATGTAAGACTAAAATTTCTTAGCCTTTTTAATTCCCATGATAGATTACAAAATTAGTGTATGATATTTAGGATATTCCTTAAGTCTTCTCTAAAATTTTGTAAAATCAAATCTTTTTTGAGTATAACTTCACCATCAATAATGGGTGGAAGTGGATCAGTAGTCCAAATGTGGTGGAGCATGAACATCAGTGTGCACATCATCATTGTTATTTTCATACTGCTCTTTATCAAAATTATTCTCATTGAAATTGGTATAATTTGGATGTGTAGAATCTATGATTGGAACCTGAGTGGGTTGTTCATCCATGGTATATGGTCAAGTTGTAGGAATCTAAGTGAATTCAATAGGATTTCCACTAAGTCTTGCACTTCATCTCGAAGGAAGAGATGCAAGGAACTTAGGTGGCATAAGGAAATAACTTGGATAAGTAGAAAATATTAATCTAATATAATCTAAACAAGGAAGTGAAATATGCATAGAAAGGATACGGAGCTCCCAAACATGTAAGGCCATACATCAAGAATCAAATAGGTACTAGTATGTGCAGCTAAGTATTTTTTGAAAATATTTATGCAAATACTATGAATTTTTGACTTTAAAATTGATTTTTTGTGTCTGATATACAACTAAAAATTTATAAAATGATTTGAAAAGTACTAGAAAGTAACTGGGAGTTTAGTTGATGCAACTAGAGATTATAGAATGAATTTTTAAAATTAGTATGGTAATTTTAAAATCTGATATGAATTTATAGAAATTTTTTAGAATTTTGTTTGAAAAATTTAGGAAAAATTAGAAAATATTTCTAAAATTAGCAATATATCTTTCCTAGTGTTTGGAATGTGCTTGTATGCAAGGAGGACCTAATATGTGAAAACTAGGGTTTTAAAAAAATATGTGATATTTTTGAAATTAAATTATATATTTATGATTTTTAAATGTAGTAAAAATCAAAAAATTAAGGCCAAAAATCAAGAATAATTATCCCTAGAGTTGCTAGGGTTTTTGTGTGAAATTCAAAGTAAGTCAAGTTCACCAAATGTTTTATTATTTTCAGAATAATGGGCCTTTATTCCTAGTTAAATAAATAGGTTTGGACAAAGTAAATCAATAAATAATATGTAGGAATTAAGATAATAATTTTTGTAAATAGATTTGTATTTTTGCCTTTTCTCAATAAATTAATAAATAAGAGAAATCTAACTTAGCTTATTCTGAATGATCTAAGCTATGATAGGGTCTGATACTGGAGGAACAAGACTGGGAAACTATTAGAAACTAGATCCTAAGGTTTGTTTCAAGATTGGATAGGAGCACCAAAAATGGGACACCCTACTATCTGACACTATAATCTTTTTTCAATGTTATTGTCTAGGTGGCCTGAGCTTTTTGGGTTCTATTCGGTAGGCTTGTGTTATCCTATCAGTGAAATATTGAAGACTGAAATTCTAAAAAGCTCATTGTGAATCTATTTTTAATCTTCAAATCCCTAGGAAATCTTTGTTCTTGAACTTTAATATAAACTTTGAAAATATAGAGAATAGGTTAGTGTCTAAAGGATACGTTAGATGCACTTCACACCTCGTGTGTGGGTATGCTACCTACATACCAATACTTCGAGGAGGGATCAAACTAATATATTTTTACCATTGAAGTGCTTAGTGTAATTATGTATGCTAAATATAATTGGATGAAATACTAGATATACTTTAAATATCTAGGGACTGATGCAAAGGTTTAAATAATCTTGGAAGGTTGTATGTAGATAATAAGGAAGAGTGCTTAAGTGTGCTTGCTTGTATTCTTGCTCCTCTCTTGTAAATGAGTGCCAAACCTTATAAATAGAATTTGAGTGACATTTTATATGGAAATTGATGATCATGGGTTAAATTAATTCATGTTAAGCTGATAATAAAAAGGATGAGGATCTAAAATAATCTGATCGTTAGGACCAATTTTGCACTTGGACAATAGTGCCAAAATCAAGACACCCTGGGTTTCAGTTCTCCTGTCTAAGTTGGGCACTATTTTCTAGAGACAATGATACCTATGGGGATGGATATATGCCTAAAATATATACTTGGGTCTATAAGGGTTAAGTCCATAAGGTTTTGGATGACGAGGAATCAGTGAAACAATATCCTAGAAGGGTTGTGTAAGCAAGTAGGAAGACCTATGGATTGGGTTTCATTAGCCATGCTTAAGTCATCCAATTTTGAATTTTATATGACTAAAAATACACAAATAAAAATTTATATGACACTAAAATATACCTTTAATAATCTCATCTTAGGTCCATGACACCTTTTATCTCAAACACCACTTGAAGCACACCGTTAGTAATGTTCACAATTAGTCTTATGCATACCCAAACAGTTTGTCTTGAATTAATAAAGATAAAACACAAATTAGCTAAATAAACATGGGAATAAAACATATAAATGTAAATTTTAAGACCTAAACAACTTCACCAAGTACATTATACTTCATTACAATAGGCAAAATGACTCAAAAATATTCCTACACCTTGCTCACTCAAAACTGCTAGTTCCTTAAAGACCAGTCATGGTGATTTTGACCTTCAACACCTATATGACCATTTAAAAAGACTCATTATGTATTTGTATTATCCTATTATATCATTACAATATTCTCATATAGATATATAATATATTCAAATGGAAATATTGGTCTTGCAGAATAATCTCATAATCTTGTACCTCATTATCTCATCTGAATTAGACAAGTCAATTTATGAGGAACATTTTCATCATATCCACTAACCTCCAAAAATTATATTCAACATTAAAACATATTAAAATTATTTTAAAAATGTCTCAATGTACTTTGATTCATCCCTATTTCATGATAACACATCCCTAAATAACTTCTCATTGATGCCTATGTTTCTCACTATTTTCATTGTTAGGTCTGCTAGCGACTAGTCAATTTGGATGACTAGTTTATAACCCCTAAGGGATATAAACTATACATAAACTACCATACACACAAAATAAAAGACTCAAAATTTTTATTTCATCCATTTAGATACTTTTACCTAGTCAACTCTATAGCTACAACCAATCTATGAGAAACTAACATTTTCATGTAAGGTCTACTCAGACACCTAACAAACCAATCACACTTGGAGGTGATTGGGATAATTGAATACAACCTCAAATAACTTAAATATCCATACCAATCCATTATGATCACTTTAGAATAACTTATTTCATATCAGGTCACTATTAGGGCTCTTTTAGGGTTTAAAACATCTTCTAATCTTAACGAATATTCATAAAGCATAACCCCTTAATGAAAAAACTAATGCCTATAATTTTGAGATAGGACCATTAACCATATTATATTAATATCTTATGTTCTCATGTAGTGGTTACACATGCCAATGAACACTTGAAAGTCCTTTTTGAGTTGAGTACCCTTTATTCTCTGCACTTGAGAGATCTAAAAATAACTTTTCATGTCTTTTATTACAAACTTTGACATCAAAATTGGTCAACACACCTGGGAAAATATATCACACCATTTACAATGCTCATATTCTCATTATTTTCTTTAAATTTGAATACCATACCTCATTTGGCCACCATTTCTTTCTTTGCTTGCTTAGACCTTGACCTGTAAACCATATTAAGCCTAAAATCTAACCTTCAATCTTCTTTCCATGCACTTTCCACTTCAATATCAAAATCAAGAAACCTATCTCATTATTAAAAACTTATTTACATCTTTCATAAGCCTTGAAAACACTTTATGACACCTTATTAGGTCAGGTAGGTCTAGAACTAGTCTAGTTACAGATGAGGTCTATAGGTATTACCCTTGTAGGCTCACCCTAAGACTCACATGAGTGATCCAATTATTGATATAAATGATAAATCAACCTAATTCATCCTATTATGCATCTGTGTATCTATCTCACCTGGTTATCATGCTCAAACCTTCTCACTAGGTCTCTTCATGCTATGACTAGTGTTATGACTAAACTTTTCAAGCACTTGAAAATTGATAACTAACCTTGAAATGCTTATTGATGCTATTTACCTTGATAAAATTTATTATATTCTCCTCAAACAATTCCATACCTCTCAATGATGCTATCAAACAAGAAATTTCTTTAATGACATTATGAACACCTTTCTTAAGAACTTTTGGCATCAATGCCAAACTTCAACAATAGGAACAATGCTCAATAATCCCCCCCTTTATAATTAATGGAAAAACATATTGATAATTCTTTCCTCCTCATTATATTATTTCTCCCCCTTTGACATAAATGAAAAATTGATGTCTACAACTCCTTAGATCACACTCCTTGCAACCAAAATATTCAATACACAAGACTTATGAGTTTATGAGACATATACAAACATGCCCCCCCTACCGCAATACATAACTTCTTGGAAAAACTCACCTATTCTTGGATCCAATGAACTTTATTAGATCCATATAATTACTTAGCTTCTTAAATGATTAATAAGGGTGGGAATTACACCAAATTCCTATCTTAGGTGTTCAAAAGTTACCTTTGGAAGTGGTATGGTCAAGATGTCTGTAATCTAATATGATGTAAAAACATATTCAAGTTTGACAATTTGTTCACTTACCTGATCTCTTAGAAAATGATACCTAATGGGAATATTCTTGGTCCTTGAGTGCATGATAGGTTTATTTGAGACTCTTATAGCACTAGTATTATCACAATAGATATGGTTAAGACCATCATACTCTACCTTATAGTCTTTGAGGGTTTGTCTCATCCATAATACTTGAATACAACATGAAGCTTCTAGAATGTACTTAATATCACAAGTGGATAATTTTATTTATGGTTGTTTATTTATTATACATGAAACTAAGCACCCACCTAGGAAGAAAGATCCTCCACTAATACTCTTCCCATCATCTATGCTTCCTTCCCCATATGCATCTATGTAGGCTATCAAATTGAACTCCTTCCTTCTTAGATACCACAATATATACTCTATAGTCCCCTTGAGATACCTAAGTATCCTTTTGATTTATTTTAGATGATTATCCTTTGGATCAGCTTGAAATCTTCTCATAAGGCATACTTCTTGCTTCATGTCAGGTCTAGAGGTAATGGTGTACAACAAACTTCCAATAATTAACCTATAGGACATTTGATTGAAATTTTAATACTCATATTCCTTTATAAATTTACACCCTATGATCCTGAGTGTACTCACTACCTTGCAATCTTCCATCTCAAACTTCTTCAACATCTCTCTTATATACTTAGTTTGTGAGACAAATATACATTTTTTAAATTGAGTGATTTGCAACCCAAGAAAGAATGATAGTTATCTTATAATTGACATATAAACTCTTTATTCATCACCTATTCAAAGGCCTTGGTCATGTTCTCATTTTTTCCACTAAATATGATGTCATCCACATAGAAAATTACTATCAACTGATGGTCATCTTATATTTTGATCTATAGATTACTATCTGTAACTCCTCTTTTGAATCCTTGATCTAATAGATACCTATCCAACCTAGCATACCAAGCTCTAGAATCTTGATTTAAACCATAAATAATCTTTTTAAATCTGTAAACATAGTCTTTATCATCTGATAGTGAGAACTCTTCAGGTTGATCAATGTACACTTCCTCTTCCAAATTCCCATTCAAAAGAGTAGATTTGACATCCATTTGGTATAGCTTGAATATTTTGAATCCTAAATATACTAGAAACAATTTTATAGCCTCAAATATTAATAATATTTTAAAGGTATCCTCAAAGTCTACCCCTTAAACTTGTTTATATCCCTTATATACCAATCTAGACTTTTTCTTAGTGAATTCTCCATCTTCATTCAACTTGTTTCTAAACACCCATTTTGTGTTAATGACATTCTTGTCTTTAGGCCTAGGAAAAAGTTCCCAAGTATAATTCTTATATATTTTTTCCAACTCCTCATTAATATCACCTATCCCAAATTTGTCTTTTCTTTCTTATATAAGACTCTTAGGTTGAATATTGGATAATAGAACAACATTCTTTTGATTTAGATTACTTACCAATCTTCTTATTTGCATACCTACATTCTTATTGCCAATGATTTAAGATTCAAGGTGATTTTTGTCACTTATATTTTCAACCCTTTAGGATATGCATATATCTCCTCATCCAAGTGGCATAATGGAAACATCTTTCTTGTGATGGGTAACAATTTGGTGAGATGAATCTTTAGAAGGGCTAGTTCCCTTGATGCACTCTTTGAAGTACTTTCTTACCTATCAAATTTGGATGAAAATGGTTATGAAAATAACTAATAAAAATTAAATTTGATGCACTGATATTTTATTTTCTCCTATTTATTTAACTTATACTACTTAGAGAAAAACAAATCTTTTCTTACACAAAACTCACAACACGAGATAGATTGTTACATTAATGTTTCATAAGCTAGGTTCAAAAGGTATTTTTATATGTAGGAGAGTAATGAATGATTATTTGTGAGAATAAAATCATGAACCACTTATAATATACTTATAAACTAGAAAGATAACACTAATAAATACTTTTAATAGTTTCTCTTCTGAACATTTGGTGAATAATCAAGGATAATATGCTAGAAAAGATCATCTTCCACTTGACAATACCAACAAGATTGTATAAAAAATAAATTGTATAGACTGTAATTAGGTAAATTCACTTGTTTTATTTATTTATGAGACATTCAATTACAAAATTGTCTAGGGTTTCACCATCAACCAATGGAGGCTCCCAAAAAGAGCCAAAAGGGTCAATATTTATAGCCTTTGAGAGAAGAGCACGACAAGGGAAGTCCAAATGTAAATTTGAAACATATAAAGATAATAAAAGAGGTTAAAATGTATTATAAATATTTATTAAATGAACCATGTAATTTTATGAAGTCCAAGTGTCCATACAAGTCATGAAACTTATGAAAAATGGCATGAAACTCCTTGTCTTGGCTCAGAAAACTATCTTCATGATTTAAACCTATTTTAAAATACAAAAAATAACTATGGATAGGTATTATGATTGGGATTATAGGGAAGTATTTAATACATTCCTCTCTATGCATTGGTTACACTCCTAATCATCTAAAAACTCTTGGAAGGAAGCCATCACTGCTTGTAGTCTAAAAAACTCCTTTTCAGTCACCCCTCACACTTAGCCTCAAAATTGGCTTAATTTTTCCATGAAAATACATGGTATGTAGTAAGTGAAACTTTTAAATACTCTCCATTTCCTTATAATACTTAGTTACACCTTAAAAACGTTCACACTTGAAGTTTTCACCCTTCTCACCCTTGTGCTTACTATGCTAGTTTTGATTGGCTGAGGTGAGACCTATTGTTTGAACAATCAGAAGTTTTTTCACAACATTATATGACCATAATGAGTTATAAAAATTATATATCTTTCCTCAAAACTTTATTTCATCTCCTGGAACATCCTAGAACCTATAAAACACACAAAATGGTCAAAATACCCTATTTTACACCCTGTCCATACAATTTTATACAACTCAAAAGTATGGGAGGAATTCTAAGTGATTATTTTTAAATTTCAAATATATTTCATGGTAAAAACATGTATTCTAGATAGATATCCAAGCTTGTTTTCTCCATCGAGTCTTGATTGAGGGTTTAGTAGGGTTTTAGGAAGTTTTTAGTATTAAGCATTATTCATAAAGTTTAGACATTAAACTTGCCAAAAAGTGCCAAAAAACTGATTTTTAAGGACCCTAATAACCCCTCAAAACTAATTTGGTTCCCATGCAAAATCTTAGAGGATATATGAACACTTGAAGTGACCCCATCAAGCTTGTTTCCACCTTTCCTGCATGTTTGGACTCTTTCTGAGCTATAAGTAGCTTTACCACAAGTTTCCTTGCATGAAAAAATATTATAAAAGTATAATTACATATCCCTAACATATACCAATCAATTATGTATCCATATAAGAGTTTTAAATGAATATGGACCCCTAATTGGTTTTAGGTCCCTTGAAGGCCTGATAAGCCTAACCTGCACTCAGCTAGATTTTGATAATTGGACTAAATTTTCATGGTTGGTATGTTTTATTATGAATTTTCATAGATAATTTAATCTTATAATGTCACCACACAACTTTAAAATCACTCATCATCTTCCTTTTCTCTCATTCACCAACTAGATCTAGTGAAAACTTACCTAGTTGGACTGTGTGCAGGGGTATTTTGGTCATGTTGAGAGGTTTTATCCTAATTTAGTGCTTCCTAGAACCTATTTTCCTTAAATAAAAATCAAAACATTCTTATATATGTTTAAAAAATCTTTCATCAAGTTATTTATCCCTTTTTGGCCTCATTAGCTTGCTTTGCTAAAACTTGATTTTCCTTGACTAACTAACCTCTGAGATAAAGTAGCAGGTATATCCCTATTATCCAAGGAAAAGTTAATATTTTATGAGTTTTTAAGGTCCTAATTATACTTTTTACCAAAAATTTTATCTTAATTCCTTGATTCAGGTGCCTAACCAACTCAAAATGCCCAAAAAAGGCCTCGAAAAAGCCTATTTTTCTGCATTTTCCTCAAATCCACCTAAGAGTGACATCTCCATGATAAAATAATTATCATATAATTATTAAACATTTTAACCATATAAAATTAATGATAGTTAATCTTGGTATTCACCCCAAAACATTCCTCTTCTTTGAATTCCTCATATTCATTGATTGAGCAAAGAGGTTTCCTATCTCATTATGCGAATTGATAGCTTTGGGTTGGTAGGGCTAATAGGTGATAAACTTGGAAAATTATTGAGGAATATTAAAAACACATTTTTATCCATAAAAATCCATTTTTATTTTATTATAACCCTCTTAATCTCCCTATAAAATTTCATCTCCAAACTTTATCATGACTGCACATAGCTGCAAGAGCATACATGGGTTTAAGAGACCTTTATAGGTTTGTTTCATCATGTATGGAGATTATTATTTCCATAAATATCATAATGGATATGTTCATATGTTATTTCACAAGTTCCAATTTCTCTTTAACCCTGTATATGCACTTTGAGCCTCAAAACTAAGTCCTTTCCTACTTGATTGAGAAACTCTACTTTTTTTACAAATGTAGGTACATATTAGCTCATTTGGACCTTGTTCATGATTTTTGAGGTATATTAATACTATTAAAACTATAATTAAAGTACCTCAAACTAAATTATCACTCCAAATTTGGAAAACACCTCACATAGGCCTTGGTTTTCAACTGGATGGACTATTGATTGTGTTTGCTATTTGGAAGAGGCACCTATAGGTGCACTTGCATATTTAGGTTTGGAAAATAATGTACAAGATATTATTGAGATTTAGGTCATTTTAAAATCCTATATTTAATTTAAATCATGATTATACCCTTCATATGCACTTGATATTCTCAATTGAGTCCTTCCCTACTAGACTGAGACATCCTACCTTTGATTCTTGTAGGTGTATATGGCTTCAACTAAGTTCGGTTATGGTGTTTGAGAACCTCCCTTGAACCCCTTTTTGTCACAAAATATATTATTGAACTTGTACTCAAATTGAGAGTCTTAAACACCACTTGGGCATCAAATATGAGTCATTGTCCTATACCCTATTGTAGGTTTCCTTTTTTCTTGTATATGGACACCTGTAGGTGGTCATAGGGCTTACAAGACTATGCATCCACATTTTTTTAATAACCTTCATGAAATTTTATGTTACACTCAATCCATGAGATTAATTTATCCATGATGGAATTATTTATTTGATCATGGGATGTAAATGTCTTTCAAACTTCTAAACCTATAGACAAGGATGCAGACTTTCAGTATTTTTTAGGCCACTTTAAGGCTTTAAACTTCCATCCTTTCCTTACGTTATGACCCTCATCTTTGTAAGAGGTATTTTTTATGATAGGGATTGCATGTTTTACCAATATATGTGTTTTCTAACACTTTTAATCATGTTATAGGAGATCCATAAAAAACCCTTAGAGCTTTGTTTTCACATTTTAGGGAGAGTTTCCCTAAACTCAGTCTTTGCTTCTTTCAAAGTAGCCTACATCTTATTTTGCCCCATTGGCACCTTAAATAAGTATAAAATGGTCAAGATACATATTTTAATCCAAAATGAGGATTATTTCATGTTTAAAACCTCTACACAATAATTATCAAAGCTTTGTTGATACACTTATAGATGAACATTCTTACACACAGACAATAAGCTTACGCAATTGCCATTGAATGAGAAATTTGAATTATCATTTGATTTAAAGGGTAAAATGATTCCATAAATACCTTAAAATAAAATTTTCACATTTCAAAAGGATTGAAACCAATACTAAGGATTTTATGATGTCATCATGAGATGCATGTATGTGTGTATCGACTGAAATTGGATAGTGAGTGTGGAATTAAACAACAAGGGTGGACAAGAGGCCTCATGGAAATATAAACACATTTTAAATCTCTCAAACACATGATTTACATTGAATATACTTCAATACAATTTTAAAAACACCCTTTTCAACATGAAGATCACTTGAATACATATGGAATAGAGCAGATAGAGTGTTGAATGACTAATTTAGCATGGTGGATGGGCTTATGACCAAACTTAGACCTATAAAAACATCCAAAAGAACTTTATTAAAATCATAATGTCTTGAAAAAGATAATAAACCTTCATTAAAAATCCATGAACAATTTGAACAAGCTCTAAACATGTGACTGCAAGTGAAGTTAAGCATGGAGTTGAATGTGAGAGATGGCAAAGCTGCAAGCTACTCAAAACATGATATGGTGGAACCAAAACATGTAAGGATTTAGTAATATGACTCTAAGAACTATTTAAAATCATTTCCCAAGAACATGAGATAGTTTCCTCTATAGGAAACTAATATTCTAAAAATAAGAAGAACTTTGATTGAGACTACACATGGTGGTATCTTCCTTTCAACATGGACTAACTTACTAATAAAAAACACATGGAACATGAAAATAAGTATGGATATCATAGATTAAGGTATAAAACATCCTTTGGAGTCAACATCACTAACTAGTTTATATGGATTTGACCAAAATGGAGCAAAACCTATAGGGTACATGAAACAACTAGCAAAAAATTATATTCAAATTCATGAGGATGGTTAATGAAGCACAGTTGATCAATCCTTGTAATATTTTTATATAAATTAAGGTATATAAATTTAATACAACCTCCCAAAATCATTTATCTCTAAACGTCTTGAGTTGTTTGTACTAAGCACAAACCTATAGGTCACTTATATATGCCTAAAAATACAAAGAAGAAATAAGAACTTCTAGAGAAAACCAAAAATTATGATGAGTTTTATGAAGTTGAAGAGGCCTTTCATGATATTTTCCATGTGGCACACTTCCCCATGGTTTGTACAAGTGTTATTTGCTCCCTTTTTTAGTTGTTTTCTTGGAATTCAGTTAGGCAACCTACAATATTTTAATGTAAATACCATCCTTGACATTTAAACTAGCCTCTTGGACATTTTCAAGTAAAATAAGACAATTGGGCACCTATGTCACTTGCATTAATGACCCTTAAAAGCCCATTAAAATACTCAAAATGATAAATAAACCCATTAGACCATGACTAAGGCTAAAAATGCATTAGATAACATTAAATTAACTATAATATAACCTATGACAAATATTTATACCCCTAAACATCTAAAACCTCAAGTTTTTTACCTATAAGGGTCCAAATTTGACCTAAAAGTCAAATTTGGTCAATAAAATGGTGACTCATAGGGGTAGTATGCCTGCTATACTAAGGACCAATAGCCTTATCCTATCATGGGCCAAGGGAGTCAATGATATCTTGAATAAATATATCAAGGAATTTCCTAAAACACATACAAAATAACCACAACTCACCAAACAAACACAAAATAAAACAAAACACCAACAAGACTCACACATGTGCATAAGCACTTAAGGAAAACAAGGAAAACAACAACTATGTACAAGGAGAGAGGAGAAACCTTAGTATCAATGTTTGAGATATATCCCATTGACTTGGATATTAAGCTCTTCTCCATCTAACTTTGAGATTTGAAAAGCATTGTGTTGCTTGCATTGGGTGATAATATAAGGGCCACTCCACAAAGCATCAAACTTTGTGTGTTTTCTAGGTTTAGGCCTATCTTCATACCACTTTATAACAATTTCTCCCTCTTGGAAGCTTCTTGGCATGAATTTATTGTCAAAGTATCTCTTTGTTTGATCTTGATGAGCCCTCATAGTTTGCATAGCTTTATCTCTTGTCTTTTCAAGCCTTATCGACTCACACAACCTGACTTCCATGCTTTCATTTTCCATTAACTCTAGCTGATAAGTGAGATCCAAGGCTAGTATCTCAAGTGAAATAGGTATTCTATCTTCTCTCCCATAAACAAGTGTGAATGGTGATTTTCCAATTACTCTTTTGGGGGTGATTTTATCATCCCAAAGAGCTATCTTCAACATGGAATGCTAAGTTAGTTAATTCTCCTCCATTGTCTTCTTGATAATCTTGATTAAATTATTATTGGTGGACTCAGATAGTCCATTCCCTTATGGATAATATTTGTAGAAAGTACTAAGATATATGCCATGTTTCAAATCCCACTCACTTGTCTTATTCCAAGGAAAGATAATACATTATATGAAATTATTGTTGAAGGAGCCCCAAAACTTGTCACTATTATTTCATCTAAGTATATGACTGAAATTTCATTTGTTACCTTGAGATAAACATTCTCCACACACCTTGTAAAGTAATCTATAGCAATCAACACCCACTTGTGGCCAACACTAAGAGGTGGGTTGATTAGGCCTATGAAATCTAGACCCCATTGCATAAAGGCTTGGTTAACTTGTATTGGATGAAGAGGCAAGGTGATCAAAGAGAGAACATTTTTTACACTACCTTACCCAAGCATGGGTGTTTTTGAACAAAGTAGGCCAAAAATATCTATCTCTCATAATCATAGCAGTTGTAGTTCTCAGAGCAAAGTGACCACTAGTTAGTCCATCATGAAACTTAAGAAATATTTTTCAACCTAATATAATTAAAAAAATATAAATAACACACCTAAGAAGTCTTTTTAAAATAAAACTCCATCAACAAGTACATAAGGAATAGATTATAATCTGAAGTACCTTCTTTTAGCTCTATCTAGGCCTTGTGGACACTCATCGGTTTGAAGAAAATGGATTATTTTTTATCTCCAAATCCTCATTTATGAAGATGCAACTATCATAGGGTCATCATGAAGTGATAAGAAAACCTCTTTTTTTTCTTTAAAATCTGAATCAAGGTGTTCACATAACCCCTTTCATGTCACTAGCTTAGTTGTCTTGATTTCTACATCATACTCCATCACTTTTGTGATCTAACCAACACTTTTTTCATTCAAATATATACTCAAAAGGAAGTACTTGACACTAGGATGAGGTACTAATATACGAATCTTGTTGTTATAAAAGATATTCCTAGACTTATTTAGACTTATAACAATGGAAAGTACTTGCTTCTCTACATAGGTGTATCTTACCTCATAGCCCTCTAATACTTGACTAAAGAAAGCAATAGGTTGTTCCAAGTTTTCTTCATTTGATTGAGTGAGCATGGGCATCAATTACCTCATCATTTCCAAAGGTATACAATTTTAATTCCTTTGATAAATTAGCATGTTCAAGAGTTGGAGCTTGGGCAATAACTTGTTTAATCTCTTCAAAACTATCCTTCCTTCTTCTTGTCCAAGTGAACACTTCATCTTTCCTTATCATAGAGGTTATAGGTTTGACTAAATTAGAAAAATTAGGAATGAACCTATTTATTAAATTTATTTTTCCAAATATTTTTTCAAACATTTTTTGTGTTTGGGAAAATCCAATGATAATATTTCACTCACCCTTTTAGGATCTATGGATAAGCCCTTCTTTGAGACAATTTCTCCTAAAAATTTTCCTTCATTGATAGAAAACACATATTTTTTTCAGTTAAGAGAGATTATAAACTCTCTACATCTCTCAAAACATTTCATAAGGTGATTCAAATGATCCTTTACATCCCTTTAAAAAACTATGATATCATCAAGATACACCAACACAATGTCATTTATTAGACCTTGAAAAACCATATCCATTACACGTTGAAATGTAGATCTAACATTAGACAAGCCAACAGTAATTTTTATATAATCATATGTACCCCATTTATTAGTAAATTTTGTCTTATATTGGTCACTTTCCTTTACCAAAATCTTATTATAACCAAAATATCCATTAAGGGGATAAAACCTTTCACTAGCTACCAAAACTTGCAAAATCTGCTCCATGGAAGGAAGGGGATAATGGTCGTTCAAGTAAACTCTATTAAAGTCCATAAATTCAACACATAACCTGATTTATACATTCTTATTCCTTATGAGGACTAATTTTTCCAACCAAGATGAATGCTTAATATGAAAAATGATCTTAGACTCAATCAACTTTGTAAACTCCTTTCTCATGAGAGGCTCAATCTTAGGATTGATTGGCCTTTGTCTTTTCTTGATAGTCTTAGATTTTTCATATATATATATGGTATTTTGAGATAATTTTGGATCAAATCCCTTTAAATCACTATATTCCCATGTAAATACATCATAAAATTCCTTGCATAACTCAATGAAAGCATGTTTCTCTTCACTAGTACATACCTTCCTAAGAGCAAGCAACTTATATTTGAAGGTTTGTACTCTCTCATAGTTTTCTTACTTATAAAACATGATTACGTTCTTTTTCTTCAACTGATAGTCATCATTAAATATGATCTCAAGTGTGACTAAAACTTTAGGGAGATTGTGTGTTTTCAATTGTACAATCTACCCTCCATATTATTGTTGTAGTATGGACTGGTTCTTGGAAGAAAAATCAGCCTCTTCTTATATAAAAAGTGCTATTTGTTTGTCACTATCAAACACTTTCCAATTAGTGAAATTTTCAGGTATGGAGGGCATTAAAATCACCCTTATATGTGGTTAGTTCTTATCTTCTCTTATCCCCTTTGGAACATCAAACTGAGCTCTAATTTCTAGCAAACTATCAGGATGTTTTTTGTCTTCCCTTGGGATGGATTGGATGTTGAAGGCTTAGAAATATTTCACAATATCCCACACTATATGATTATAGGACTTAATTAAAGAGTTATTAGTCACATTTTTTTCTCTTACTTGATTCACAATCAAATCACTATCACCATACACTTGTAACTCTTTCACACCTCTTTTCCTAGCCCACTCAAGACCATGAATGAGGGCCTCACATCCTACCACACTACAAGTACAAGATAAGTGAAATCTGAAAGTTGAATAGTACCTTTCCTTGGATGTTAAAACCAATATTTCTCCACCACTTTCTCCAATATTACTTCTTGATCCATCAAAGAAAAGCTGCCATACACCATCCATGTTTTCACTTGGCTTCATCAAGTTTGGCATGAAAGAGTCCACCTCATGAATTCAATACACTCCAATACCAGCCTCCTCTATGAATTTTAAGGACCATGATCATAATTATTATCTCCCCATTCATCTAAATATAAATTAGAAACTCCTTCAAGAGAAGAGGTTGGAGATTGGTCCATGTGAAGCTCTTCCTCATCAAGGATTGCATAATTAACATTTTCAACTTTAGGCATGTATGGCTCTAGGTTATTTTTATGAATAGGATCTGATTCAATATTAAATTTAGTACCATACTTTGTCCTAAAATATATATAGGACCAATTTGATCCTAAGTATCCACCTATCTTGGCTATAAACTCTCTTGACAAGTAAAGCTCTCTTGACAAACAAAGAGCAAAGTATGGAGGTAAATCTGCCACAACCACATCATGAGGAATGGAAAAATTATTACAAGCATGTAAAGTCAAATTAAAATCCTTTAATACTCCCAAGGTATTTTCTGGTGATCCATTCAATTGTATAACTCCTTTACCCATTGGTTATAACTTGAGGCCTAGTTTATCCACTATAGACTTGGGCATAACTGAAGTACTAACCACACTATATATGATGTAATTGTGAACTAAGAAATAACCAATGATAAATGATAGGTAAAAATGAGGAATCTTATCATTTTTCTTCACTTTTCCATTAATGGGCTGAGCTCCATTCACCAAAACAACATTCTCACTCTTAGCTAATCTAACTTGCTACCTAGTCCTTGCAATTCCTTTTGAATCATATCTTTATACCTCAATAGTTAAATTAATACCATAATAAAATATTCATGTGTAAGATCTTCATATGATCCACAACATTGATAAAATAATTGCTCACCTTAAGAGGCTCTTTGGAAGCACTAGTACCTTGTGGTGTAGCTTGTGAAGGTGGATGTGAGTTGGCCTTGCATTGTAGTACTTCTAATTTTATTGCACCTTAGGATATAAGTTAGACCCACCCACAATTGGAGATGATGTAGGAGTTAAAATAGATATTTTATTATCCCCTTGTGTCTCTTCAACAACCCTCTTCTTAGACCTAGTGTTAGAGGACACACTAACCTTTATATTACTTGCATTTCCCAAATGATTGATGGGACAAATCTCTCCCTCCAAATTATTTATAAGAGTAGAATCAGTTTGTGTTTATCTATTTTCCATTCCATTTTTCATTGAAATATCAAAAATTGTAAATTGAGGTGTTTGACTACCTTGCATTGTCATGGCTTGACTAGGCATTTCATTGGCATATGCAACTTGGCCTTGATTTTGGTCATAGGAAGGATAACATGATTTTTATTAAATAATTTTTTTTTGAGTGGGAAAAAGGGATTTGGAATATTATGGGGCATTAGGATTATAACTTTGGTAAGGTCTATCTTGAGTGATTTGACCTTATCCTTGAGCATTACCTTGAAAAGGAGGCCTATTTATTTGCCCAAACTGATTGTAGGATTGGTATGGCCTCTAACTTTGAGCTTGTTTCCTTTTGAGGGAAACCAATTCATTACTAACACTTTGGAGAAAACTCTTGACTTCATGGATCTCATTGGTAGGGACAATGGCAGACTTTCTTGACTATTAGGCAAAAGAGCCAAGGTAGGTAATACAACTTGATTAGGAGGCTAAAAATCAGGGAACAATGGCATTGGTGGTCTAGAAGTAATCTTCCCTACTTGAACAAGAAAATTCTCAAAATTAGTCATTATCTCATAGGTAGTAGGTAGTGTATTCCCACTCATGGATTGAATCATCATGGCTACATCACTATTTAATGCTTTTAGATATTATGATAAGACATAATTTGGAGTAGGTCTCATAAGGGTTGGGATCTTATCCCATGTTTTTTTAAATATAGTGTTAAAATATTGCATATAATCTTTTGGTACCCTCTTGATATTGGACAATTACTCAACTAGTGATAGATGATCACTCTTCTTTCCAAACCTCTTAGTCAATAAATCTCCTAGTTCATCCTATGAACCAATGGAACTTTCTATTTCCCTTTGAAAGATAATGCCAAAAACCTAATGGACACATTATCTTGAGTTATATTATGGATATTTCATAAGTTTTCTATGTTTATAATGTGCTCAATGGGAGTAATAGGACCTTCTCCACTAAAATATGGAACACTCTTAAGGGCTGCTCTAAGAATTTGGTCATATTGGGCAAGATTCAAAGTAGATGATCTAGTAAAAGTTACAAAAGGTTATCTCCTATCCATATTGGAATGTATAATATGGGTATTAGGGGTTGAACTCAATAATAAATTGGACTTATTAAACACCAACTCCCTTGAATAAGGATGATTATTCACAAATTTATACCTTTTGACAAAATATAAAGCCAATTGCACAAACTAAAATGGTATACCTTTAGTATAAAACTTAGTGGTCACCTTTGGTATGGAATTTAGGGATTGATAAACAACCAAAGAGTTGAAAAATTTATTGGGGTCAATAGGTACTAAATATAGATGTTCTTGCATCTACAACTATACCAAGACCAACACTAATCTTAGACAATATTCTAGGACTTAGGGTCCCATCAGGCATGCCAAAAATTGTAGTCACTTGGATTTGTACCCCTTGAGGAGATTCATATCTATCCTCATCCAAAGTGGCACAATGGAAACATGTCTATTTTTGTGGGTGACAATTTGGTGATATGAATTTCTAGAAGGGATAGTTCTCTTGATGCACTCTTTGAAGTAATTTCTTACCTATCAACTTTGGATGAAAAGGGTTAAGAAAAAACTAAGAAAACTAAAAAGTGATGCACTGATATTTGATTTCCTCATATTGACTAAACTTATAATACTTAGATAAAAACAAAGCTTTTCTTACACAAAACTCACAACACAAGACAAATTGTTACATCAATGTTTCATAAGCTAGGTTCAAAAGGTATTTTGATACTTAGGAGGGTAATTAATGATTCATTAGGAGAATAAATCACGAACTACTTCTAAGATACTTATGCACTTGAAATAGAACACTAAAAAAGACCTATAATAGTTACTCTTATAAATATTTGGTGAACAATCAAGGATAACATGTTAGAAAAGATAATCTTCCACTAGACAAGACAAACAAGATTGCATCAACACTCAATTGTACAACATGTAAGTAGGTAAATTCACTTGTTTTATTTAATTAAGAGACATTCAATTAAAAAATTGGCCATGGTTTCACCATCAACTAATGGAGGCTCCCAAAATTTTCTAAAAGGTTTAATATTTATACCTTTGGGAGAAGAGCAAGACAAGGTAAGTCCAAAGGTCACTTCAACACCTATCAAGCTAAGGAAAAAGGTTTAAAATGCATGATAAAGAGGTGTGCAACAAAACATTCAATTTTAGGAACTCTAAGTCTCCATACAAGTCATGAAACTTATGAAAAATGGCATGAAATGCCTTGTCTTGGCTCAAAAAACTATTGAAAAATGGCATGAAACTCCTTGACATGGCTCAAAAAACTATCTTCATGATTTAGACCTATTTGAATGTCCCAAAAATAACTAGTTATAGGTATGATTATTTGGATGAGATTTAAGGCTTTTAGACATACCTCTCCATGCATTGGCTGTAGTCTTACTCATTTGGAAACTCTTGAAAGGAAGCCATAACTGCTTATAGTCTTAAAAACTCCTTTTTCAGTTACCCCTCACACTTGGCCTTGAAATTGGATTTAATTTTCCATGAAAATCCATTCAATGTAGTGAATGAAACCTGTAAAAACTCTTTATGGCCTTAGACTACTTAGGTATACCTTAAAAGGGCTCTCATTTGAAGGTTTTACCCTTCTCGCCCTTGTGCTTACTATGCCAATTTTGATTGGCTAAGATGAGAGATATTGTTTGAAAATTTTAAAGTTTTTTCATAGCATTATATGACCATAGGTAGTTATAAAAATTATATATATTTCCTCCAAACTTGATTGCATCTGTTGGAACCTCCTAGAACCTGTAAAACAAATAAAATGGTCAAAAATGCCCTATTTTATATCCTATCTATATATTTTCATATATCTAAAAATTATAGGAGGAACCCTGAGTGAGTCTTCTAAAAGTTACAATAGCTTTCATGGTCAAACTATGCCATTTGGATATCTATCCAAACTTGTTCTCTCCACCAGGTCTTAACTAAGGGTTTAGAAGGGTTCTAAGTAGTTTTTAGTATTAATAATTGCTCATAAATTTACTACATTGAAATTTCCAAAAAATTAAAAAAACCTGATTTTTATGAATCTTAATAACCCCTCAAAACTTCTTTGGTTCCCATGAAAACTCTTAGAGGAGATATGAACACTTGAAGTCACCCTATCAAGCTTGTTTCCACCTTTCCTACATGTTTACACTCTTTTTGAGCTAGAAGTAGCTTTAACATAGGTTTACTTGCATAAAAAAATATTATAAAGGTCTAATTTAATCTTCCCAACATGTATTAATCAACTAGATAACCCTCCAAGATATGGAAATGAAGATGGACCCCCAATTGGTTTTAGGTCCCTTGAAGGCCTAATAAGCCTAACCTACACTCAACTGGATTTGGATACTTGGAATAAATTTTCATGGTTGGATTGGTTTCTTATGAATTTTCACACCTAATTTAAGCTTATAATGTCACCACACAACTTTCCAATCACTCCTATTCTTTCTTTTCTCTCATTCACCAACTAGATCTAGTGAAAACTTGCCTAGTTAAACTGTGTGCAGGGGTATTTTGGTCATCTTGAGAGGTCTAAGATTTAATTATTATTAAATATAACATTTTTTCCTTCCATACACCTCAAAACATTATTATATAGGTTTTACAAATCTTTCATAAGGTTATTTATCCCTTTTTGACCTCATTAGTTTGCTTTGTTAAAACCTGATTTTCCTTGACTAGCTGACCTTTGAGATAAACTAGTGAGGTATATCCCTCTTCCCCATGGAAATTTTTTTTTTTATTTTATTTTTTAAAGTTAATAATGATACTCTTTAAAAAAAATTATCTTAATTCCTTGATTTTGGTGCCTAACCAACTCAACAAACCCAAAAAAGGCCTCGAAAAAGCTTATTTTCCTATATTTTCCTCAAATCCACCTTAGAGTGACCTCTCCATGGTAAACCAATGATAATAGGATTAATAAACATTACAAATATATAAAAATAATTCTAATAAATCTTGGTATTCACCCCAATACATTCTTCTTTTAATTCCTCATATTCATCTATTGAGCAAAGAGGTTTCCTAGCTCATTGTACGAACTGATAGCTTTGAGATGGTAGGGAGAATAGGTGATCAACGTGGAAAATCATTGAGGAATATGAAAAACACATTTTTATCCATAAAAATACATTTTTAGTTTCTTTTAACCCTCTTATTCTCCCTAGACAAGTTCATCTCCAAACGTTATCATGACTGCACAGAACTATAGGTGCATGTAGGGGTCTAAAAGACCTTTGTAGGTTTATTTCATAATGTTTGGAGCTTATGAGTTCCATAAAGATAATAATTTATATTTTTATATGTTATTTAATAAGGTTAAATTTCTCTTTAACCCTAAATATGCACTTTGAACCTCAAAACTGAGTCCTTTCCTACGTAATTGAGAAACTCTACTTGTCTACTATTATAGGTACACATTAGCTCATTTAGACCTTTTTCATGATGTGTGAAGGTATAATGAGACTATTAAAACTATAATTAAATTAATTAAAACTCACTTATCACTCTAAATTTTCCAAACACCTCACATAGGCCTTGTTTTTCAACTTGATGGATTGTTGACTATGTTTCCTATTTGGAAGAGGCACCTGTAGGTGCACTTGTATAGTTTAGGTCTGGAAAAAAATATACAAGACCTTATTTATCTTTAGGTTATTTTACAATAATATATGTCATTTAAATCATGCTTATACCCTTTATATGCACTTGAGATTCTCAACTTAGTCCTTCCCTACTATACTGAGACACCCTACTTTTGATTCATGTAGGTGTATATGGCTTCAACTAAGCTTGGTTATGATGTTTGAGAACCTAAATTGAACCTATTTTTGTCAAAAAAATATATGATTTAACTTACACTCAACTTGTGAGTCTTAAAACACCACTTTGGCATTAAATTTGAGTCATTGTCCTATACCATATTGTAGGTTTCTGTTTTCCTATATATGGACACCTATAGGTGGTCATAGGGCTTACAAGACTATACATCCACCTCTTCCTAATAACATTCATTCCATTTTGTGTTCCACTCAATCCATGAGACTAATTTATCCATGAAGGAATGCTTTATTTACTTTTTGGATGCAAATGTCTTTCAAACTTCTAAACCTGTAGACAAGAATGCAAACTTTTAGTGCTTTTTTAAGCCACTTTAAGGCTCTAAACTTCCATCCTCTCCTTACTTTCTGACCCTCATCTTTGGTATATGTCTTATTAATGATATTTTTTTCATGTTTTAACAATATATTTATTTAAAAAAACTCATAAGCATGTTTTAGGAGATCCACAAAAATCCCTGGATCTCCTTTTTCACATTTTAGGGAAAGTTTCCCTAAACTCAGTCTTTGCTTCTTTCAAAATAGCCTACATATTATTTTTCCCATTGTCACCTTGTAAAATTATAAAATGTTAAAGATAAATATTGGAATACAAAATTTTGATTCTTCCATATTTTAAACCTCTACACAAGAATTATCAAGGCTCTATTGATACACCTGTAGATTAACATTCTTACACATAGGCAATACACTTAGGTAATTATCATGGAATGATAAATCTACATTATCATTTGATTTCAAGGGTCCAAGGCCTCCCTAAATACCTTAAAATTAACTTTTCACATTTAAAAATGATTTAAACCAATACTAAGGCTTTCATGATGTCATCATGAGATGCATATATGTGTATATGGGCTGAAAGTGGATAGTGAGGAATAGAACAAGGGTGGACAAGAGGCCTCATGGGAAACTAAACACATTTTAAATCTCTCCAAAACATTGATTTCCATTGAGGATACTTCAATAAAAGTTGTAAAACACCCTTTTCAATGTGAATATCACTTACATACATATGGAATAGAGTAGGTAGAGTGTTTAATGACTAGTTTAGTATGTTGGATGGGCTTATGACCAAACTTGTACGTGTAAAAACATCCAAAAGAACTTTATTCAACTCATAATGTCTTTTAAAATCTAATACACCTTCATTACAACTTCATGAATGAGTTGAACAAGCTCTAAACATGTGATTGTAAGTAGAATTAGGCATGGACTTGACTGTAAGAGATGGCAAGGCTACAAGCTACTCAAAAAATTATATGGTGGAACCAAAACATGTAAGGAGGTATTAATATGAATTTGAGACTGATGTAACATCATTTTAAAACAACATGAGGCCTATACAAGAAACTATATTTTGCAAACAAGAAGAACTTTGACTGACATTACACATGGTGACACCTTCCTTTAAACATGGACTAAATTTCTCATAAAAACACCATGTAACATTAAACTAAGAATGGAGATCATATAACAAGGTATCTAAAATCCTCTAGAGTCAAATCACCAATTGGTTCATACATATTTGACAAAAATGGAGTAAAACCTATAGGGTGCATAAAATAACTAGCAGAAAAGTACAATCAACTTCATGAGGATGTTTCATGAATAATAACTAATAAATAATTTAAATATTTATTTTTAAATGAATATATATAATTTTATTACAACCTCCCAAAATCATTTTTCTTAAAACCTCTTGAGTTGTTCATACTAAGCACAAACCTGCATGTCACTTTTATATGCCTAGAAATTCAAAAAAAAGAAGAAATTTTTTGTCTTTAAAATGGCACTTAAAGAGAAAAAAAACATTTAGATGAGTTTTAGGAAGGGTAAGATGTCTTCCATAATCCTTTCACACATGGCCTATTCCAACTAGAAAAATGGAGAAGTCAGAATGCAAAGTTGTATCAAACATTGCCTATTCCAAAGAGACCATATGAGGATATTAGTTTGGATTTGTTTTTAGGTTTACATATAACACATAAATATGATGTTTCCATAGTTTTATTTTTGGATATATTTTTTAATATGGCATATGTTTTTGCTTACAGGAAGACAAGCAATGCAATAAATATTGTTAACTTCTTTTTCATCGAGATTATGAGGTTGTATGGTTTGACACATAACATATGCAACATAGTATCACATAGACATGTGAAAATTTTTGGAAATTTATAGTGGAAATTTTTGAATAATTTGAACATCAAGTTTTAGTACATTTTTCCATACCATCCTCAGATAGATAGACAAATAGGGATAGTCAACATGATTTTGGATAATATGTTAATATGTTTAATTAATGGTGCCAAAAACATGGGATAATATTTTAGCACAAGATAAATCTATAAATAATAATTCCATTAATAATAATATAGGTAGTCCATCATTCCATATTATTTATTATTTGATTCCAAGAGGAGTTGTGGAGTTACATGACATCAAAAGTGAGAAAATAAAAAAGTGCTAAAGTAGAGGATTTTATATTACATGAGAAGTGCATAATAAAGTGCACAAACAATTGGATAAAATTAGTGCATAGTAAAAATATCATTTATATGTGAATAGAAGGGAAGTATAATATCATATTGAGTATTTGGTCTTCGCACACTTGAGGAAAGAGAGATTTAAAAAAGTCTTATGATAAATTAAAATTGAAAAGTATTGGTCCATGTAAAGTGTTGTGAGAATTTATGAATATATTATATAAGATAGAGGCACCTAAAATGATTGATATATTTAATATTTTCAATGTGGATAATGTTTATCCATGTTATGAATGAAAAATAATTGAAAGCACAAACATAGGTTATAAATAAATGGATTTGATAGCACAAATACTGGACTAAAAGTCTGATGAAGTGTAATAGGTGATTGACATGCGAGTTTGAAATAATATGAATAAAAAAATATTAAAAATATCTCATAAAATGTAAATTTAAAGGAATACCATATGGATCAGATCATCAAAAGATAAAAAATGAGGAATAGCATTAACATGTTTATTATAAGTCACATGATCATGAGAACATGTTAAATGTTTTTCCCATGGTGTATGATGTGAGATCATCATGGTTCATGTGCATTATTACATCAACCAAAAATATTTTAGTTTGATATTGGAACAATTTTTTTATGTTAAGTGTCTTATTGTGCATATTTATTTATTTTTAACTTTTTATAAATCCTAAGTTGGGCAAAAGTCTCCTTATGTTGTTTTATTCCACTTGTGCATGTTTGTTTTGTATAGTATTACACAACATATGAGAGCACATTTTTATATTTTTTTTAGTGTTACATGCATCTATTATTATGTGAAATTGTGATTTTTATTACTTAAATAAGTTTTTAAATCTTTATGTAACAAATTATGTTGGTCTTTTATGAAAGTGCAGTCTTGTAGAGATATGTTAACTAATTCTATGAGTCTATAACATCTTCAAAAACATCATATATTTAATTTGAGTCACTACATAGATTTATTATTTTACACAAAATTGGAAAGGTTAATGATAATTATTGAAATATTTGGCTTGATTATTTTTTGATGCCTCATCTTATCTAACCATTAATAAACACAAATCTAAGTGTTTCATCCTCTTTCACTCAATCAAATAGAAATGCCCTCTCTCTCCTTCATTGTGTATTATTTTTGGTGAGGCATTTGGTTATTTATTAGCATATAAATTTGTAAAATGGATCATAAAGGGGATCAATATCCTTGAAAATAAAATTAAACATCTTAATGGACATATTTTAGATGTTTATTTCTTCACTCTCACTGAGAATGAAGCCACCTTCTATGAACCCCTTTATAGTGAAATGAAAAACCAATAGAGTGACACATCCCTACTTCATCTATGAATTATAAATCTTAATTATATATATATATATATATATATATATATATATATATATATATATATATATATATATATATATATGTATGTATTTTTAAAATATACTCAAGAATGATATTATTGATCCATATTTTGATTATGTACAGTATGAGAGCTCTTAGACATCTTCAAATTATATCAAGCATGAGAAACATGAGCTTTGTTTTTTAGGCTGATGAGAATTTTCACTTCACTCATCCATGAGAGGCCTGATATTTTTTATTTTATGAATGAAGTTCATGACACATTATTATATTCCTATATGCATGAAAGTCTTAAACATGATCAAGATGTTTCATTGCATACATCATTTGTGCACATGACACCGAATCAATTATAGGTTTATTCTTCCATCATATTTTTCATTTTGTATGGATTGATGATTTGTTATATCATAATAACCATCACTCCTTACATGTAATATACCATAATGTTTCTTCCATTATTAAAAAATCTTGTGCACACACCATTTATACTACTTTGCAGTGCTCTTTATTGGAGAAAACTTCATATCTTATGTTGGATTTTTTTAAATATTGGCCACCTCTAATTGAGTGGATTGGAAAACCCAAACTTACCTAAAAATGGATTCAATGATTAATTAATAAATCTCATGAATTTACCTAGTGCATTATAAAACCCAAATGGCATAAGCAACCACTCATATAATCAATTTTGTGTTTTTAATGCAACATTGTATTCATCACCTTCCTTTATGTAACTTGATGATATTAAATATGCAAGTTAATATTTTTGAGTTTTCAGTATATTGTGAATAAATATGTTCATATAAGGTGGTCTCATTCTTAGTGAGTGTGAAGAATTAATCATCTACAAAATGGACATTAAGATGTTTAATTTTATTATTAGGGAGAGTGATCTCTTTTATGAATCCTTGCACAAATATATGAGCTAAGAGATAATAAAATGCCTCAATAAAAAGAAAACACAAGGAAGGATAAAGAGGTCATTTATATTTTATTGAGTGAAAGAGGATGAAACACTTAGATTTATGTCCATTAAATCTATTACCCATTATGTATGATGATATATAACCTTGGTTCACATGCAATCTTGTATCAACCAAAAATATGTTAGTTTAGTATTTGACAAAGTTTTATTTTTACTAAGTGTCTTATTGTGTATACTTATTTATTTTTGTCTTTTTAAAAATCCTAAGTTGTGAAAAAGTCTCCTTATGTTTTTTTACTCCACCTATGCATGTCTATTTTGTATAGTTTTGCACAACCTATGAGAGCACATTTTTTATTGTTTGTAATGTTATGTGCATCTGTTATTGTGTGAAATTGTGATTTTGTATTTCTTAAATAATATTTTGAAGCTTTATGTAAAAATTGGTGTTGGTCTTTTGCAAAATTATATTCCTTTAGAGATATGCTCAGTAATTCTGTGAGTCTATAACATCTTTAAGAACATCATAGATTTATATTGGGTCACTACATAGATTGATTATTTTTAATAAAAGAATCAAGGTTCATGATAATTATTGGAGGATTTGGTTCTTCAACAGACAAGTTTTTCAAATATTTGCAAGTCATTTATAAATATCATAATATAGTGAGGTAAGGTTCATAACAAATATGAAGATCATTTCACAAGGGTTTTTAGTGCATTGTTGGTTTTGAAGTCTTGAAATTTTTTTATGACTTGTCTCATATGTAACTTGGTTGGGAACATAAATTTTCTTGTGACTTGTTATGAAAGGAGTTTTTTCCATAGATCATGGGAAGTTTTTAAGGATTAATTTAGTATTTCATGTGATGTAGTATGTTGTGATGCATTAATATTAATATGTTAATTTAACTTTGAATTGTATTATTTGTTTAATGTTTATGGTTCACAATGATATGTTACCAATGTTTGGTGATTTTAATGGTTTATGAAAACTAAATATATGTAGGTGGGTATTTTTTCTCTATAAACATGCTCATACACTTGTGTAAGATATGGTTATCTAGTGAATTTAGAGTGAGTGAGCTTGAGAATACTACTAAGTGATTATTACTAGATTGGCTATACTTGAAAAGACTGTAAGTTAGAAAGTAGAGACATGTTGGTATAATTTTATAATACATCTCATTGTGAGGTTACTATGGTTTTATATTTGTATGTGCCTAAATTACTTTTTATAAGTAAAACAAATAAAGATCTTAGTTGTGTTGATGAACTTCATTGCATATTCCATTGTGTATTCTAAGGGATATGTGGTCTAAGTAATCTCTTAATTAAGAACCCTAACCATGGCTACATCACTTTTCTACATTAATAATTTTATTAAAAAAAATTATTCAAATATCTAGGAGGAAAACTATATTTTATTAGAAAAGTATGGTTTCAATGAAAATAATGGCCTAAAAACTTTAATTAAAAATGGATTGAGCAAGGAGATATGTTTATATTTCTTGATATCTCATTATCTTTTTCAATATCCCATTCCACCCTATGGAAACATGTGTTAACATGATTTTGACTAATTGAAGGCAAGACAGAGCATGAGTTGTAGTGTAAAGTTTTACAAATAAAAAAGTGGTGTAAATAGTGTGGTAAAAAAAAATTGTTACCTATTCAATAAAATATTTCTTGTAATAAAATTATACCCACCTAATTAAATGTAAATACTAAAATTTTATCTTTGGTAATTGATAATGACAATCTTGGCACAAATTTACCACACATGATTTTTGCACTCAAACAAGGTCCTAATTTTCCATTATTTCACACTTGTATCCTATGTTATAAACCTTTAATTTCATTTTTAAATACCTATGGAAGCTCAATATATATTTCAAATATACTAAATATCCTACACAAACATCTCTAGTTTTTTAGTTTAGTATTCTTGTACATGGGTCCATTCTGCCAGACTAGTCAATATCATTAATTGATTCAAATTGGCTTATTTAGAACCAACCTACTCACAACAATTTTTTTTTTATAAAATGAAACCTATCCTTAGGATAAACCCATTATCCTATAATGTTTGTGGTGTGAATAACTATTCAATTGGATCCATATATAAAAAAATTAATGTATCATTCAAAATGGATTTGGCACTTATTTGATATACATATATACACTATAAAAAACTAATAAAATATACCTTATTATTACCAATTTGAATTATTATTACTAGTATTAGTCACAATCCAAGTCCTAATCACTCACAAGCCAAGCCAAAACAAGCATTTTCAAGTATTAATACCAATCATTAATTGTATACACATAACAACAGAGCACAATTACATAATCAAACATGGTAGGAGAAATACATGTAGATTACTTTCCCTTCTTTTAATTTGGATAAAAAGACAAAAACAAATCATTATGCAATGGTGATTTGGGTCATCTCAACCTAATCTACTTCCCCCATTTATGAAGGTTTCTAGCCCTCAAAATCATATCTAGGGGTTTAAATCAAAGGAAGATAAATTTTATATCTTCATGCATCATATGGATTCAATATCATAAACATTAATAATGTAAATAAATTCATAGGTCATCATAAAATCATCATGCCACACTTCCATGTAGGTTGATACTGACCCATAGGTGAGTATCGACCAATTATAGTGACCCTATCTTATAGAACTAACCCAAAATAGAGAGAAGATTAGTTATCGAATTAAGTGAACCAAAGGTGTTTTTATCCCTAATTTTCAATTCCAGATCATAATTATAGTAAAATAATCGATTATAAATTATAATATCATGATCTATTTAGTGTTTTTCATATTTAGTGTATTCCCTTATCAAATCATAAGAATCAATATTAATATTTTACATTGATATGTACTTGAACACCATATATATTGATTTGAATTACATTTAAAAGTTACTAATTTATTTATATTAATCCACACCTTATTAAAAATTAGGCTAAAACACATTGGTAAACTTGTACAAATATAGAACACTAAAAATCCCTAGGTTTTCCCTTAGGGTTTCATCCTTTTGTAGTTTTGAATTTCAGCTTTAGGGTTTGATTTTCAAAATTGATTTCTAATTTATCCTAATAATAAAAATTAATCATGACCATTTTAAATGAGCATTATTGGTTAACACAATGAATAAAATTAATATTTTAATATTTTTCTAAATGTATATTATATCTTCTTTGGATTAATTACATATACAAATGGGTACCCAAGATCAAATCCAAATCCACTAATAAGGCTAAAATTACCAATGAATGACCCCAAGTCTTCCTCCAATCATATTATTGTAATATAAAATTTAACATTCCAATTGTTACTAATAGACACCAAAGGGTGTGAATTAAATCTTTTATTCTTCCTACCATGTATAATACAACATATATTATTTAGCCTATTGGTGGAATTATCATGAATATTGATAATGATGATACAACTACTATATACCAAAAAAATGCCTTGGAATATGTAATTTTTTATTGAATACCTTAATATGAATCCAAATTAGATTGATGTTGTGTTATATATCACAAAAAAAGGTTATCTCAAGATTCCACATCATGTACTTAGGCCACTATTATTGGTACCATTCCCATGTCAGCACCTTTTGATATTTTCCCAAAATATGGGGGAAATATGAGGCCTTCAATAGATTATGATACCTATACCTACACAACCAACCTTCAATCATCCAATTAATTCAATGCATCCTCATTACTAATATATCCTAATTCACATTCCCTTGATGAAGTTATTATATCTCTACATACCAAGGTCTTGCAATTAGAGCAAGGTATATCAAGAACCACCCATGTCATGGATTCACATGCCTTATTACATAAACCATTAGCCCTTGAGATGGTAGCTTAATCCTTACTCAAAAGATTCATAGCTCCTAATCTCCCATTATATGAAATTAAATATGAGCCCAAGAAATAACTTATATCATTTTACATAACTAGTTAGACTATGCATATAATGATAAACTATTAACCAAGTTATTTCCAATGATTATTAAAGACTATGAATTTTAATTATTTTATGATCTTCCTCTTTGATTTTTAAGAGAATTCAACCCTTTGACTGACCAATTTTTATCATAATTCACCATCCATATATAAGTTATCCTATGCATATATTTTTAAACTAAAGTAAGGATCTAATGAACAAATCAGTGACTATGTGCTTCAATACAAGACAATGCTAGCCAAGATGGTCGATGTTGTGGCTGAAAATGAATTACAAGATATATTTAGTAAAAAATATAGTGCCACTCCATGATCTAATTATATTCAATATATTCAAATCATTTTATGACTTATGCCATGTAATGAGGGATAGATAAGTAAAGATAATAAATTTGAACAAACTTAAGTATACATCAACTCCTACAACTACTTCAATAATGAAGTTTCAAAGAAAACCAAAGTATAAGGTCAAACTAAGTGAAAACAATAATTAGGTGAATATTATATTCAATGCAGTGTCACAATTAATAAATAAGTTACACTTGAAAAATCCACTAAATAGGTTATTTTCATGATTACCATCACCTCCTTATGTGTTACTAAATAAGTTTCTCAAGTGTAACCTTGTGACACTCCTTAATCCATAATAACTTGATACAATTAAACCTATAACAAGGAACTATGATGGAAATGCATATTGAAAGTATCATCAAATTGTAACACATTTAAAAAATAGATGTTTCAAGCTAAGATATAATATAAAAGACCTCATAGATGAAAAAATTATCAATTTGGGAACTTCTATAAAGGAATATCAACCACAACACAATGGATATCAAAATGTTAAAATCCTAAGTGATCCTTTATTATACATGAGTTAACATAAACTAAGGACACTTCAAAGGTATATTATGCAGACAAAATGTATCCTCCACTACTGACATATGATCATCCACTAAATATTATCATTGGTACACTTAGTGATACTCTACCTCACGAACCCAAGATTAAATCTAATGATAGTGACATGTTTGAAGATGGTTTATATTTTTATACCTTATTCATGCGAGCCTAAATTTAAGAACAACCTATATACATTATTATGATTGACAATGTCCTAAGTGATAACATTTACAAAATGGAACTTTTCCAATCTCTTAGGTACACATGTCAATGTTTATAAGATATAAAAAAATTATTTTAAGGATTTTATGGACAAATGCATAATACATTCAGGTTTATAGTATTATTTCTATAGGTGGGAACATCCATATTAGCCACACCATTCCTATAATTATAGAGTGATGAGTTTTTCAAAATGTTGTTAGGATGCCCATGGATGGAGATATTTTGAGAATGTTCATATATAGTACACAAAATTTTAAAGTGCATATATTGAAACAAAGTATTTATGGTTCCAAGTGTATGATATGAGTATCCTCTATGGTCAATGATATATCCTCCATCCCTACCACCACCATGATTAGTTGTTACACATTCAATATAATTATTCAAATATGGATGATATGCACATTTAGGATCAATATTTAGAGAGCATTGACACACCTATCCAATATCAGCATACACAATCAATTATTACACATATATAATATCCATCCATACAAACAACTATTCCACATCAATTATGGTCTAGAGTTACTCATACACCATGGATGGGTTAATCATATACATTACATACTTAGATACTTTTACATATAGATAAAAATTTTCCAAAGTGAAAATTGGTAGAGATAAGCCCTCATATTATAAAATAGACACCAAAGAGCTCTAAACCTTCTAGAACCATTCATCATACCCCAAGCTCCATGAGCATTAAGCATTATAGGCATGGTACACCACATGAATTCATATAAGATTCCAATCCATCCCTAGTTGAAACTTCCCATACATGATAGAGTATCCCACCATGACCCATCATGGTCACTTTATATGTCTCTCCCATTATGTACATCATTGGTTAATTTTTACAAGTTTCAAATATTCCAACAATACACAAAAAAAATCCAAATATCTAAAAACATATAAATATTAAAAAATCTAAAATTAAGACCTAAGCATGACATGATTATTATTATACATTATTTTAATATGTTATTTATCACATTGGTAGATGGAACATTATTTACATACACACATGAATTTCATAGTATTTGAGTGTTACGCATGAGATACATGTTACACATGGACATATAATTATTGGTTTTCCCTCTACCCAATGGCCATTGTGATACTGGGGGAATCTTGTTCCACATGTCTCACTAGTATAGGTTATATATATTACCTTTGTACTATGTTGAACCACCTAGATTTCTTACACAATCCTTGTTAATTACTCACTTATTACATGGTGGTACATGATATGTCATTTTAATGTGATGTGAATTTGATATATATGGATGGTGTAGAGTAGTTTCTTATTTTCTGCTCCATTTATGCTATTACTCTTCTACATGATAGATTAGTTTTTTAATGAATATTATGTGTTCCCTTGGTCTTACGTGATATAATATCCTTCACATCCCTTATTTTCAATAATTTTATGCCCTCCATTAGGTATCTATTATCCTTATTTATTGACATTTTATTTCCCTTGTATGTGCCCCTTGGCCTATGTGTGACACTAATAATTACTCTTGCTGAAATTGTTGACATTTAACAGTGCCATGATTTATATCATGCATTATTACTACATAGTCTTATTCATAGATACTTATGTTACATGATTAATTGATAAACTATCTATAAATGACACTTACATGCCCTACATTCTATATGTTACATTTATGCCTAGATTGATATATACATTACTATGATGGCATATTCTACACAAGATCATGTGAGTTTTATCCTTACACATGACATGGTAAGTTAATTATTATTTTGATATGAGTGACTTATAAGATACATATTCATCTAAAAATGGGGGATTTATAGTGAGATTTCCTTAGAGACATAGGCTTCCATGATAAAAAATCAAAGCAAAGTACAAGATTCTTATATTTCATAGATTTAGATACATGATAGGTATTTTCAAATTGATGTAAAGAATAGGGGCATATGCCATGAATTTGCATTCATTTTATAGAAACTTGAGCATAGATTCATACACACTTGGGTGCGTATGCATGGGCATAAGTAACATTTATAGGAATGTATTTTAATATTTCACATATACACACATGTGATATACATGTTCTTATATTCAACATATATATACATAACATTCTATAAAAACTACACTAGTTCATGCACATAAATGCAACAACACAATTAAAAAATTGGTTGTCAGTTCACTTCAAAATTATCAAAACTATGATCATGATGGGGGTATGAACATGGTACGTTATCTTTTGATTAAGCATTGTATTCTACATTTTGTGAAATTACATAATTAAAACTTATGTACATTATGGAACCATGAACATTATTCAGTTATTTGTGATCATGATTTTTTATTTTTATCATGGATCAAACTTGATCGAACTATATTGAAACATTAAATTTAAATTTATAATCCATTTTAGTGACTGATTCATTTTTTATCAAATATTTCTTGATTGGTTCTTTTATTTTACTTGTGTAGTGATCTATTTGAATTGAACCTAGATGGATAGTTCTCTCTATCTTTTTTATTACATATTTTTTTGGGTTAGTAAATTATTTAATTTTCACCACATTCATGAGGGTTGGGACATATTTCCTTCCCAACTCAAGATCCACATAGTTACACAAGTTTTGGGGCATGATTACCCAACTCTCCAATGCTTCAACAAGGAAGCATCATCTCCATAAATTTTTGAAGACAAAATGTTTTTAACAAACACACAAGTGTTATAACCCTTGGTTTATCAAATTTTACATTTCATATGAACATATGAACATTGACTACACATTCATTTCAAGTTTTCATGGAGTAAAGTTGTAATTTGGAACCATTTCCTAGAAGGCAAATTATGTTTTACACAATCAGGAATATTTCATCCTTTTAATATAAACATTCCATGACTATAATAATAGTGGGGCATTTTTAGATACTAAAATATTGTGTTTAGTATTTTACAATGATAATCTTGACACACATTTATCGCACATGACTTGAGCACTCAAACAACATCATAATTTTCCATCCTTTCACACTTACATGCAATGTTATGAGTCAAATATTTTTTTAAAAATCCTAAAATAACATCATTATCTATTTAAAAACTATTAAATATCCTACACAGACATCTTTAGACTCTTATTTTAGTTCACCTATACACAAGTCAGGTCTCCTAGACTAGTCAGTACCACTATTTGATACTGACCATCCTGGCTAGAACTAACCTACTCCCAAAAATAGTAGTTTTATAAACTCAAACACATCCTTAGATTCAATCCATAACCATATTATGTCGGTGGTGTGAGGAACTATTCAATTGGATCCATATATTAAAAAAATAAAGTCCTCATTCAAAAGGCACTTATCACTTATCTTATATAAATCTACACACTATTTTACAATGAGAAAATACACCCTATTATTCCTAGTCTACATATGTATCACTAGTATTAAGCATAATCTATGTCTAAATCACTCACAAAAAAAGTCAAAGAAAGCATGTCATGTATCAATAGTAATAAATAGTTGCATACATAGAAAATGTGCATAATTTCACAATCAAACTAGGTGGGAGAACTACATGTGGCTTCATTTCCATCATTAGAGTATTGAATATGTAGGCAACATCCAATCATTAATTAAGGGTGATTGGGATTATATTTTCCCCTTAAACTTCCCCCATTTTATTAGTTTTCTAGCCATCACAAGACCATATAGGGTTTTAAGGAAAAGGGGGTTGATTTGTTTTGGATTTTTGTGAGTCATTAAGGTTTGAGATCAAAAACATAGACTAGATAGAGATAGTTTCAAGTAACTATAAAATTATTGTGTTTCACTTATGTATCATTCAATTCTACCTAGTAGGTTATAATTAACTATAAATATTGAACTTATCCTACAAAACCAACTAGTGCATATAGCATATCAATTCCAAAACCGATTGAACCATAAGCATGTTTATCCCTAATTTTCACTCCCCAAAAAAAGTAACAATCAAATAATAAATTATAAAAACAAGTATCATCATTTATCTAATAATTTATATATTTATAAAATGCCCTTAACAAATCAGAAAAATCAATCTCAATTTTCACATTCAAATGTATGTTTGAATGACATATCTATTGATCTTAAGTACATTTTAAGGTTTATATCTTAGTTATATTAATATCTCCCATTAATAAAAATTAGGGTAAAACATTAAAAAAAAACTATACTAAAGATGGATATTTACAATGATGATTTTATACATGAGTGAAATTCTAATTAAAAAAACCATAAAACTAAGATAAGGGTATGATAAAAAAGATTGTTTTCCAAGTTTCAAAAGGATATCTTTGATTAAATAGATAAATTTGTGGGATTCACTATTTATTTTAACTATTATTCACCCAAATATAGTTTATACTCAAGTTTAATATAACATAATTGAGAGTGTAAGGATTAATTAATTTTGAATATTTCCCACAACATCACTTTGAAAGTAATTGACCATGGAGAATTTCTAATACATCACACCCAACCATATGAATCAATATAAAAATCAAATATTAGTCATAGAAACAACCAAAATAGTTGATAACTCTATTTAACTAATTTAAAATGAACATATAAACATCATATGATGATAAAATTAGTTAAGGAAAACCTACCACATTACTTTAAAATTGAGAAATGGAAACATAATCAACTATCTGAACATACAAAATATTTTTGTGTATGCCAATGTATTCAAAAAAATCCTCTTTAAATTTGATAATGAATTTTTATAGAAGAGGATATGCATTGCCTCATCATAAAAATCATAGTTTTCATGAAAGATAGAGAAATGTCCTATTAATAAAATTAGACTTAAAATTGAAAGCTAAGAAAAATGGGCAAGATAAAACACTAAAGCATATGGATAAAAATATCCCTATATCTCTCAAGTCACTTTGGCTTATCACTCCTAGGTTGATTTTGATTTGTATTTTCCTAGAAGACACAAGTGATCAATTAAAAGTGTTGATCAATTCTTGAGATGATAATAAGTATTGTGTGAAAAACAAATTCCTATAGTTAACATTATTACATGGTTGTCCGAAGGGAGTTCTTAAATTTTATTTGATTGCCTTGAACTTCTCAATATTATTTATGGACTATGTGATTAATTTTATGACTTATGGACATGCATCTGTGTTTACCTTAGTGACCTTCTATTCAATTCCAACATCAAAAATTTTCATACAAGCCCAAAAAAAATTAGTAGTAATAATTTTATTGTCTTGTGTGAATAATAACGTAATATTTTCGTCTTTAAAATAAGATAATATTTTATATTTTTAATCATCTATAGGCATCAAAACAACCTTCATGTCTTGGGACCAATATTTTAAGGCATACATCATATGAACAACAAATGTTTAAAATAAATTTATATCAAACATTATCATAATCTTAAGCCATGGAAAGAACCCCTTTTAATCACCAAGGAAATACTATGAAATCTATTATCAATTTTTTTATCTCTTTAAAATAATATTAGACCTTTTGATGTAAAAAATAACTCTTAGTTTTAGCCTCATATATTTTTGTTATTGATTCAAATTGAGATTATATATCACTTTATAGTTTTTTAATCATCTTTTCAGGGAATGTATTTTTGGCTTTGGTCTTAGGGATTTTTAACCTATTATTCATTCCTTGGATTATTTTATTGGTGTGTTAATGATATGATTTAACCATTGATTCTTATCTTATGAAAATTCTTCTTCATCATTAGAATATCTTCTCTATCTTTTCTTAGTCAATGATAATAACTCCTCTTATATTTGTATGAGTTTTGGGTTATCATCTCATAAAAAAATATTCATTGTTATTCTCTTCATCTTACCTATATAATAATAAATATCCAATTTGAATTTAAGATATACATAATATATAATCTTTGCCATCCATTATTTGGCCATTTTAAAACCTTCAATTCAATCAGCATGATAATCTTGGCCTTGTCCTATTATTTCCATGGATGTGGAAGGCCTTAACAAGGATTTTGGAATGAATCTAGTGAAAGTGATTTGTGGAGGTGTGTAAATATGATTATGGGTGGGCATAATGAAATTTATGGGATATGAAAATTACGACACAAAAATATTCATGGGGTCCTAAACTATTGAATCAAGAGAAAAGGGTGATAATAAAGTGCAAATGTGTTGCCTGGTCATATGAGTAAATGGTTAAATTTTACTATGGATTTTATGAAACACATAAAATGTGGATGAATGACCAATATTAAAATAAATAATATTCATAATTGAAACCAATTAAGTGGTTGAACTCATATAAACATTTTTATACGTAAATTCATGGAAACATTAGCCATTAGTTATGTAAAAGAGATCGCATATCATATCATAGACACATGGCTTGCCACTTTATAAACTACACTCCCCATTAGAGTACTAATAATATATTTTTTCCCTACCTACTATACACATAAATGGATCTTGGAGGTATCCTCAAATCAATATAACAAATAACTAATCTTAAAGAAATTTTCATGGCACCAAAATGGGTATTCATAGTTGAGGACATATACATAAGATATGGACTAGAATGAGTAACTACTATGGTATATGCAAAATAAATATTAAATATAAACATATATCCCCTTCCCTAACTAATTATTTCAAACTTGGATGAATATGAGGGGGAATCTAGATGAAAACCCTAAAACACTTTACTCTTCAACATGGGATCTATTTTGTGAGACCCATCCAAAGTTAGATGGGTACCTATTCATACCTTAGCTACCTAATTAAAATGGGTTTCTTGAATTTTTGGTCTTAACTAACCAATATATTTTATTATTACATTAACTTCTACATCATTCATGGGATATAATTAAAATTGATCATCATCATGGGTATTGTGGTTTTACATAGTATTGAGCCTTAACCTATGCAACTGTATGTGTGATCTAACTCTTCCATAGGGATTAAATTATATAAGGTCATGAAAATATAAGTGAAATGATGACCTATGAGAAGAAAAATCATGAATTGAAGGATACATTTTATAATAGCTATTGCCTATCCTGAGAGGCAAATTGGGAAATGTCTCATGTTGCCTTCTTCTACAATGTCCTCCAATTCATTTAACAAATTTATAGGTTATTTATTTCTATAACAATAATTTAGTATAAAATAATGTAACTTAAGGTGATAAATAAGGATCCCTTAAATCTTGATCACCGTGAAATCTTAATAATACTAATAGGCACCAATATCTAGATTTAATGTCATCATATATTCTGATAACCTAGGAATACTTTAGTCATTGATAGAATAATAAAGAGGTGTATATAATAAGTTACTAATTTATCTAATATGTGTCAAATATTTGTGTTCATACAATTTTTAATAGAGTAATTGAACTAGAGGAGAAGATGATGTCCACATAGGAAAATCAATGTGTAGGAAAACCACAATGACATAACATGCATCATCTAAAAAGAACATAATGTAAAATATTTGGCTCTACCTAATTCCTATAACTTCTTGTTTAAAATTATAATAAATTATTTCCCCTAATGTTATTTTCTCTTTGACATCAATAATCATGGCTAATAGACGTACCCATAATTTATTCACATGCACAATGTCATAGGCACAATATAGCCTATTCATAAGTAACATTCCAATTCAGACACCTTCTATAAATAATTTAATGAGATAAGAATAAACTTCCTCTTTATTAACCTATCTATCTAGATATTTATTAAAATCATTGAGAGTTTCACTAAGATCATGCCATCCCGACCAACGTTGGGCCACTACTTGGTTATACATAGTTTTGGGGTTTAGAAAGTGATAATATTTTGAAAAAGTAACTCCAACTATATTATATAATTTTAATGTTCATAGGGGAGATTAAACTTTGTCATCATGGAAGGTAGACATTGTGAATAAATTATGAAATAAATTGGTATAAGGAAATGCCTACAATTTAGCTATTATTTTTTGTAATATTTCTTTTTATTTTGTAACCATATCCTCAAAGTAATTAATTTTGCTCTATGAAATGTCCTTGTCATCTAGGACTGTGGGAGTATTTTTCACTAATTTAAATATAGTGTTTTCGTGTTTGAAATCCACTACTCTTGGAGTGACATTAGTGTGTTTGAATTCTTAGATGGGTCCATAGAAAGAAGGAGACATGGCCATAAAAAGGGATTTAAGTTCCTAGCTAGAATAAGATGTTAGAACATGATCTTTATGATGACTAGATTATAGAATTGACATGTAATAGTTCATTCACTATTTAGTGATATGGTCTTTATTTTATATGGAGGAACAATAGAATCCATTATGAGAGTTAATTTGACTATTGTATTACAATCCTTAGAATTTTTAATTTAAAATCTTAGTGATGTATTTATTCATGTCATATATGCAAATTAATTAGGCAAGTGGATTTTCATTACTGTACAAACTAATTTTCATGTCAAATTTTTTATTTTATCTCTCTTTTCTCTTAGATTATTTTTTGAATGACATCTTATCCATCCATTTGTTGTGATCTTAAGGATCCTCAAGTCCATGAATCTCCCAAAGTTTCCTAGATTTAACATTTGGTCTCCATGTTTATTGTTCATTGTGTGAGAATGGGGATTCATACGTTAATATGTCATGTGAATTACATTACACATGATTATGATTTTGACACATATATTCCTTCCATTATAGGATGATGGAATTTTTATTTGAACATGACACTTTATTTATTATATCTCTCTTGAGATCAAAAATATTAATACACATGTCACCATTTGGTTGGATTTGAGGTCCCAAAGCATATGGGTTTCCTAGAGCTACCTTTAATTTACCTTAAAAGGATTTGAGGGACTGTAGGACCATAGGAGGAGTGACAAATGGAATTTTTCTCCTAAAGTGTTTAGTATTTAAAGGGTTATTCAATATTATGGGAGTATGGAAATCCTCTAAATAATTGAGATGTCCTAAGATGCATTTTTGAGGAATTAGTTGTTGGAAAGTCACATGCTTTATTTTTACCTAAAATTAGATTAATAAAATAATCCTTTAGTTAGATACAAACTAATAGAATAAAATTTAACTATAGATTTGTCTAATAAATGCAAAATATAGTTCAACAACTATGATTCAAACATGTAAATTTAAATGTCACAATAAATAAATACATAGGATTTGGAATGACTTAGTTTATTTATCACACTTCTCTTATATATAAAATATTGTATTATGATCTAATTATATGTAAGGAATGAATTCTATTTGTTTTTTAATGTGATTTATTTTTTAATTGTGGTCGATATCAACTAGAATCAAACAATATTGATTGTCAATCTTGACAATTGATTTTGCCCATGTGACAGTGAGAATCTAATTACTTATGTTTTAATTATGTCAATAATTTCTTGTTTTCCTTCTCAACCATTTCCACACATGTGAATCAATCCCTATTTTATTTCATAAATACTTAAGACATCAAATGGGAAGGAATCAACCAAAAGGAATTGAGTTGGACTAACCTAGCTCAATCCATGTCGAAGTATGAAGAGTTTTACTAAATTTCCAATTATATAAAATGATTTCAAACTCAAATTTAATTCACCCACATATGTGTGTGGGTAAAATTATAAATTCAATTATATATGTTCTTTCTCCTTGTTTACCCTTGAAAAACGCATGCAAAATGTATCAATACTTCAAATCTAGCTCTAATGATTCAATGTAAGTAATATGTAACTTTTAGATAGATCTTGTAATGTGATAAATATTTTCCCAAATGTCTTATATAAACTATGTATATAAGAACTATTATCATAAAAATTTGTACAATTGATGAGGTTTTTCAAGCCTCCTCACTTAAATGATAACATGGAAACAATCCTAGGTTGTGGGTGACCTAAAGAATGGATTGAACCTCTAGATAGGGATAACTCCCTTAATTCAACACTTAATAACTAAAAACTAATATATATTACTTGAAAAGGAAAAGGGTAAGAGAAAACTATAAACTAAAAGGGAGGTGATGCACCAAATGTTAAGACCACAACCACTAATTTGAAAGTGCACTAGGACCTATAAGACTAACATAATCATACACTTATCCTAAAATAAATTATCACATGAATGCTTACAAAGAGGTGAAAAAATATGATAATATAATGGAATATGTTTTCCACTTCTAATCCATTTAGAACTCTGATGATACTCTTTACAACATGTAATAGAGAAAAAAAGTTCAAGAAGGCAAGAAGAATATGACAACAAGACAAGGTGAGCTAAGTATTCACTTGTCTATATCAACCATTAATTTATTTATAATAAAAAAACCATATAAGGAGGTTAAAATTTTATTTATTGATCAATAGGCATACAAAAGAGCATGTCTATTCCATACTCCTAGTGGAAAGATCATTACAATGCTAAAATCATGCATATATGTAGAAGAGTGTGAGAAAGAGATAGAGCAGAGGCATAGGAGTTGTATATGACAAGTGTCACATCATGAATAAAAAAGTTACAATCAAGAATTCATGTCAATAAATAGTCTCTAAATCCATCTTCAATATGTGTGTACTTGGTTTAATGATATTCCTCTCAAGTTGGTGTAGGATTTACTTCTTTGCCTTTATAAATCATCCATTCTCTTTGAAACTATCCATTGGAAGTGATTATGGGATGATAAGTAGTTTTATTTGGTTATAAATACTTTTTTTGAATTTTAAATTTGTTGAATATCCCTATCCAATCATCTTTCCACATTTTTTTTCAGTCTCTCTCATAGTTTTCATGTTTTTTCTCTAGGTAGGCTTATTATTTGTAGCCCTATTTTAGTGAAAATCTCCTTGGTTTGATAAATTTGTATCACTTATTAAGAAATAAAATCATATTTGATTACCCATTATCCCCTTATAGCTTCACCCCAAATTTCATGATCTTACTCTCAATGTAGACCTACTTTCTCAAGCTCCATTTTCCCAATTAGGCCTAATGCAAACCCACAATACTTGAGACCATACAAGGCCATGCAGTGTCACTCCAAAACCTAAAAAATACTGTATGGGACATCAAATTAGGTTTTTTAGAAAATTTTCATGCATTTCCCATGGGTGGAACTCAAGTTAGGCCAAAAATAATATTTTTATCCCTCGTTGGCCTACACATAAGTTTGATGAGGTTGAGAGTGAATAAAATTTCATTGAGGGAGTTTTAGATCATTTAATGGAAAAATAAAACCTTTTTTGGGTCTACTGATGAGCCCATAAAATGGCTCATTATATCTATAAAGTAACACCCTTTTTCTTGCATAAGAAGTGGATATAAATGTAGTTTTTGAACTTATAGTTTATTTAAAATAAAATAGGAAGTATATATCATGGTTATGTCTTTGGAATTCATTGTTATCTATTGGTTGGATATTTCTAATTTTTTTTGGATTTTTTTTGTCAATGAGTGTATATAGAGTTCATAATATACAAAGAATGATTCAAAGTATGAAGAGTAACCATGTTGAAGTCTTCTACAATAAGATCAAGTATTCTAATCAATATATAGACTCTTACAAGCTTGTTATAGAATTACATAGTACCTTTGGATAACAACATGATTACTACAATAGCTACAAATTGTAATAAGCTTGTTATAGACCAGCTACAAATTATATAAAACCAACTATGGATTACATTAATCAATTATAGATTTCACTAGGCTTGTTATAGATTTTAGCAAGTTTGCTATGAATTTTAATAGGTTGCTACAGATTTCAAAAAACTGCTATGGACTTCCAAAAAAATACTATAGACTTGTTTGGGAAGTAATTCTAAGAGTATTTCAATATTTTAGCTATCATGAAGAATGTTTTCCATTTAAATTATTTCTATATATAGATTTATATGTATAGATTTTCTATAATAGATTATATTTGAATATATATATTACAACATAATTTTGATCCCCACCATATATATATATATATATATATATATTTGGTGGGGATCAAAATTATGTTGTAATATATTTTATTATTAGAATAAATATCTCTCTCCATATTTTGTGGAGATTGATATAGGATAGAGTATCTCGGTTGTTGCTTCCAAATAAGATGTTGGTTGGAAGCATGAATTATAAATGCAAACTTCCACACCTGAATAAATCAATCAATCAATACATTTTTATTTCCATTAGTCTAAACAACCATTTGAAACTGATGTTCTTAGTAAATCTTCTTCTGAAAAATGAGCTAGCCACTCATTGAAAAGAAGATTGATCCATGTATTTTTATTTTATTTATTATTTTTATAATTAACATTCTATTGTAAATTCTTATTTTATTTCTTTATTATTGTAAACATTTTCTTTGTATAGTTTGTTGTAAACATGTAGGTATTTATGTGATTGTCATTTATTTTCAATTCAATAATTTAATTTTTACAAGTGTGTTTTAATTTCATGTAAGTGTGCTTTAAATTTATGCAAGTGTACTTTAATTTTTTTAAGTGTGATTTTTAATTCCATCAAGTGTGATTTTCAATTCCTGTAAGTGTGGAGTGTAATAGAAGGAACCATTTGACAAAGATCTCTTTCTTTTTTTACATATAGCCTTCAGATACCATCTCTGAATAGACATTATTAAATGAAGGGTATCGATGACACCCATTATTTTTAGTGCCATTATTAGGGACATGTGGTGTTATTAGGAGATTTAGGATCTATTAAAGAGATTCCTAGTGAGAGAGAATGTTTCTTTAAAAATTCTGTGATAGGAGACACTTAGTTAATGGTTTCTTTAGATTTTATTTTCTACAACGTAGATTAAAATTTATTTTTTTACAATTAAGAATTTAGATTTAAAAATTAAAAATAAAAACCCCCAATACTAACATTATTGTGTAGAAAATAATAACTTCTAACATCATGAAGGAAGATCTAATTATTGATGCAAGTTGGAAATGATATTCTGAGATAGCTGTAAGATGAAAAAATAGACTGATACATGAATTTTTGTAAGTTGTTCACAACAAATTTGAAAAAAATACTTCGATATTTAATGTGCATATTTAGGGAATGATCTATATTTTGAATTACTTAGATTGACTATAAATGGTCTTGTGAAATTTTTCAAATATAGCTACACCTTTTCTAGAACCACCTTGAAGCACACATCTTTTTGGATGATTTTGGAAAAGTTACATATTAAGAAACATTTAATAATCACTACTAAATTAATCTCTAACTATTTCAAATCGCCTCATACCTACATGTCTACAATAAAAATGTTTTATTATTTTTTGTTTGGTTGAAAAACACAAATATTTTCCAGCAAGATAAGATTGCATGTCATATTTTTGTGAACAAAATTTAGAGACGGCTAAAATTTATAAAAGGAAGGTGGAAGTTTACAAAAGGATGGCTGAAATATATAAGGAGATGGCATTACAAATATGAGAATTATGCTAATGATATCTATTGAAATAAAATGGTCTATAATCTAATCTATGTACTTACTAAAGAAAGACTCTTGAGCTAGAATTATGTGGGGTATTCAATATCCCAGGTAAGCACAATTTATTTTTAGCAATGATTGATATAGCAATAATTGATCAAGAAATTGAAAAGCAAATAGTTGTATGATCTAATAAAAAGGAACTATCACTCCAACTAAAATCTTAGTGATTTTATCTAGTAAAGTGTTGTGAATAGATTTCATTTTGATCTGGTATGGTTAACTAATTTATTCTATGCGATAATGGCTTTAAAATTTTTTTTGTTAATTTATTTCATGACATAGAAATATTCATATAGAAAATCACCAAATCAATTCAATGGATGAAGAGATTCATGGATGAAATAAAAAAATATAACCTCCTAAAATTTGCCATGTAATATCACCATGCATAGAAAGTTATTTTGGAAAAAATCCATGAGTCACATAGATTAGAAAAATTAAAAAAATAAAAAATATGCATGCAAGGTAGATTACGTTAGAAGCATATAAGGGTCATGCAACATATTTAACATAATTAGTTTCTACCATGCAACAACTTTGGCATCATAAAGATATAGTGTCAGATTTTATGTGTGTCAAAGATCCCAACATAATCATTGATTTTTATAAATTTTTAACATGTACAATTTGTTGCTCTTAAATTGGGCAATCTAACTATTTCAATTTTCTCTTTGATTAACTACTTAGTTTATACTGATTTTTTTTTTTTTTTTTTTTTTTTTAAATTCTTTCTAAATTGTATTCATAACATCTAAAAAAAATTAATTGAAATACTCAAGGAAATTTAATTAATCAAATCTCAAAATTATGTGTTTATTTTATTTTATGTGTTTACTATTAGTCTGCATGTATGAGGAAGTCTTTCAATAAATAAATAAAAATGATGCCAGTCTCAAAATAATTAGACTTGCATCCTCAAATAGACTAACATGTAAACCAAAATATATAATTTATATATAGTCACACAAGACCATGTTTTTAATAATTTTTTAGTGTTGTAGATGCTAAAAATTAGTAAAAATTACATGCTTTCATCAAGCTATCTAAAATAACATGAAATCATTCAAAAAAATTCAATAATAAGTAAATATACAGTTAAAAAAGTGATAAATTAGGCCTGGATTCAAGCATAGACCTCACCCTATATCATGATAGGGAGTGCACAAGGGGCACTACCCCTTGACCCTACTGGGGGCTACCACCCCCAAACCCCTGATTTTGATTTTCTAGTAACAGAAGAAGATAGTGAAGAAGCTTTCTTAGCATGATGCAAATCGAGGCCAAGTCATTAATGAAGAACAAAAAAAAATTAGTAGTAAGAGGAGGCATGCAAAATCTATCTACAACAAAGAAGCCAAAGACCTCTAAAATTCAGTCACTAGGTATGTTTTTAGTTTAGTTTCCATTCAATAATTTAACAATGTAATTTTATCTTATCTATACAAAATAATAGTTAGTATTTTTTGCACCATTCATAATAAAAAGAATTGATGACACTTCATTTCACTCATTTCTATATATATTCAGGAATTAGCTAAACCCATATCTACTTGCATAATAGTAGAACTTGTCTAAAGAAGTTTTTATTCTCCACAATAAAATTCTATTATAAATAATGTTAATTAATGAACCATAAATCATTCCTACATAGCTTGAACTACATTATTTCATAAACATTATATTATTGGTATTTATATGTCTTTGACATTGCTGATATTATGCTTGGCTAGAAAGGTTTTATTTAATTTTGGTTTTTACAAGATATTTTCATTATAAGGAGTCATTCTAGAAATAAAAAATTTTGTCCATGACTTTAGCAAGTAGTTGATAGATTATCCATAGTTACCTTTGATAATAGAATCATTATAGTATTTATCACCAGTTATTGATCATCACTTCATACACCAATGCTAAAGAATGTCAACATACAAAAAATTCTATGCCACATTTTTAAGAAATATGAAGATGTATAGAGTCTATGGATAACATTTTTCATGTCATCAATTTTTAAAAAATTTAAAAAAAAAACAATAATAAAAATAGCAATGAAAACCTTCGAGCATTGTTGGCAGCCTTGGTTTGAAAACTAGCTTGCTAGCATACCAAGTGCTAGAATAAAGAGCCTTGATTAGAAAACTAGTTTACTAGTTAGTCAAGGTCAAAAACATAAAAATAAAAAAATACAATTTTCCAATGGAATAGTTAATGTAGTTTTTACATGGTTGCTTAATTTTGTGCTCTTATTTCTAGCATAGTATGACTGTACTTTTTTCAACATTTTTTTCCAACATATTTCACTTTGGCTACCATGGAATAATCATTGAAGACTAAAATTATGGCATGGTATTTTACTTTACTATTTTACGTTTAAGTTTACTTATAAGTTTTGTTATTACATTAATATCCACTCTTGCAAACAACTTTATTCTGTGAAAATGGACAACCTTCCATATGATCTATGTAATCTCTTCCCACTTAATTCATTTGGAATGCATGGGGACATGCATGAGCTTAGGTGTGGGGGAGGAGAATAAATTTAAAGATATAAGGATTGGGATTATTAAAAAAAAAAAATCATGGTACATAGTTTTGAAAAGAACAAGAATTTCATGGTACATGGTTTTGAAAGGCATAAGAATTTTTTTATGTCAAAAGCTATTTTGTGGTCAAAATAAATATGTATAATCATAGCAAAAAATTATCGACACAAGAACCTGCTCTCACCTCATTAAAAAAAAACAAGATGATGATGATGATTATGAAAAGAAAGAAAGATGAAGAGATGAAGAGATCAGCATGAGAATTCCACATAAGAACCTATGACAAAAAGATCAAAAAGAATCTGAATATAGTGGGAAAAACCTCTACATAATAACTTATCCTTAAATTTCTATTTTCATTGGTCACTTTTGTCTAAAATTTTAAAATATAAATTTCATTATGTTTGTACCAATAAAATCAATTTGAGAAGTCCATTTGAAGTATAAAGCTAAGTCTAACTCGTGCATATGTACCATGATGTTTTAAGTAGTGGCATGTATGAGGACATGCATGAGATTAGGTGTTGGGGAGATGATGAGCCCATAAAATATCTCATTATATCCATAAAAGAACATCCTTTTTCTTGCATATAAATTGGATCTAAATGTAGTTTTTGAACTTATAGTTTATTTAGAATAAAATAACAAGTATATATCATGGTTATGTCTTTGGAATTTATTGTTAGCTATTGGTTAGCTATTTTTAATTATTATTGAAAAAAATATATCATTGAGTATATATAAAGTTCACAATACTCTAAAAATGATCCAAAGTATGAAGATTAACCATGTTGAATTCTTCTACAACAAGATCCAGTATTCTGGTCAAGATATGGACTCCTACAAGTTTGATACAAAATACCACAGCAGCTCTAGATTACAACAAGCTTACTACAGTAGCTACATATTACAATAGGCTTACTATAGACTAGCTATGGATTACATCAATTAGCTATGGATTTCACTAGGCTTGTTATGGATTTTATTAGGCTTGCTATAGATTTCAACAAGTTGTTACAGATTTCAATAGAACTACTATGGACTTCAAGAAAACTACTATAGACTTGTTTGGGAAATATTTCTAAGATTATTTCAATGTTCCAACTATCATGAAGAATTCTTTCCATATATATATATATATATATATATATATATATATATATATTTCTATGTATAAATTTTGTATAATAGATTGTATTCAAATATATATAATTTTATTTTAATAAATATTTTTCTTCATATTTGGTGGGGATCAAGATTATGTTGTAATATATTTTATTATTGGAATAAATATCTCTCTCCATAATTTTTGGAGATTGAGATAGGAGAGTATCTCTATTGTTACTCCCAAATAAGATGTTGGTTGTAAGCATGAATTATAAATGCAACCTTCCACACCCAAATAAATCAATCAATTAATACATTTTTATTTCTATTATTCTGAGCAGCTATTTGAAATTGATGTTCTGAGTAAATCTTCTTTCAAAGAATAGGTTGGTCACTCATTCCAAGGAAGATAGATCCATGTATCTTTATTCTATTTATTTATCTAGTAATTATCATTATGTTATAAATTCTTATTTTATTTATTTATTACTATGAACATTTTCTTTGTACAACTTGTTAAAAACTTAAAAGTATTTATGTGATTGTCATTTATTTGTCATTTTAGAACTTATAACATCTATATAGAGGTAGATAATGTCTATGAATAGGTTGTTGGCATTCCATCATGCCTACTTGACAAACCCACTACCCATTTAGGGCTTAAGAATGCCCTTTTCAACACAAGAAAAATGCAAATTTTTAGTCTAATTTTAGACATGCATAAAATAAAAACTGTAAGTCATATGGATGAATTGTAAGATCCATCCCATTCATGTAAAATACCTATATTTTCACCCTAGATCAAGTAAATATAAAATTTAAGAGTAATTCATGGCATGAGTTGTAGTAATTGGTCATAAAATGCAACTTTTTGGTAGTGAAGAGACAACTTTTTGAGCTCCAATTGGAATTTCTACCTTTGGGACCTCTAGGTGTAAATCCATCACTATGATAATATCTATATAGGTAAATTACATGTTCTCCAATGACCATGACATCCAAGTCCACCTAGAAGTGTATTTTCACTACTATTCAGGAGAGCATAAACACTAAGTACTTTTTATAAGCTTTTCTTAGCTTCAAGAATATGAAATTATTTACTAATAGTGCCAACTATGTGAAGGAGGAAGTTTGTATGGCACCACTAACCTAAAAAAAAATATTAAGTAATAAAAATTTAATTTTTTGCATGTACTACCTAAAAAATGGTAGAATTTATTACATCTACATTTTACAAATCAACATACCTACATATTTTAATATAATGAACCACTAGGATTTGCTTTAATCCTGATAGTATCAAGAATAGATACTTGGTTTGACTCATGAACTTTCCATAGATTCTTATTTAATGGCCTCCCTGATATTTTTTAAATTTAATACTCTTTGAAAGAACCAAATTTGAATAGTTCATTATATTTTTATGTATTTCAAAGCCTTCAAACAACCATACAACTAATTTTTTGGTAGGATATCATTGAATCCAAGCTCGAGTGACTACCATAGACCTAGAGGGATAGTCAATATTTTCTCCACCTATAATCAGGGAAGTCAATTTTTTATTTCCATTTACACACCTAAATAAGTAGTAATATGTTACTTTTTCATTGTCCTCATCTATAATAACTATAAAAACATGCCATGAATCTCAAAAAACAATTTTTAATGGCACTATAAAGATATATAATGAGAATAAATAGTACATAGTGATTAATCTTCTACCTAGTTGTACTAGATCAGATACATGATCAAAGTAATGTGATGATGTCATATCTATAATTTGTAATATTGGTGGAACTTGATATGTGTTGATTAGAATTAGAGGTCTACAACTCTAGTCATCCACTCACTCTTGTGACTCACACTCATTCCAAAGAGATTTCATGCATGTAGAATAGAAACATGCCAAGTATATCATATGAATAGTCCAAGAACCTAAATTTGAGATTAAAAAATGAGTGGATCTCACTTGAACACGTTATATTAATATAATACTCATAGTTTTCTAAGTGTTCTTCTTCCATTACCCAAAAATGTATATGAATGGTATAATTTTCTTGAGCACCATGGCATATGTTCTCATTACACCATTCAACCATATTTTTTGCATTAGTAAAATTAGTATACTCTTCAAATTTAAACTCCTCCATTGAAATGACTCTTTTTATACATTCTCTATCACTCTCATGCTCCCTTTTTTCATGTCTAGCCTAAGTGAAATCTGCATATGTTTTATGTTAGTGATAATGTGCATCTTGCTTAACCAATAAAACATCCATGCATTCTTAAATTATGATATTCAATTGTGATCCAAAACTCAAAATTTTTGGTTGATAAATATTTTAAGAACACAAAAATAACATAGTAACAATGAATTCTCTGAGAAGAGATGTATTATTACTCAAGATCGTAATACAACTATATGCTTATCTCTGGGAAGAGATGTCTGATTTTCTATTTTAGATTACATCTTAATTTATACCAATTTTTAAAGTAGGGGGAGGATGTGGAAGGTCATCAATATTGAGGTAGATTAATTGGTTTGACTTCCACACTTTAAAACAATACAAAATTCGAAGAATTACTATTTTTAGAAACTTACTATTTTTAGACTGTACTACTAAAATTAAAATTTGGGGCACTTCTATTGGGTTTTATAGGTTAAAATTTTGTTGAAAAAATATATATGACATTTCATGGTTTCCTCCTCATTTTTATCTTTCCAACGGTTCAAGCGGTGATTCAATTAGAGCTACGATGCAAAAGTTATGGCTCCCAAAAGTTTCATCATCAATTGGGGTGGAACTGTCACCCAAATTGACGCTTAAATTACTGCCCAGATCATTCCTCCCTCCTTGAAAATCAATAGTCCCCATTGTGTCAATGTTACTCATAAGGTGTTGCATTTTTCTCTTTATTTGATTCTCTATGAGCTACTCACCTTGGTGGCTAAGTTGGCCCCTTTTGACCACTCGATAAAGTGGAATAGAGCGCCCTCTTATTGTCTTCATCTAGGTGTCCACAATCTGATCCTACTCCACTAGAGCAAAACTCTATGGATCAATCTCATCAATATCAAGTTATTCTACTATGACTAAAGTGTCTAATAAAGGTGGATGATATGGTTTGAGGATCTCTAAATTGAACATTGGATGTAGACCAAGGTAGGCTAGTAGGTTCAACTCAAAAACATTTTCTCCAACTTTTCTGGTGATGGCGTAGGGACCATATCACAGAGGCCAAATTTTTTTTGTGGGCCTACAAGTCATTCCTTCTGAATCTGCAACCAAACCTTGTCACCCATAGTAAAATGGTGTGTAATCCTATGTTTCTCGTGGTGTTACTTATACTTCTGATTCATCTTCTCCAAAATGTCATGAACTTGTTGTTGGATGTGTTGCATTTATTCAATGAACTTTGTTTCTTTTGCTACCTCAGATCTTCCATGAGGTGTGTATTCTATGGTGGAGAATGGAACATCTATATTAATTAGTGCCATGGGTTGGAACCCAAAGCATACTTGGAATGGACTGTGCTTGGTCAAGCTGTGTAGGACCACCTCTATTTGACCATCAGTTTGTGGATGAAAGGTTATGGACTTCATCATCTTGGTATCCATCATCTTCCATAGAATGGACCAGAAGATGCTTAGAAACTTGTTGTTTCAATCTGAGACAATGGACTTGGGAAGACCAAAATGGAGCCATACATGACTAAAATATAGTTGAGCAGTTTCTTCAGTAGATATATTTTTCTTACAAGTAATCATGATAGCCATTTCTGAAAAATGATCAACTACCACAAAAATACAATCCTTACCATGTTTTGAAGTGGGCAAACCTGAGAGAAAATCCATTAAGATAGATTCCCAAGGCCTGGTTGGTTTTGGCAATGGCATGTATAATCCTTGATTCTCATTTTTTGGCTTGGCTATTACACATGGGTGCAATATTTGAGATATCTTTCCACATCCTTTCACATATGGGGCTAGTAGAAGTGTTTTTGAAGAACTACCAATGTCTTTTATATCCCAAAGTGTCTAGGTATCCTACTAAAATGTGCTTCCCATATCATCTTCTATTGCTCTACAGTTGGAACATAGATGTGCCCCATATGATAGAGGACATTATCTTGCAAATATAAATCAAAAACATTTTTACCTTTTTAAAGCACCTGATATGTATTACCAAAGGTAGGATCTGCTTCATACAGAGCACCCCAAGTGGCAGTCTCATGTTGCACAAGTCAAGAACTATTGTGAGTGTAGTAATTGGTGGGTGGCTCAGACAATCTAAAGCTGTATTCGAGCTCCCCTTTTTGTATTTGATTATTAGATGGAATTGATAAATATATTTAGCCCACTTTTGGTGCCTCTCATTTCATAGTTTGCTCTATGTTTGGATGAATTCTAATGGTCTATGGTCAGTGTGGATGACCGTCTCTTTTCCTAAGATGTAGTGTTTCCATTGTTTGCAAACTTCCATAATATAATAGAGCTCCTTATCACATCTCAGATATTTCTTGACTGTATCAAAAATTTTCACTATGATATGCAACAAGATGGCCATGTTACATGATGATAGCTCCCATGGCATATTCAAATTCATCTATCATCAACTCAAAAGGTTGATGCAAATTTGGCAAGGCAAGAATAGGCGCTGAGCAAAGTTTATTTTTCAAATTCTCAAATTCCCTTTGTTGTATTTCACCCCACTAAAATATAGCTTTAGTTCCTCCTTTAGTCACTTGGGTTAGTGACCAAGCAACATGTGAAAATCCAAAAACAAACCTCTTATAGAAATTTACAAGACCCAAAAAGCTGTGAAGTTTTGTGAGGGTCCTTGGTATGGGCCATTCTCAAATAAATTGAATCTTTTTGGATCAACATGGACCCCTTCCTCATTCACAATGTACCTAAGGTACTGAATTGTTGTCATCCCAAATGTGCATTTGTTGAGATTTGCATATAACTTGTGCTCATGAAGAGTTTGAAGCACCTTACAAACATGTTGTAAATGTTCCTCCCATGTTCTATTGTAGATGAATATGTCATCCAAGTAGACAACCACAAATGAGTTGGTGAAGGGTTGTAGAATGTCATCCATCATCCTCATGAAGGTTATAGGTGTGTTAGTTAAGCCAAAATTCATAACCAACCATTCAAAGAGCCCCTCCTTATATTTGAATGTAGTCTTCCAGACATCAGTGGGATCAATGGGAATTTGGTGATAGCTAGATTTGAGATCAATTTTGGTGAAGAACTTTGCACCATGGAGTTGGTCCAGCAGGTCATCAATCCTGGGGAAAGGCTAGCGATTATTCATAGTGATTTTATTTAGGGCTCGATAGTCAATGCAAAGCCTCCATGTTCCATTTTTCTTTGGTTCTAAGACAATTGGGCTATCATAAGGTGAAGAGATTAGCCTGATGTGACTCTTTTGGATCAATTATTGAATCTATCTTTTTATCTCATCATTATCCAAAACTGATCTATGATACACAGGACTATTAGGCAAAGGTGATTCAGGGATCAAATCGATAGAATGTTTTACCTGGCAATGTAGTGGAACTCCTGTGGGTGACTTGAATAAGTCATCATATTCTCCTATGATTCATTGTAGCTACTTTTTTTGTTATGTTTATTGTGTAGTTAGGACTGTAACATCAGCCTTCTTGGATTTCTATGGTTTGACCACTATGAGAACAAATTACTTTGTCTTCTCCACCAATCTCTTACATTGCTTAGCACTGATCAGGGAGACAAATGTGGGAGGTGGTACCTCTAGTACCCTATAGTGCCATGTTCCAAGAGTGAGGGTGATTCTTTAAGTTCATGATTCATAGATGCCATGTCTCTCATACATGAATGGTTGACCAAGGAGTACATCAAAAACATCTAGATTGACCACATCACACAAGACTTCATCTTGGAATGGTTTTATTACATATGAAAGAAGACACTGATGGGTGATACAGAGGTATCTCCCTGGGCTCAACCATCCAATATTATATGGCTTTAGATGAGGCTTCATGGATAGATTTAGAATTTTCATAACTTTAGCAGAGATTAAAATCTTTTGACTCCCACTATCAAGAATGAAATTTAGAGGCTTACTTTTTACCCATAATTTGGAGTGAAATAATCTTTCCTTGTCGTCTGGCCTTTTCTCATGGGTTTGTGATGAAGTGACGATGGTGTTAGGCTCAACATCTACAATTTCTTTTTCATCCTCTTCAACTGTGTGTTGTGTATGAGACAGAGTAGTAGATGTCGAGTATTGTGACTCAAAAAGTAGTGACTTGATAGTTCGACATTTTTTTTAGAGTGAGTTCCAATTTTGTGGTAATCACACCATTTTATATCCTTCTCCTTCTGGGCTTCATTATCTTGAAACTCTTTTTGCTTCCAATTTTGGCTACATGTTTGACCTTCCTTGTCATTTTTCCATTTGGAGGGCTGACTCTTCATATTCTTTCTACCATGCTTCTGCTCAATCTTCACTGTGAATTTGTATGCCTCAATGAGGGTTTCCAAATTGAAGAGTTCCATTTCCCCCCATATGTACCATTGTAGTCCATCATGATATTTGAGAGTCTTATGTTTCTCACTTTCTTGGATGCCCAATCTTGCAGACAAAGAATGAAAAATATCTGTGTAATCTTGAATAGATTGGTCCTTACCTTGGCAAATTTGTTGTCACTGTATGTATAGATCATCATATGCTCCAATGGGATAGTATTCTTCTTTCACCACTTCCATGAAATCATCCTAGATAGGTTCTTACTCAAGGACAATGTCATCTATACTGAACCTCTTTTTGTACACTTCCCACTAGTTTTTCATGGGCAATGATTCTTTCAAAAGAGTAAAAGTGATCTTTTCTCCATCAATGAATTTATTTATATAGAAGTAGGAAGATAATTGATCTAACCAATTTTCTACTACATCAGCATTGATTTTGCCTTAAAATTTAGGAATATCAAAATTCACCTAAACTTTGAAAGGTGTTGGGGCACTGAAAGGATGTTCCATGGATGAAGAGCTAGGAAGTGCAGCTGAGGAGCCAAAATTTCCCATCAAGAAGTGCTAAAGAATTTGAGAAAATTTTTGTAGCATTTGTGCTTTTTTCCATTGGAGGGCTTCATTCACCATTTCCTTGAAAGAATTAGATGTCTTGGTATCACCCTCCATTTGAATTTGTTTAGAATGAATAGGTGGATAGTTTGGAAGCTCTATTGTTTTCCGCCCAAGCTTCTTGTAGCCTAACCTCATCCTCAAGATCATACACTCTCAAGACAAACTGATATGATACCACTAACCAAAACATAGAATTTCTAGTTGATAAATATTTAAAGAACACAAAAATAACATAGTAACAATGAATTCTCTGAGAAGAGATGTATTATTACTCAAGAACACAATACAACTTTATGCTTATCTCTGGGAAGATATGTCTGATTTTCCATTTCAGTTTAAATTTTCATTTATAATAATTTTTAAAGCAAGGGGAAGATGTGGAAGGTGACCAATCTCAAGGGAGATTAATTGGTTTGACTTCCATGCTTTAAAACAATACAAAATTTGAGGAATTATTATTTTTAGAAACTTACTATTTTTAGACTGCACCACTAAAATTAAAATTTGGAGGACTTATGTTAGGTTTTCTAGGGTCAAACTTCATTGAGTATATCTCAATGCCATCTCATGGCTTTCTTCTCATTCTTATCTTTCCAATGGTTCAAACGAAGAATCAATTGGAGCTACGGTGCAAAAGTTATAGCTCTCAGAAGTTTCATCATTAATTGGGGTGAAACTGTCACCCAAATTGTCACCTAAATTGCTGCCCAGATCAAATTATTTGATCAAATATAATTTTGATTGAAATTATTATTAATTTGAGTCAACTATCCATAAAAATTCTCAAAATAACCTTGCATTTACTTTGTACAATGTCATCGGTCATCACTAATATAGAAATGGCACTCCCTTAAGAAAATTTGATTTTGATTTGTACTATTAGATGTATGAAATAATGTTATATGCACGAATATAAAAACTTGTGATGAGTTGTAAAACTATGATTTAACTTCTATTTGTGGTTTGAATGTGTAATTTTCAAAAAAATTGACTATTGAAACAATCAAATCAAGTGAAAATGTGTCCTTTCTTATCTTAAAATGTTCATCCAACCATCTAGCCCTATGTGTATGCCTTGCATACTCATAAATAATTTTCTCCCTAAATTTGACCATAAATTCTGAAGTAGTTATTCATTTTGTAACAAACTCACACCTTTTATATTATTTACCATATTTTACTTGATGATTCAAAAATTTGTATTGTCTCAAACTAGCTAGTTCTTATCCAATTACACTTGTATGCTCCTCATAGATATTTTTTTTTTAAAATTTGGCAATCCATTGTAAATGTTGCAATTTCCATCCAAACATGTTTTCTTATAAAATAATTTTCCATCTGGTATTTCAAAAAAAATGGAATAAATTTCTTGGATTATTTTTTAAAAACGTCTATGCCACACTCCTACAAAATGTTTTTATTATGAAAAGTACAATGAATATAGAAAAAAACATCATAATGCATTTAAAATTCAACATGTTACCTAAAACAACAAGTGGTGTGTGTGTGACTTATGTTTACATAAAAAGGCTTTGCCATCTCAAAACAAATTTAACTAATAAAAATTTGTGGATGTTTTTCCAAAAACTTAGAGTATAATTATGTCTAAGTCATGTCCAAGAAATGTTTTGAATGCAGTTCACAGTTACAAGAACCAACTCTTTTTTTCACTACATCTCTTGCATTGTGTAAAAATTTTGTATTGTCTTTCCAAACTTGTGCAAGTAACTATTTAATAACATCATCTATAGCCTTTTCCTTTAGTGTAAGTATACTAGAAAATGCACAAAGTTCATTGGTATTGGGTTCATTAAGTCTTTCATGTCTTCCAATTGCTTTAATTAATGTTTTTCTATGTATATGAAGTGTTCGGCTTGTTTTTGAAATCAATCAGTTTTCCCTATTTGACCACTTAATACACAAGTTTGAATTATACATCGAGAAACATTAAAATATTTTTTGAGTGATTTTGGCCTATAGTATGATATGTGTCATGTTTATTTTCAACAATTTAATTATTTTCATCATCTATGTTAGATGTTCTTAGTCCCAGTGTATACATTGTAGGTCTCATCTTAATTAGTTTGATCAACAAAACAAATAATTGACATCTTTGACTATGATAATATAAATTATGAAATAAACTATCCCAAATTTATTGAGCCACTCTTCTTGAATGATGGTTAGATAATTTGTTATGCATTAGTTTTAAAATACATTTATCTAATTCAATTGAGTGCTTATTTTTTCTATGCATAATTCTTGGAGGTGTTTTTAATCGTGGGACTTGTTGAAATGGTGTTTCAAAATCATTATTGCTTTCATTTTTTAGTGGTGGAATGACATTTTCTTCATTTTTTCTTTGTTAATTTTTTTTTGATGGATTTTTCTTCATTATTGGGGGTTAAAACATTATTCATAGACTCATAATCAACAAAATCAAAAAGTTTATACTTTAAATGTGAACTTACAACATTATATAATTTTTTATTATCAATTTCATCATTATTCAATTCATTATTGTCAATTGGCTCATGATCTATGGCATGTAGCTCATTAGGATTAGTGTTTATACTTTATCTGGAATGAAGTAATTGCATTTATACCTAGTGTTTTTCTCTCAACTCTTCTAATTGACTTGGTGTTTTTTTAAACTTATTCCTCTTCCTTGAATGTTATCCATCACCCATTGAACAATTGATATATTTTCAAAGGCAGGGTCAAAAAAATTACTTGAAAAGTATGCGGAGAATGCATAGAAAGTATGTATAGAATGTCTATGGGGAAAAAATTCTTGTTTTTGATTAAAAATAGTCATTGAAAATTATGTTGTCTTAAATGTTATAAAATGTATGTGTTATTGATACTATATCTTCATCCCATATAACTATATAATTTAAGACTATCATATAATACATTAGCCCCTTTAATTATCTGAAGTGAATTGATTTATTTGACTTAGTCCCAATTAGGTTCAATTAGCCCCATCATTTGATTGGTGTCTACATTAAGTACAATTAGGTCCAAATTAGATTAAATTACTCCAAAATAGGTTCAATTTACCCTTGCTTGATGTTAATTAGTCAAAAATATATTTAATTAATCCAAATTAGGTTTAATTAGTCAAAAGTAGATTCAATTAGCCCAAATTAGACTTGAAATTAGTCCAAATTACATTCAATTTGTGATACAATTAGGATTTAGGATTAACACATGTCATGAAATGTGGGCTAATTTATCCCCTTTAATCAAATCATAGACTTGTATTTAGGTTCAATAGGTTCAAATTAGCAACAATTGCCATCATGTTTGTATTTTTGATAAAATTAGGGGCAATTAATCCATGTGTTGCATAGATTATATAATCAAAGGGGTTAAAATTGGCCTCAAATTCCTCCTTGATTGAATGAATCAAATTTTTAAATTCATTATATATTATGACATTGGAGTTAATCTCACTCCAAATCACATCCTATACTCTATGTACATGTTCAATGAGTTTAGATTGGCCTCAATTTCCTTCTTGTTTGTACATGTGATAAAATTAGGGTTTAGGGTTTAGTGTTATAATAATTGACTAATTAGCCTGATATGTAACATAATATGAGATAATTTATCCCCAAATCACATCATAGACATGTAAAACTAGGTTTAACAGGTTCACATTGGCCACAATTACCTTCATGTAAATGCATTTGTGATGAAATTAGGTAACTTTGGGATTGTATTTTTCATAATATTAGGATTTAGGGTTTATTCTAATGTGCTTGTATACATGTGATGAAATTAGGATTTAAATGAATTTTATTTGTGATAAAATTAAGGTTTAGGGTCAACATGTCATGAGATATGAGCTAATTTAACCCTTTTAATTACATTGTAGACTTGTATTTAGGTTCAATAGGTTTAAATTGGCCAAATTTTCCTTCATGTTTACATTTATAATAAAATTGGGGTTATTTAATCCATATGTTTCATATATTATACAATCAATTGGGCTATAAATTTGGTTTAAAGGCTCAATTTTGCCCAAATCATGTCCCTAATTGAACCACTTGACTAACTGGATCAGGTCATGATAAAATCAAATTTAATTTAGCTCCAAATCATACCATGCTCTTTTAGTTACATTCAAGGTGTTCAAATTAGCCTCAAATGCCTCCTTGATTGAATGAATCAAATCTTTGGTTCATTATATATGATGACATTCTATGGTTAATTTCACTCCAAATCATATCATGTATACCATTTAAAATAAGTTGATGTGGTTTATTTTGACCCTAATTGCCTAAAAAATTGAACTAATCAACATTTATATTCATTATATTATGATCTATTTAAGTTTATTGAGCTCAAAACCATATCTTATACATGTAAAACTTGAATTTAATGTTTCTTTTCTTCAATCTCTAATGAAATTGGAGGTAATCAACCCCTAAATCACATTTGATAGTCATATAATTAATTTAAAGGGGATCAAAATGTCCCTAATTTCATTTATATTCAACCATGTTCTAATATTTGGTTTATATTTTTTTAAGACATTGGGGTTGACACATTAATCTTGAACTAAGTCTCAATGTCTCATGCTTAGCTTAGGATGCATGTTAACTTTTCTCATTACATTATCACATTTAAACATTTTCATCATATCTTCATATAACCTATTAATTGAGACCATATAACCTATCAAAATATAATTAAATCCATTTTATGGTAGTGTATATAGGGGAAAGGTAACAGTAGTGAACTGCACCTACCAATAGTTGAACAAGATTTTTGTTAAGGTGTGTTCCATTGATGGAACATGTATTGGTGTGTATAAATATTGGTGAAACCAAAAATATTATCACTTCCATTTTGAGTGAGATTATTATATCATCAAAACATGATTTTAAATTAATAATACATGATCTCTAAATTAAATAGCAACTTTCCATCATAACAACAAAAGGAACAACATACAAATATCTTGAATATCAACTAAAACCAAGTATCATCATGTTAATTATGTGAATCAATGCTAGGATAACTTCTGGTAGTAAAATAAAATAATAACCATTACCATAAATTAATATGTCATCACCAAGAGCATCCAAATAAAGTTGAATACAATGAGTAAGATTATTGTAATAATTCTAGGAACAACTAAAAGAATTTATGCCATTATAAGTACCATGTCCAAGAGTACCACCAATGCAAGTAAGCATGAGAGATAACTACACTAATTATCATTAATCCAACCTTGCATGTGTAGTCTAACGAACCCAACATATGGTGGCCCCAACCACCCTAACCATTGATTAGGTGGTGGAATCAGGTAGCAGGACTGATAAAGAGATTAATACCAGGCATAGGAATTTTATATCCATTGGTCCAACACAAACTAATAGGAAACTATACCAATAATGAATTCTAAGAAATGATAGGAATAACAATGTCAACAAAAAACCCAAAAAGGGATAATTGCCAATGTGCACCTAAGAGGACCAACATACCAAAAATAAATAATTTATGTCAAATTTAGAGGAGTCCTTAGATTTTAATTATGAACACATGAGATTGATTTAATATTAAATTTGGGTATGTGAATCCAAAACACAATACCCATTATGTTTTAAGTATTGTATGGCTGCAAAATGACCTCTCTAATAACTAAAGATGCTATGAATCCAACAAGACAAAATGAAGTAATTACAAGTAGTTGATAGATTCTTCCATATCCCTTATACATTAAATGGAAGACTCAATTCAAACCCAATTCAAAATAGCTATAATGGTTTGTAAGGGACAAACTACTGCCTAAAGTAATAACCTAACTAAAATAAGTGTAGCCCCAAAAATTAAATAACTAAGTACATCTCTCAATAAATTCATAAAGCATTAGTATCATGATTGAAAGCATAAAAAATATGACTACCCACAACCAGCTTACTCATCAAGATTTTAGATTAGCCCAATGGCATAATGATGGAAACATACAATCCAAATTTGTTAATACTACCAGGATAAATCAACTCATGTCACCCTCCAAAGTGGAATAAAAACACAACTCAGAGTAATAATATAGCCAAATCAAATCTCCACATTAACCCACATAAAATTGAGATTTGTAGTAAATGATGTAAATTTTTGGTAGGATTAAAACACAAACCAACAATTTTACCAATGTTATCACAAAACAACAAGCATACAAGGACCTCATTTTATAATTTTAACAATAACCATGGACTCTACATAGACCACGTATATATTAAAGCCTAAGTCTATGATTTTTTATAGCCAAAAATCCACCCTATAAATTATTTCACCCATTTAGTGATATTATGGGGAAAGTAATTAGGGTATAAAGGTAAAGCTAATAAAATTAGATTCAAGATTAAACAAAGTCATTCTAACCATTTAAGGCTACAACACCCTTTTCAGGTCAAAAGGACCATTTCTCAATTTATGCCTTGCATTTCCAATTTATGATTAAAAGGAAAACATTAAAATACCTTGCTCCATAGAGCTAGGATCAAAGCATTCTGCAATGGGTGAGGATACAAATAAAACATTTTTATTTAGTAAGAACCCTTAAGATCTTAAGTTATTAACTAGAAATAACAACCTTTTAATGGATCCCAAAATTCTTATTGGATTATAATCAATATTTTTTGGAAATACAGGTCCGTTATGAAGTCTCACGACTTCATTATTATTATTATTATTATTATTATTATTATTATTATTATTATTATTATTATTATTATTATTATTATTATTATTATTATTTGCCTTATAAAAACAAAAATCCACTTACTTGAAAAGGTTTCAAGTTGCCCTCATAAGAATAAAAAGTGTTGGCATGATGTCATTGAGATTGTCATTGATGTCATCGAGGTTGTTTTTGCATCTTGTGAGTCCTGATTGCCATAAAGAGGTATGATGGTCAAGTGAGCATTAAAGCATGGTTATGAGGCTCTAGGTTTTCATGAGGTCAAGAGAGAATTTTAAGATGAGAAAATTTGAAGGAAAATAATGTCTTTTATGTTGGTTGATTTCAAGTTTCAAGTCATCTTGAAGTTTCCAGTGTTGTCATTGAAGGTTCTTGTGAAGGTATGATGACAAGTAGGTCTACAAAGAGTGTTGTTGTAAGTAAGACTAGTTGGAAATGTGGTTTTTGAGAATATTATGATAATTGAAGGTATTTAGTATGAAAGATAATATTTTAGTGGTTGTTAATATTGTTTTCTTATTTCCATTGTTGACAAATGCATAAGTAGCAGGTCTTTGAGGTCAAGTGCTTAAGTAGCCTAAGCCTAGTCATGACATGAATATACCTTGTGAGAAGGTATAAGCATGGTATCTTTGTGAGATAAGTGAACATATGGATTAATGGTTTTATGAGGTTTCTTGAGAATGACTTTGAGGCATTAGATCACTCATGATAGTCTTAGGGTGATCCTACAGGAGTAGGATCTACATATCAAGTCTACAACTAGACCCTGCCTAACATAATGAGGTTTCATGATCTATTATCAAGGCATGTGAAGGATATATGGAAGTTTTTAAGAATTATATATGTTTATATAGTATGTGAATGAGGTGTAGAGAACATGGAAAGAGGCATGAAGGTCAGTTTTAAGGAATAATGTGGTTTTTAGGTCAGGTTATAGACAGCACACACACACACACACACACACACACACACACACAGAGAGAGAGAGAGAGAGAGAGAGAGAGAGAGAGAGAGAGAGAGAGAGAGAGAGAGAGAGAGAGAGAGAGAGAGAGAGAGAGAGAGAGAGAGAGAGAGAGAGAGGAGAGAGAGAGAGAGAGAGAGAGAGAGAGAGAGAGAGAGAGAGAGAGAGGCTTAATGAGGGGTCATGCTCATATTTTGAGGTGTTTAAGATCATTTAACAATTTTCATAGGTAAGGTATGTTTTTAAAAGTTTTTTTATGTATTTTGAGGTTATAGTTTGAAGGATACGACATGAAAAGTGGGTTTTAATTCTCTCAAGTGCACAAAATAAAGAATTCTCAACTCGAGAAGGATTTTATTATGCTCATAAGCTTGTCAAAACTTTGAATTTTAACCTAATATATTTGTGGTATATGGATAATAGTCCTAGCTCAAAATTATAGGTATTTTTTTCTTAGATTAAGGGACTATGCTTTATGAACAATTATTAAGAATGGAAATAGGTTTAAACCCTCTTAGAACCCTAATAAGGACCTGATGTTGAAGATGTTGATAAAAAGTTACCAAAATGGATTGGTATTTTTAGGTAAGATATTTGAGGTTGTATTAAACTCTTATAATCACCTCCAAGTGTGATTTAGTTGTTAGGTGTGTGAGTAGACCCTATAGGAAAGTGTTAATTTCTTAGAGATTTGATGTAGCAGTCAGAGTTGACCAAGTCAAACTATGAAAATGGATGGAGGATGAATATTGAGACTCATATTTCAGTCCATAAAAGTTTTTGGACAGGTTATATCCCTTAATTATTCTAAACTAGTCATCCAAGTTAGCTAATCACTAACAATCCTAATGATGCAAATAGTGAGAAACCTAAGCAACAGTGAGAAGCTGAATAAGAATGTGTTATCATGATAGAGTGATAAAAACAAGTGCATGGAGATTTTTTTTAGTAATGGTATGTATTATTCATGGTTTTTATAAATATTTGAATTTATTTAAAGTGATGAAAATGATGAAGCCAAAAGGGCTTGTATGGCTTAGTGAAGACTGTGTGTAGTGAGGTCAACAAATTGGTCTGTAAGACCAATAGTTTCCACTAGACCATATGATGATTGTATTTAAATATGGTATAGATATGTCATAGGATAATTTTAATGAATTTTAATTATTTTAAAGTGGTCATATAGGTGTTGAAGGTCAATATCACTATGATTGTGCTTTAAAGTAAACTGGCAGTTTTGAATAAGTAAGTTGTAGTAATGAGTTTGATGCTCTATGACCTGAGTTGAAGTATGTAATGTAAATAGAGTTTTTTTTTGTGAATTTAAAATTTATTTAATTATTTTTTAAATCTTTTAAGTTAGTGAAATAATTTGAACATATGAAGTCAAAATGGCTTGTCTGGTTCATGCAAGACTATGTGAGATAAGGTCTGAAGATTGGTCTAAAAGACCAATGTTTGATATCAGAGATTATGGTTTTTGTAATTGATTTTATTATTAATATGCTATATAATTTTTTAATGTATTTAGTAACATTGAAAGTGTACTTTTATGTGTTTTATGTGAAGTAGTTTCATGACTGGCTTTTGACAATCTTGGCATTTTTGAATGAGCATACTAAAGAGATGACTTTAAGCCTTTTCCCCCTTTTCATTCATATGGTGATGACCCTAAGTTAATATATTATCTATATACTTACTTTTTTGGTCATTTTTTAGTGAATAAGTAAGTTTTAGCCTCAATATTGAAAAGCATATTTTGGGTGTACATAGGCCAAATAGGACTGAGTACTAATGAAGGCTTTCAAGTAGTGATTTATTATAAAATGTCTTGTTAAGAATAAAACACATAAGTGTGGATATATTTTATTTTTATATGGTGTTTTATTACTATTTTTGGAGTTTTAAAGTTTTCCAAGGAAGGCAAAGTGTAACGTATGTCTAAGAAGGCCTAATAGTTCTCCATGAGCCCCAAAAGTGAAATGAAGCCTAATTGAGTTATGACAGACCTAGAGGGACTCAAAACTAATTTTATTAATTTTTATGAGATTTTATAAGACCTATTACATTTATTACCTAATAGGTTAACGGTGATTATCCAACTAAGTGTCATATGAACAAGGAATGGTATATATACAGGGCAGTTTGAGGCCTATTAAAAAAGTAAAGAGTATATGAATGAGATAGCACGTTACTGAGCTAAATGAGGTATTGTATATAATTATAGGAGTTTAGAGGATATTTAATGAATATTTTATAGTGTGTATTCATATGAATATCAATTTCATATGACCTAAACAGTCTTGAAGAGACTTAGTTGAGCGAAGAAGCCTATAAGGCAATTTGAGAGGGATAAGATTATGAAGAGCTAAATAAGGTGATCACCGTATTTTATATGATCACCATAGTGTTATAAATTTTATAAAATCAATGGTTTGGATGAGTTTTTGTTGATTCCTCTATGGTTTTGTACCTCTTTGTAGGTTGGTGCTTGTTAAAGCTTAGTTGAGTGGGTGCTTGACTAGTTAGGGTTGGTGTTTCACTAAATATTGGATTTTGTCTTATATTACTGTAGTAAATTTGTATATATCAGTGGTTTGTATTCCCATATATGTTTTCCCACATATGTAATGTGTTATCTTTTTTCATGATCTTGTATGGTTGCATATGTTTTGCTAGATGTTCATGTTTGTATGAATGGTTCTTCTATGCTTAAGTGGAATTGTATGAATGTTTTAAAGACACTAATTCACCTCCCCTCTTAGTGATTTTTCTTATAATAAAAAGAGATATATTTATTCTCTCTCCCAAATTAGGGTTTTCATGTCAAAATCCTCTCCTTTGTAGACACCATTTCCTCTCTTTCCTTATCCTCAACTACCCCTAATGAAAATCAAGTATGCTTTCATTGGTAGCTGAGCTAAGTTATTCCCAAAAAATGACAATTATCCCTAAGGGTTTGATCTAATTAGAAAAACAAATAATATAAAGCATTCCCAAGAAGACACTTGATTAAGGAATCTTTGAATTATGAGCCAAAATAATAAAATATGTCAACCCATTAAATATGCCATCCAAAACACATCATTATCCATGGAGAGATCTAGTTGACCTATGTATTAGTCCAAATAATGATAAAAACAACCCATGAGAAAAAAATTAAAAAATTACTAAGCCTAAGTTATTATTACCACTCAAAAGTTTAGCCATGATGTGGCCCAAGACCCAAGCAATGGTGTTAGGCATTGAACAAAATAGAGACCCTACATGAGCCAAAAATAATGTAAGATAAATTCAAAATTTGGATACCTCCAAGAATACCACTCATTGAAAAAAACTCAAGTTTCTATCCACATAAAATAAATAAGTGATGAAATATTAAAATTGCATACAAATATAAGTTAATCAAAAACCCACATGAGGCCAAATCAACATAATTAAAGATAGGGCCATCAATTGCAATCAGGACTAAGAAAGAAGTCAATCAACAATAAAAAGAGTTTTAAAATATGACTGATGGCTATAAATCTTGTTTTTGTAATTTTTACCTATCAAATTCATTACTGGCCCCCTCATTAACCTCTTTGCCAATATTCCCTTCTATCAGAGTCCACCGTCAAGCATAGCTCATCAACCTATCCCTAAAATTACCAAATAGGACATTAACAATATCTAATTAAGGTACCATTATCAAATGATAATATAAATCCAAATGAAATAGAACATCAACATGATATAATGAATAAAGTTTAACATTTAAAATCATGAACCTTAAATTATTGAAATGTAATAAAATCATAACATCTAAGCACTAGTAGCTTAATACAAACATCTAAAATAGAATCAATCAGTAAAGCCAATGGTCAAGGTGTCAACCTAAGTAAAAAACATTATGTTATACTAGTATCTCAATATAAATGAAAATTTTACCACTAGCGGGGTTATGAAAACATTTTGATTAATAAACCTATTACAAAAATATTCTTAATACTAGTGACATTGTGCTTAATAAACCTATTACGAAACCACTTAATATAAGCACATCTTCTAATGTAGAGTAAAAAATAAAATGTGATGTGTCATCTCCCAAATTATAATTTATTAAGCATGAAAATGTTATAATCATATTTCTCAATCATTCTATAGTGACTAAATATTTATAAGTGGAACCTTTGGTCATTAATGTTTTTATGGAAGGAAAACATAGACAAGGAATCATGATATTTGACAATGCTCAATTCAGTATGTGTAGTTTTAATTTCCTTAATACACTTGGATATGATATGGAAAATTTAGTGAAAGTATCACCTTATATGACTCAAAATGTGGTATTAAGATATATCAAGTTACCTAGATATCAATTGATCCATTAATAGGTTTGATATTTTTTATGTTATGCTAACCTTGATGTGATACAATGCTATAGAAGGAGCTCTATTACTACAAATGATGAATGCAACACATGATAGTACATGATCACATTTATTTATAATATAAGGTGATAAATTTTCAACCCAATGAGATATAAAAATGAAAATAAATATTTAGAACATCTTAATGTGTATATAGTTACATCTCACAAAAAATTTAAGTGGGTTCCTAAATAAAATTCTATTACTAATTCTATTACTAGAGAAATGAGTGAACCTAAGGAATTAGTTTATATTACTCCATCTCCAACAAATTTTTAATTCAATGACACATATCAATGCACCCAATATTTTGATAAATATAACAATGATTTTATGGGATATTCTCCTACTTCAACTAAGATTATATTGAGTATATCTACGTGTTTTATCTATTTTGATACATATAATATTACATATATTATTGGTTAATGCATTTTCTTACTTACTATGAGCTTCAACTAATATATATATTTGGTGAGTTAGGATCTTTTTAATCATATCTATCCTAATTTAAATTTACATGCTACATTTACATTTTAATTATTTTATTTTACATTAAATTATACATGTCTCTTAGCCGAACACCTAGAATTTAAATACATACCTCTAGAAATCAAAGACATACATATGTGTGAGTGAACATATGTGTGCACACATACTAATAAAAAATAAATTTGATATATATATCTTAAATATCATAGTTTTTCATACATGTCAAAAATATGTTCACTTGATCCATACATGTTTCATACACTTGATTGCCTCCAACAATGTATAAAGTATGCATCTCTAACTGAGTCCATATATCTACCCCTATTCCTACTACCCTCATCCACATTATATGTTTCTGATATATCTCTATACAATGTATCTCTATCACTAAATTCTTGATCTAAGAAATCCCACGCCTCATAGTGAGGTATCAAACTAAGGTCTGTACATGTGCATTTTGTACTATTATCAAATATGTTAGTGGAACTTGTATTATACCACTATATCTACTAGATGATACGTGGGTGATTTTTTGGGTGTTACTATGGGTTGTGCTCTAATTTGTACCACAGATGTCCCACTTCTTAATATTCTAGCTAGATGTGCCTCTAGCTACCATAATAAATCCTTGATATTTCTCACTCGCTCCCTTCCACTCTGATATCTATTTAAACCTACACCACAAATAAATTCCATAATATGAGCTTCAATAAAATATATATATAATAAAATTCCCCTACCTCAAAAGTAACTCTCTACAAATAACCTTCCACATATAGGATGTCTTTTGAAAATTGATGCAAGCGGCACAAATAATAGTAGTACACCAAGTATAAACTAAAAAACACAATATAATATTCAAAACATTGTCAATAAAAGTAAATATCTACTATGAAAATACAAAAAAACATCTACTACACATATTGGGATCTACATCCACTATGGGACTTGGTGTGACCATGGCCCCCTATCCTACTATGTTTGTTCCCTCTCTTATGGGTATAAAATATGTCATATCTATCTCTCCATCATCACTGCCACCTTTAGATACTACCACTAATTCTAATAAGAATACATGTAATAATCAAGGTCCCACCTACTATGTTGCATATTATTTTATATAAATTTGAATTAATGCAAAAATAACCTTTTGATTAGATAAAAATTAAAAGAATATAATTTGGCCATGAATTAGTATAATAAGAACAAGATTGATTTGATAACTATTATATTAAAAATCAAGTTTGACAAGTGTAATAAACAAATGCAAGAGGCTATAAAAATACTTAGCTTATTTTTCACACTTTCATGATCTTTACAGAGTGATTTGTTGATCGAAGGCTATGTGAGTGAGTGTAGTCTATTTTTATTTTGATCAAGGGATTGTTTCTAGTTTGGGATAGTTTTGTGAGAATAAGGATAGGAATGGAATTTTATCTTGACATCTACAATATACCTACATTAAAAAAAATTATATTGATCATAACTGATGGATTCATCCTAGATCTTACTGGAGAGAATTGAACACATGAACTATGAATGTGGAAGCAAAGTGAAGCATAAATCCATTATTGAGAATGAAATCAAGCTAGAGTTGAATTATGATAATATTTTATTCATAATTGATCAAACATGACTTATAGGAGAGGTACATTTATAGGTACAAGAGAGACACAAATCCACATACATTTGACAATGTGAACACAAGACAATTACCAAATAGATTGTGTGCACCATGAGTAGTATGTCAATATTAGTGGGTAAATTTCAAGGGTATCCTCACCCACCAATTTGACTACAATTTTGACATGTATATGTGCACCTTAATTAACTCATTATTACACCTACGTGACTTCAATATTACACATAAGTAAGATAAATACATGTGTTGGAATAATCCACAATAAATAAATATGAATAAAATAATATCCTACATTAACACCCCTCCCTTAAGCATAGCTTAGGTGGGTAAAAAATGGGTCCCAAAAATATGGCCTAATGAGGTACCCAAGTACCATGTAAGTCCCATAAATTAGAGTAAATGAGAAATACCATACAAAAAAACTCTCCCCCCCCACCCCGCCAAAAAAAAATAGAGAGAAAAATAAAAGAGGGTTAGAAGGTCTCTATAGAAGATGATGTTGATGCAAATTATACCCCAAGAAGAGCCTTTAGTGAAGATACTTTATCTCATTGAAGAGTTTGGTGAAAATAACAACTATTTATTCCATAGTCTGGAAAAAACTAAGATCGATGACCTATTCATGAATGAGCTCCTAAATGAAGTTCATATGTATCTTGATGTGCTTGGTTTGGTAATGTTAGACCAAATTCCTAAAGATTTGAATGGTTATTTGGTTGTCATAGAAGATGATTTTGGGTCACCTAAACTATATACCAAACTCAATAATAATCCCATGAAGCCAAATAGATTTAGTAGCAACATTTATATCCCCTCTATATTCAGCCTTAGTAGATGATAAATCAATAGCATTTTGCTTCTTGCTAGACCAACTAATTGGTCATGAACCAAGTGAGATTATATCTTAAAGTGGACTTGTAATGCTAAATATTACAAGCCTAGTTAAAATATTTATATCTAATCAAATCAATATAAATGCATGCTCCATAATGAATCCCAAAACTATGATTAACCTGAATGTATTAGAGAACCACTTGGCTACTTTTTAATATAGCTCATGTAGTGTCTGTATAAACTTGGAGACCATGCCCACTACATATGAAATATTAGGTCTAGTTTGAGTTAGATAGATCAGGCTACCAACAATTTATAGATATAAGGTAGAATTAACCAATGGATAAGAACACTTAGCCTCATGTTTGACTTTAGAAATAAAGGGAGTCATAGTTTTCTTACAGTCATCCCTATGAAACTGTGTGAGCAAGTCAAGAGACTACTTATATTGTGTAATGGTAATACCTCAATCAAACTATGAAATCTCAATACCAAGGAAGTAATGTAATAAACCCAATTTTATCATGGATAATCTATCATGTAAATAATTTTTCACTACTAAAATGGAGGATGACTAACTTCTTGTGATTAATAGGTCATCCACATATAGATTAAAAATTAGAAATGACTCATCCTACTAAAAAATGTAGACATTCAAATTTTAATGGCATCTAGTGAACCCAACTATGATAAGTAAGAATCCATCATGGCATACCAATTCTGAAGGGCTTATTTGAGGCCATATATATATATATATATATATATATATATATATATATATATATATATATATATATGAAGTTTACACACTAAGGAAGAATCCTGCATAAAACCTTGTGGTTATTCCATATATATCTCCTCCTCAAGGTCACCATGAAGAAAGGCACTCTTCATGTCCATCTGATGAACATTCCAATGATGAGTTGCATCAATGAAAAGAGTGAGTTGAATATAGTTCATTTTGGTAATTGGTTAAAATGTTTTAGTATAGTCTATGCCAAGAAATTTTGAAAATCCTTCCACTACCAACCATGATTTGAACTTATCCACTAACTCATCTACTACAAATTTTGTTTGACAGATTCTCCTACATCAAACAGGTTTCTTTCACTAAGGAATGGGTACTAGATCTAAAGTGTGGTTCTTTATCAAGGAATCATACTCATCATGCATAGTTTTATCCCACTCAAGAATGTTATATGCCTCCCAAATAAACTATTGATTAGTATCATAAGTAATTCAAACATGTAAAACACCCTAAAACTATGAACGAGACTACTTGACATCTGATGGATCCCTAACCCAATCACCTACACTATGTAAAGTATATATATACAAAAGATGACTTGAAGTTAGAGATTCAATAAGAGATTATTTAAATTTAGAAATGTGACTATGAATGGAATTAGGTGAATCTACATCACTATCCTTATCATCCAAGATAGAAGAATCATTGTCATTAGGTATCTAATCTAGATGATCTGAAGCATCTAAACTATCATCATATTCTAGTGATTCTAAGGAGCAGGGGGAAGTGTTAATTTATATTTTTAAGGGACCTCATAAAATCACACACTTCTTTCAATGAACAAATCATGTGTGGTAGGATGAAAGAGCCTATATCCCTTAACACCTTCTATATACCCAACAAATATGCAAGGCCTACTCTGAGGTTCTATGGAATTACATTTATTATTAGGAATTTGAGCCATATATAGAGATCCAAAGACCCTAAAGTGATTCACTATGGGATTTTGACCACTCCAATATTCAAAAGGAGTGATTATTTTCAATACTTTGTGAACAACCCATTTCTAGATATAACACACCTAGTTAATGGATTCTACCTAGTATTTTAGTGCAAGTGATTTGGAATGTATCATATAGTTTTACATTTCCTTTAAATAAATATTATTAAATTATGTGACACCATTATTCTTAAGCACTATATGAAACTATTTACTATATATCAATCCCTTTTGAAGTGTATAACTACTCAAAATGATGACTTACATACTTGTCATTATTGTCTATGCATAAAATCTTAATGGTTTTACTTGAATGTTTCTCAACAAGAGCCTTGAAATCCTTATATTGGTCAAATACCTTGGACTTTTTTTGAAGAAAATAAAACCAAGTATACCTATATAAGTCATCTATGAAGGTAATCATGTATCTAATCTTGTTAGATGAAGACTTTAGAAATAGACCAAAAATGTCACTATGAATCAACTCTAAAATCTAAGTAGCTCTACATGATTTTCATTTGTCATATTTATCTTCAATATGTTTATCAAGTATGTAACCTTGGAAAACATCATCATAAAAATTGACATGTGACAACCATGCCACCATATCTTATTGATTGAGTTGTTCTAACTAGTGATAGATTAAATGGTTGAATCACTCATGCCATAGTTTACTCACTCCATCTAAATGAGTGAGTAGTGTAGTAGAAGGGTGATTAGGAGAAAATTTTGAGAAGGTGTACAACCTTGACTAGTTATTTTGTTTCCCAATATCCACTATATAATTACTATGAAACTCCCTAATGACCACATAATCTGGGGTAATCTCAACTCTCTTACTTGATCTAATATAGGTAATTTGGTAAACAAACAAGAGATTAGTTGATCGTGAGGGAACACATAAGACATCCTAAAATGTTCCATCACTAACTTCAAAATTTATTCTCCCAAAAAATTTAATAAATTTGTCATCTCTTATCAAAATATATGGCATAGAACATGGATCTAAGGATGAGAGCAAGTTTCATGAAGAATCCATGTGGTGTGAGTTACCATATTTAATAACCCATGTGGATGGTTGAGATGTAACTAAAACAAGGGCCTTTCCCTTACCTTTTCCCTTACTATTATATTTTTCCTTAGAAAACCCCTGTGATGATGACCTTTATTTGAGTAAATCGTGGACATTGATGTTGTTTTTCTCAAGCATTTTTGTTAGTTAATCAATTTGTTTCTTCATGCATTTGGTTTCATCATGCCTAGTTCTCTTTAATATGCACATGTGAGCCTATATTTATTTGATTTCCTACTTGAATAGGAGGACTCATGTGATTATTTTGGATTAGCATCTAATATTTTACCCTTTCATTTCTCTTAGTCCTTTTTTATTTCTTATCCTTACTAATTTAAGTCTTTGGTTTGTCAAGACTCAATAAAGCATGTGATTTTGAGGACTTCAATGTACCCATTTAAATGAGATTATCTTTATCCCTAGTTAATTATTTTTCAAAATATCTAAGGATGGCATAGTCCATGTAGTTATTAGGGCAAGATTTTTAGCAAATAAGGTAGAGACAAAAATTGAGTACTCAGGACCAAGCTTGGCAAGAATAGAGAGGATCAATTATTCATCATTTTTCTCTATGACACACAATTTTAATTACAACCTAAGTAAATTAAGTTTGGTTAAAAATAATTAAATGGTGTTAAATTTTCTTAGACTCAACATAATGAGCTCATTCTATAGTTGATTACCCCTCATTAGATCCCACTTCCCAAAGAGTCATTTCAAAATATTCCAAATCTCATATGGTAATATAGTAGATTCAATGTGAAAAAGTAAATCAAGAGAAGAAGATAAACACACAAGACCATATGATTCATAACACCTATTATAACACTTAATTTTATCTTCATCAAGTGTTGGTTTAGTTTCCATATGTATGGTTATCTTGTGTAAACCTTTTCTTCTTAGTAAAATTTACACTTTAGATATCCAATCATGATGATTAAATGGAGTGACAAGCAAAACCAAATTGTGATCCATGATGTAATAAAAGCATAAATTGAATTATCAATAAAGATAGTAAGGCATAAATCAACTCCCCTAAAACTATGAGAAAGAACCCCCTAATTATAGAATTTTATCACTTTATATTTTAGTGTATATACAATTGACACAATGTTTTTTGCACAATAAAGCCCACCAAATCTTAAGATATCGTACAATTCCAAAGAGAACTATATGCATGATTACATATTTGGTTCACATAATTTTAATGGATGTAATAGGGATAGATGATGTGTATAGTGAAAATAAGGTGTTACATAGTACATCTACACTCTAATATAGTGAACTATAGGTATAGATCAGCACAGTAAACCACATAGATATAGTCAATGTTGTCAAAGTGCATAATTTGGTGTGGTATCCACCATTGAAAAATACACATCGTAACAAGATGGCTATTTAAATTTATTGAATATAAATCACAATGTAGTATTTAATATCACATAATACACATAACAACAAGGTGGTTGGTGTAGAAATGAGTGAAATCTATGCATTAAAGGCACAAATGATAATGAACTCTCATAAAAAATGACATCAAACTCAACCAAAAATGCATCCAAAAATGAGAAATATGTGCAATGGTTACATAAGTGACAGTATACAGTCATAAAAATTATATATCAAACTCAGCCAAACATGCATCTATAAGGAGAAAAAGAGTGTAAAACTATGGGTCAAACAAAGGAGAGGATAAAGTTTATTTTGATTATGAGGGGGTTTGGCCACCTACGAAACCAAAACTCACCCTTTGTCTTTGTCTAGTGAAATGGAATGAATGTTAAAAAAAAATCAATAACTCCTTATAATATGATTTCCCACAATGGTATTATTTTTATAAAAAATTAGTTAAAAAAACTTTCCTTACAATTTCTCCATCATTAAAATTATATTATTATTATTATTATTATTATTATTTAATAGTACTATAGTTAGTAAAATTTCAATATCTTTCATAATTCTTAATGAAATTAAGGATTTCAAAATGTTACAAAAAGAGGAAAACAAGGCATATAAAACATAAAAATATTTTTGAGTGATTGTTTACCATTTTACCACAATTAGAAAAAGAACAAACATATTTTATCAAAAAAAATGGATTTGCAAAAAAAACTTGTAAATCTTGCCTTCTTATCAACAAAAAAATATATTTAGTCTGTTGTCTAACCATCTTGACTCCTCCTTCAATATCTATAAAAGGTTCCTTATATGGACAATACATGCAAATGTTAATTCCACGGAAAATAAGAATCAAGTAAATATTTATTTGTAAGCCAAATAATCACTTTTAAATGCTAATGATGTTCACCAGTTAGAGAATAAAGGATTGAAAATAATACACAATGATCTTTATGATTCTCATTTACAATCTCAGTTAAAATACAAACTCAAAAACTAATCAATATTTTTGGAAATTAATAACAAAACAATGGTGTTCATTACTATAAAATATCTCTAATACCATGATAGAATCATCCAACGTGTGACTGGAGAGAATCAAACACATGAACTACAAATGCAGAAGTAAAGATAATCAGATCTCCATTATTGAGAATGAAATTAAACCAGAGAAAAATTATAATAATATTATTTCATAATTGATCAAACATAGCTTAGAGGAGAGCTAAATTTATAGGTACAAGAGAGGCATCAAGCCACATAAATTTGTCAATGTGAACATAAGACAATTACCAAAGGGATTGTATGCACCATGTGAAATATGCCAATATTGGTGGTTAAATGTCAAGAGTATCCTCACTCACCAATTTGATTACAATTTTGGCATGTATGTGCACCTTAATTACCTAATTATTTCACCTATGTGACCTTAATAGTAAATCTAATAAATCTTAGTAGAAGTGGGACAAGAATTTTAATTGGTTTTAACCACTATGGTTCAATCATATCACTATGTAAATCTACTTTTTAGAAACTATTTTTTTATATTTGGTTGGGATAAGATCACCAGAAGAAGGATATGAATACCAATTGATCTCAACCCCTATGGGTGAATATTATCCCTATGATAGATTTATTATAATTGTTTTTAAAGTTTGTAGTTGCTTCAATAATGTCCTTTCCACTTTATTAACCTTTTTCATGCATGCACATGCACTTAAATTATAAAACCCTAGTTTCCTATAAAAATATTTGAAACATAAAATAAGGGAATCCAGTGAAAGGGATTGATTTGGACTGACCTTGATCAATCCTTGTTCAAATACCAAGTGCTACACTACATTATCAATGCTTCAAATAGGGCTCAAACTCATATACAAATCTCCCACTTGTGCGTGTGTGTAAAATAATGAACACAGATCTAGATGATATTTCTCCTAGCTTACCCTTAACACAAGCATGAAAATATAATAATACTATAAATATATCTCTATTAATTTAATATAAACAATTTAAAACCTCGTATAGCTCTTGAAATGTGAGAGTGTTTTTAAAAAATGCATCATAACATCTCTATTAATATAGGAATATTTTAGAATCCAATATAAAAACCTAGTGGCATATAAATTGGACCCAAAGACCTTAAAAGGCACTTAAAATCAATTTCTAAAGAGGGTAACATTTCATAAATGAAATTAAAGGATCAAAGGATAATATCTTTAAGATGGGGACAAGTTATCGAGTGGGATATATTATTTTTATTATATCATGTTCCAAACTCAAAATAACCTAAAAAAAAAAGGGTTTAGATATCTCTATTTTTAAATATGTTTTAATAAAATTGGATAAGAAAGGGAAGTCCTAAAATCATATAAAATCACAAGTTAAAATGGGAAAACATAAAATACAAGCACCACTAGATCTTTAATTCTTAGCTAAAATCCATATAAGCAAAGTGACTAAAATACATTGTAATATAAGAATTATGCCAAATTTGGGGTTTTATATTACTCTCTCCCCTTCCTCTTAATATATCATTTTAGTGAAACTAAAAATAGTGGATAAAATGGTAAAAGAGAATGCAAACTTGTGTAGATGATTATTGTTTAGACTTGTCATGTGCCATAATAATCAAAAATGTTCTTTTAAAGGAGATTTATGTAATTAGATATGATTATTGTTTAAATGAAGTAAAATATATGACCATAAATGAAATATTTATAATATTACCCAAAAAAAACTACACCTTTATGTGTGTCATGGAGAAATAGTAAATGTTGAGTGTCAAGAGTTGACCCAATCATTGTGGATAAGAAGTAATGTGTAGCATTTATTCATTTATTATATATGAAAATGGATGAGATTTTTAGTGAATGTGATGGATATAACCATTTAATAATTCATAAACCCAAATGTGATTACTTTTTTAATCATGTTATTTGGATAAATTTACTCTTCTGCTAAACACTAGGGAATCGAGGGTGATCAAGCCCTAATTTGAATTCAACATGTATATAATAAATAGCACCCATTGAGGGAAATAGATACCTTAATTTAATTTTTTGGTCTTTATACCCCCAATATGTGAAATGACCTATAATACATAATGGATTCATAGGTTATAATGATGGAGGGTTTATAATCTCAAAGTTATGCACTATGCACTTTAATGAATTGACCACTCTAGATAGATTTAGTTTCCATTATCACTTTGTTCCTTAGTTCATGTAAGCATAATAAAAATATAATGGATAATATATATTCCCTTACCATGTCCACAAATATTAAATATTAAATAGTATTGAAAATATGGCATGAATCTCTATCATGCCCCTTATTTTGAAAAACAGTATAGTGTGCATGAATCTGTATCATGCCCCCATTGATAAATGTAGAATCCATAACTACATATAAATGTATATTTGTAAACTTTGTTTGAAAATTTTCATGAATTTGTATCATGCACCCAAAAATATATTAATTTTTACTTTTTCCTATAATTTGAGTGCATATGCATGGCATATACCCCCATAATTTGAACCAATGATTAAATTTTTGAACCTTTTGCACTATTTGAAACTATAATGTGTAGTATTTTAGAATATTTAGTATTTTAATTTTTATTTAATTATAAGTGTGCAACATATGCCCAAAAACATTATACCAGTATTTGAACATCTGAGTTTGCACTGTGATGCAATAACTAGTCAAATATTATAATTACATTAATTTTGTAGTGTTTTTTTAGTTTTTATCCATGTTTTCCCCCTTTCGAGGAAAGGGATGAGATTTGGAAAATTGATCAAATTTAAAGATATATAAAGTTAGATAATTTTAATTAGTTATAATGGTTATCATATCACGGATTATATTTTAAATTTATTGTTATTTAAATTATGTTAGTCGTAGTAAAGCATAAATTATAAAATAGGTGATAGTCAAAATTGACTACTAAGTATGATTACCAAAGGCAATAACATTTGTATTTATATTTTTATAATTTTCCATTTCTAAATTAGGCATAAGTGATCAAATAACATTCTGACATGGGATAAGGTGTCATGTGTGTCCTGATGCAATTTATGGAATGTGTTTTTGATAAATAGAACTTAATATATCACTTACATAAGTTTTGATCAATGAATTAACTTAAATACATATTAGGCATAGTAAAATGATATTTTTAAAAGTCAACTCATATAAAAGTAGGGTGAATAATGTTTTTGTAATTTCATTTTTATCGTTGAATTGTGTAAATTAAGTTATGAATTTTTGTAATGCCTAATCAATGAGTTGTATTATTAATTCATTTGAGTTCTTATAGATTGCTTTATAGACAAATATGTCAAATGATATAGTGTATGCCATAAATACTTGATTTGTCTAGAATATTGTATGATATGTGATCAATTTTAGTGAAATTTTGGATTTTTTATTTTTTGATTATTTGTGCATTATGAGATTTAGACATTCAAAATCTAATGTTTGGTTTTATTGTCCCAAAAGGGTTAGTATCATCCCATATGGGATGGTTTTTTCCATTTTTTTAATCTTGATTTGGTTGATTCTATCTTTTTTTATTGATTGTTTTTTCTATAAAAAATTGCATGTATTTTGCATTTACTTGAATTTGAAGTTGATAAACCTTGTGTATTATATTTTTTATATGATATAAATGCACACAAGTTTCAATATGGGTGACACATAAGTACCTTGTTAGAGAAGGGGATATACAATGTGGTTTGGATGATGTTAGTTTAGTGAACATTGGTTGAGTAGGCTAATTTTCATATAATATGCATTTTATGATTACATTGGTGGAGCGATAAAAGCCTAATAGATATACTTTTTGGTTTTAAATGGGTGAGATGACCATCACACTAGAGGATGTGTGGCGTATTTTATGATTTTTCATTTTTTTATAGATGCCTATGGTGATTGATGTGGAGTGTCTAAGATATATGAAACAAGCTCATAAATACATGACAGGTAGACTAGAGGGTACCGATCAGTGTGGTACCATTTTTTATAAATATTATTTGTCTAATCTCCCTTGTTTGAAAAAAAAAATTGTATATTGACATTAGTTGTAGCATTAGATGGTTAAGTGGTAGTTATCTCATATCATATGTACTATATAGTTTAGGCTGATGAGAAGCACAAGATAAATTCCTAAAGGCATAGCATGATATCCCATTTACATCAAGAGTTATACATATTTACAATGGAGGTCCATGCAAGCACTCTTGGAGCAATGACATTATTTCATGTATGGGCATATGAGAACATCATTATGGTGCATATGTTTGGCAGCCCTCATGAGGATTGGGATCATCCTTATATTTTTACAGCTCAGTGGATGTTACCATGATGGACGAGGATAAACACTATGGATCATAGGGTGTTTTGGATATGTTAATACAAACTATGATTTAGGGGTAGTTGTATATGGCATACGGGTTATGGCCTAAAGATGATTGATATTTTTGATACATATGAGTTAGTATTTGGTTAAAATATTAGTTGCCTAGTGTATATGATATATTTCATTATGAGTGAATGACTTGATAGTTTGGGTAGATTCAGGATGTGCCTTTAGTGTCTTATCCATGGATGTGTAGTATTAGAGTCATTATTTACAAGCAAAGGCCCATATGTGTATATTTGGCTCCTCATTTGATGATGTAGTGAGATCCTAATGTACCATTTGTAGAGGGTGATGGTGTAGGATTATAATAGCTTAAATACATAATGGTTTATTAATGCAAAATGGGATAAACTATTTTTAATTGTATTAGATAATACTTAAAGTGGAGGGGTGGAGACGATCATATATTGCACTTCAACCTACAACACAAATGATCAATGGATATGCCCAAGTTATTATAGTTGTCATGATTATTATATATGAGTGTGAGTATTATGCCCAAGTTATTGTAGTTGTCATGATTATGTTTATGTGTGTTAGTGGATAATCACTAAGATTTTATTACAAATTAATTATCATAATGTGTAATTATAGGTGATGATTATTGGTTGACTATGGTATATGTGACAATCTATATTTTGATGTGCAATTTTCCCTATGACAAAGTGGGTATTGGATTAGTGGAGAGAGTGGACTAGTTGCAATCAAGCATGCAAATTTATTAAATTCATGTGCTATCATCATTACATCATATACTATAGTTTATAGTTAGTGGTATGACTTATAAGTGAAGATCGATAGTCAACCTAAACTGATTCATGATTCTAATCTATCTATGTATTTACTCGATTAAATTTGTACTGTGTAGTCTAAGTGCACATGTGTCATGGTTAAAATTGGGATACTTGAGAGCTATATTAGATGATATAGGTTTTATTCACTATCATATGGGTTGGAAGGAAAAAAAGGGTCCTTGACTTCATTGGCTATAGGACTAGTTAGTAGATAGTTTATATCATGGGGATACCCCCATCATTGATTTGACCCTTAGGGGGAAATCTTGTCCCTATCATAATGAGATTTTGAATATTTATTTAATTTTCTGGTTTATTAATTAATTTCATTTTCTAATTTATTATCCTTTTTCACACACATGCATGTACCTAAAATATCAAACCCTAGTTTCCTACATAAACACTTGAAATATCAAATAGTTTTAGAATCAAGTGAAAGGGACTGAGTTAGACTAACCTTGGTCAATCCCTATTGAAAGATCAAACATTACACTAAATTTAAAATAATATGAAGAGGTACAAAAATCAAATTTAAAACTCCCACTTATGTGTGTTTTTAATGTTGAATGCAGATTTAGATATTCTTTATCCTAGCTTACCCTTGACATATGCATGCAAAAGTAACATTACTTCAGATATAACTCTAGTAATTCAATGTAAGCAATGTAAAAATTTCAAAATATTTTTAAATGTAAGATTTATTTCCTAAATGCCTCATAAAAACTATGTTTATATATAATATTCTAGAATCTAAATTAAAAATATAGTGGTGTGAAAAGTTGACACAAAGACCTTAAAGAGACTTAAAATCAATTACTAGAAGGAGGAAACATGTCAAAAAGGAAATTAAAATATTAAATAAAAATATAATTTGGAAAAGGAAAAGGTATAGTATGGGATATATTATTTTTATTATATCCTATCCCAAGCTCAATATAACGTCAAAATGATAAAAGGGTTTGTTGACCAATTTTTGACCACCAAGTCAAAATTGGTCATCCCTTATAGGTCAAAATTTTTATAGTGTTATAAAAACTTGTATATGGTCTTAAATGGTCCTAAATGGTCTCCATTTGGTCATATTAGTTATTTTCTAGCTTGGTATAAGGTTTGGCCTCATGTGTACTTGTCTAGTCTTAGGGGTCATTTATATGGTTTTGGTGTTGTCAAGTGTGGTCAAAATCATGACATGGTTTATAGTCATTATAAAAGGTTATTAATGTGTCTTTAAGATAATAATATCATGTACTAACCTTTTATCATGTTCTTGTGGGCTAAAATGTCATTTTGGTCACCTTTTGGCCTATTTATGAGGAGTTTGGCATACCATCTTCAAAGGTAAACATTTAAATAAATTTAAAAATACACCTGATGGTAGAGAAGGTTCATAAATGGTCAAATATTGAAAAAATTGTAGGTTCAACACCTAAATGAGCAAAATACTCATGTATAAGAACTTTTGGGCACTTGTACATACTTGAAAGATCTAATTCTAGGTAAAAAATAGTTTCATAAGGTCTATTAGACTTACACAGGTTAGTTTTAGGATTTGTATCAAGTATAAAGTCTTAAAAATGCATTAGAAACTCTCTCTCCTCCATCATTGCCTTCACAAGCTTAAAAAGGCAAAAATCAAATGCATGGTATAGCCACAAGAGACAACTCAGAGTTTTAAATTTTTTCCATTATTAGGGGTCATAATGAGATTCAATTTAGTGTCACTAGTTTTTAGATTCATGGCCCCTCTTTTATAAACAATCGCTAAGAGTGATAGCAGGTCACTATGCCTCATCCATTCAAGAAAGGTATGGTTTTTCTCATGCTTCTTTATGCCAAAATTCAATGGATGAGAATTGTTTTGTGTGATGTTTTAAAATATCAAATATATTATTTAAATGGTAGTTTCATTATCCGATTTCACTCCATGAAGGGTCTTCAAAAAGAGGAAAGGTGCCTCAAGTGTGTGAGCATACGACCCAGCTTCAAAAATGTTTTGATTGTCTTGAAATATTATCACTTTTATATGTCTAAATTAATTATTTTTTCATAGAATATCCTTCATTATCATATACTTCATTTTATATCTCTCTAAAAATAGACCTTTATAGATGATCCTTCAAGAAATTTTATGTATTGATCTTTGGAAGCATGGTCCACTATAGGTCTGAATGTAATATTTTCCTAATTGGTAATGAATATAAATGATAAGACATGATAATAACACTAATAAATAATTTTTAAACTCAAAAAATGATCGTGAAGCTCAATGCCATTAAAAGGTCAATAAACTTTGTGGTATATTGTAAATGAACTCATATGAATTTTTAATCCTCTAAAATTTCTATGGTATAGTTGAGAGATCTAATTTCAAGGCTCATGTTCAAACTTTCCTCCAATCAACACCTGCAACCACACCTTTAGAAGGCCTAAAAGCTGTTTATAACAATGTGTACTTGGAAATATGTGGTATTTTGGAAAATTTGTGGAGGTTAAAAACTCCCAATAGTGTAACAAATTCATGGAGATTTTCATTAATTGGAAATTTAAGACCTTAAAATTCAAATGCAGTCAAGACCTCAAGAATTGACACTTATAGTCAGGCCTATAGAGGTGAAATAATGGTATTGTATGTTATAAAATCATAGTGAATTGAGAGCACAAAAGAAGGGTGATATATTCTCAATAATATGAAAAAATAATTGAGATGTCAAATTTTTGAAATTGAAATCCTAAAACCCTTGAATACACTAAGACTATCCTAAGGACTACCTATAGGCTAGCCTAAGAAAGATAAGTTATGTTTAAAACTTGATAAGAAAATGTCATAAAAATTCAATGAGAAGGGAATTTGGATGAAATAATTGACATATTCTAAGATTAATTAAAATCCAAAATTACCTAAATGAGGTTCACAATATTTGATTATCTACAATGCTCTCTAAACCCCTGTAAACACAGTCATGTAACCTATAGGTTTGTTTGCCTCAATAAGTGAAGGTTATTCATTTAGAGTGAAGAGAGGAGGTATGTGAGAAACTTGAAGGAGGGTAAATAATTTTAGAATAAGTTATGGCATAACTCTAATTGTCCCTCATAAACACCTAAATTTAAATTAATAATGGAAATTTTGTCTAAGCCACGTATAATCTAACTCATATTTAGGCAGACCATAGGTGCAGTCATGAGAAAGGAGGTTTGGTGAGGGTGGTATGGATGTATAAAGATATTTAAAGGTTAAAAAATTTATTATATGCCCTTTATATCCATTCAAAATCAAATCAAATCAATAAAAATTCCATTTAGGCTCTCAAGACCATCTCAAGTTTCTCCAATGGGTGACTACATTCCAAAGACTTATCTTCTCATGCTTGGTGTGGCCATAACCATGTGCATGTAATCAAATGGAATTTAAAAGTGATAAATAAATATTCATGATTAATTATTTTGGCATCAATTTTTATATTAGGTTTCAAACCTTTATGAATAAATCTTAATACTATCAACCCCTCTCCAATGGCCAACTTGTAGATGAAGAGTCGACTTATTGCACTCATAACTATATGGTCAAGATACATGGTGACCTAAGATATTGGGGATAATTGAGGGGGATAGTAAAATTTAAAATTGTGACATTAGTTTAGGAGTTAAGGTGATAGGGTTTATGAACAATCATTAAGAACATAAGTCACTTTAAACCCTCCTAAAACCCTAAAAGTGACTGGTTGAGAGAGATGAAACTATAAGCACATGAGATGCCCTAAGTTGATTTTGAAATCTCCTATATATTGTTGAGGAATATAATTAAATTATTTATGTGTAATTTTTCAATACTTTTAATTGTAAAAACTACAATAAATTCACTATTTTTTAAGACTTTTAGTGTTTTATAGGAGTTTTGAAAGGTTTGGCACTTGAAGTCTTTTGGGAGAGGTCACTATTGGAAGCACAATGATTAAGAGTGGGGTGGGTGAATAAGTATTCAAAACATTCATTAAATTCCACTTAACATTCATGATCCATTCATAAAAACATATAGATCAATAAAAATGTAAGCAACCATACATATGAACATGATATACAAGAACACATCACATATGTATTATAGTCCTATAAGACAAAAACCAAATGTAGTGAAGCACAAAATCCACATGGAACACCAACCCCCTAGATGACTTAGCACTAAATTAACCACTTGATTGCTTTGATCACCTTTATAACATAGTTTTTCTCACAAAATAGATTATGATCACCTTCTTTAGCTCTTCACACTCTTATCCCTCTCAAAATGCCTTTTAGGCCTCTTTGCTCAACTAGGTCGATTCAAGACTGATTAGGTCATATGAACTTGATATTAATATTTAGATACACCATTATATCTTCATTATATATTTTCTACACTCCTCTAATGGTCTCTTATACCTCATTTTTTTCAATAATGTGCTCTTTCATTTGCATACTCTCAACTTACACACATAGGCCTAAAACTACATTGTATATAAACCATTCCTTGTTCACATACAACTTAGTTGAACATACACCCTTAAAATCTTAGGTTATACATATAATACATCTTATTACATATTTTTTACATGAAAAAATGAGTGTTGAGTTCCTTTTGGTCTGTCATGACTTAATTAGGCCTCATTTCACTTTTAGGTCTCATGGAGACCTAATTGCATTAGGTCTATCTCTTAATGCCAAAACTTGATTATATTAGGCCTATATTATCTAAAACTTTAAAAAAATTCAAACACTTAGTCAAGGAACCCTTTTTACCTCCTCCATGCTTGTTTAGATCTGCATCCTTCGCACATGCCTATAAACCTTCTTTCAGACAAATTGTCATATTAGGCTTGTATGCTTCAAAAAATATTATCTTACAAGAATGAAGCTCAAAAATACTTAATAAAATAAAATATGATCAAATATATATCCTAAATAACCTTAGGGTCATCACCAAATTCATTAGACACTTCCACTTAGAAGATAAGGCTTTAAGAACACCTCTGCAATTTACTCACTCAGAATTGCTAGATTACCTCAAAACATAGTCAAGGTGACGTAGACTCCAACACCTACATAAACATTTTCAATATTTATAATTCATATAGACTATAATATGAGATAATTATACCATTTTTAGATATAAATATCATATGGTCAAATGAAAAATATTGGTCTTGTAGACCAATCTCATGACCTTAAATCTCACTGTGTTATCTAAACTAGATAGGTCAACTTATGAGCGACTTTTTCATCATATTCACTAACCTCCAAAACTTATACCAAACATTAACATGTCTTAAAATTGATGAAAAACATATAAATTTACTTGGTTTCATCATTATATCATGAAAACACATTCCAATTTAACTTCTCATTATTATTAATGTTTTTCAATATTTACACCATTAGGCCTATTAGTGATTGGCTAACTTGTATGACCATTTTATCACACTTTAAGGGTATAACCTATACAAAAAACTTCATGGGAATATATTATGATTCTCTACCTTCTTCTTCCATCCATTTTCTTACTATGTCTAATGCAACTTTTGACTTCTATAGTAACTTATTCAGAAATAAGCCTAACTCAACATTTTGTCTCTCCTCTCTAACCAATACCACTTATAGGTACCTAGGAGAGTCAAATACAATATAAAATATCTTACCTAGTCAATTAAATCCATCATGAGCACTTTTGAGTAACATCTTCAATATCAAGTCTTCATTAGGGTTCTGAGAGGGTTTAAACCTGTTTTCACTCTTAATGATTATTCATAAAGCATATCCTCTCAATCAAAAAAATAATTCTTAGAATTTTTATATAGGACCCTTACCCATCTACCATGAACTTCTTAGGATCACATTAAAATTTTTGATGAGATAATGATCACCAAAAAGTCATTCTCAGGTTGAGAACCCTTCATTTTCTATGCATGCAAGAGACCTCAAAACAACTTTCCATGATTTTTATTGAAAACTATGACCTCATACTTCATTATCACTCTTGAAAAAATATTAATTACCTATATCCATGATCTAATTGACACATTAATCTTGAAATATGATCCTCATGCCTCATTAGGCTAGGTAGGGTCTAAGAGTGGTCTAGGTGTAGACTTGATATGAAGGTCCTACCTCTGTAGGCTTACCCTAAAACTCTCATATATACTTATAAACATTAATAAAATTATAAAAACACTACCATATAATATCTATTATGCTTAAACACTACCATACATCCTTCACATGCCTTGAAAATAGATCATGATACCTAATTAGGCCAAGCAGGGTCCAAATACAGACCAAGATTAAAGGTCTTACCCATATAGGCTCACCTTAAAATTATCATGAGTATTATAATTCCTCACATAAATTCTCAAAACTCCATACATCCTTCACATGCTTGTGTTCATTCATTTTTATGCACATACCTCTTCATGTCATGACTAGGTTTCTTATGCAACTTGACAGCAATTACCTATACCTTCATGAAACCATAAAGCATTAGTTTCCTTAAAATTATCTATTTTTACTTAAAATTATCTTTCATTACAACATCTTTTAATGACAATAATACATCAATGCCCCTTGTCACATCAACACACAACCAACTAGGCATACTCTTTCAATGACATCAACCTCATGCAAGATGCACCTTTGACATCAAATACAACACTCAATAGTCACTTGAGATGTATTTCATCTATTCAATCTAAAAAATCTACACAAAACATCTTTGAAGTGATCAAACAAATTCCTTTTTTCAAGGCAGTCCTAAATAGGCCTAAAATGAGACTAGGTTTCAAGGCCATTTCATGGTTATCACACTTCCACAAAGTCTCAGAGACTCAAATTTGACATTGATGTTAGTGATAGTATAGGTAAATTGAATCACATGATTTTGGGTGGTTTCACACATGAGGGAGAGATATGTATCAGAAAAATAGGCTTCTTGGCAAGGAGGCCTAATTGAGGAGAGAGAAAGGTAGGAAGAAGGCACTTCAACTAAGATTCTAGACCTAAAACTTGTCATGGAGTTTTAAATCCATACTGGGTCCTAAAATTTGCCCTTAATTTGTCATTATCATATGTACACTACCTTACAAAATGAGTTGTATAGGTTTATATGGCTATGAGGAAAATAGGCCTAATGAGAGCTTGAGGAGCAAAATGAAGTTTTGGGAGTTGTTTAAAGAACCAAAATGGATTGATTCAAGTATAAAAAGTTATTTTAATGGATTTTATGGAGATATAGTGCCTTGGAGAAGATGAACTCAATTTTTGAGCCACTTGGACAAAGCTAGGTGTGGGAAATGAAGAGTTTCAAGACACTTAAGCATTTGAATGATGAATGCCACTAAAATGTCGAATCAAAGGACTTTATAAATGTATTTAAGGTGTAAAATGAGAAGGTATTAATTAATTTATGGTGAATTTATTATTGATAATCCCATTTGTCATTCTTCTTATGCAAGGAAGGGCAATTTTCAAGAAGATGTGTAAGGTGTCAAGCTAAGTTTTAAAATCCTATGTCAATTGCATATAGGAGAATCTTAAGAGGAGAGACACATGGATTTGGATTTTTTTTTTTTCATAACTCCTCCTTATTTTTAACTCTCACATAGACACTTGGCAATCTCCTTCTTCTACGCCCCTCTCTCTCTTCCTTATTATCTATAAAAGTTATCACTTTTGGCCTTGTAAGATATCCACATTTTGTATGGTGAAGCCATAATAAAATTACTACTGATTTTTCCTTTAAATAAAATATTTAAAACAATTTTTTATTTCCCAAATTCTAGCTTAAGTATGTGAAGTAGTTTATGTTGAATGGTAAGTGATAGTTATCTCTCCTTGTATTCATTCCACTCTTTTCTATTGGTGTAAGTAACATTACTCCTAGTAGGTCACATGAAGTGTAAATGGCTATTTTGTATGTCTTTAAGTGTTAATAAGAGTATTAGTGTCTATGATAAGACCTATTATTCATCTTACTTTAGAAATGCATTGCATTCTAGCTTCATGTTAAAACACTTTTGTTAGGAGAACCTTATGTGTTGAGATCAATTTTGTGAATTTCCTTTCATAGCACAGGTTCAAGTATGCTTGTGGATTTAATCTTGGTACATCACCTCTATTATATTATTTTTAATCTCTTTCTATCCCTTTTCCTTCAAATCAAATAGGTTGGTGGTTTGTTGTAGGTGTTGTGCAAGGGAGATAACCCTTCAATTTAGAGACTCATCTCTCCCATAGGTCACCCATAACTTAAGATATTTTTCCATGTTACATCAAATTTAAGGAGGCTGGATTAGACCTCCTTAGGGTGAAAATTTGATTGATAATATTTTTGGAATGTCCTGTGGTAATTCATGGTCTAATAAATTATTAAAGGTAGATGTTGATCTTGGCAAATTTAAAGTTGTAAATATTATTTCATGTAGTATTTGGTGACTACAACACTCATTAGCTCTTGGTTGAAAACTAGTGATTAATTTTCATGCCTAAGGTAAATATAGGGTCTTCTACCAAAGGCATTCCTTTTGAATTTTTATATTTACCTTACTATTCTCTAAGATCAAAAAGGTTTGCTAACACCCATCCGTACTCCAAAAAATCTTTGGCTACTCACTTACCTATTAGGAGACTTTTCTTGGGTCTAATTTAAAATATGATAGCCCCAATGAACCTACCCTTTTTTCATTCAATGGACATAGTCCTTTATCAATTTCTCACTATAATGGCATCCCTATGTCATCCCTCAAATGTGTGCCTTCATACATAGGAGAAGCTACCACTACTCCTATTAAACACATAAGAACCATTATCAATTTCTAAAATATACATAACATTACTAAAGAAGATGTTTTCATTATGTTTTTGGATATTTATTTTAATTTAAAGGCACTTGATTATTATGTCACTTTGGCTCCAAACTCTATCACTAAATGGGATGAATTGGGTGATGCATTCAGAAGGAGATTTGAAGACAAATCTGACCACTTATCCTTGATCGAGTAGTTGAATACAATAAAAATATCACCTCAAGACTTAAACACACTATTCAAAAATACTTTGGATAGGATCTCACTCTTGGTAAGGCTTATTTCCCACCATGTTTTTATTTACTACCTCAAAGCTTTCAATAGTGATATCTCTATGATGATTCAATCCATGGGAGAGGATACTTTGCCTAATTCCTATAAGACTACCATAAGTGTTGATAATTGACTTATTCAATCTGGGAAGATATCCCATATACCACCCATGCATTCTTTTCCTGATGTGCAAGCTCGAATGCCCACCATTGTTCCTATTTTCACACCCAAGCACATTCAAGTTGCCTCTAATCAAAGCAAAAAGAGGAAGATCTGATCAAGGCTGTTAGAGAAGAGGTTAAAATTTTTAAGATACAACAAAAAAAACAATGGAGGTAATTTAAAGGCCCTTACCAACCCTACCAATCTGATCAAGCTCCAAGATAACCTTTTCAAGGTCAATACCAAAGACAAGGGCAGCTAACCCAAGTGAGGCAACACAATGGACAAAATCAGAATGCTCCTTCTACTTCCAAAGAAATTTTACCTATCCAAAATAATCTTGTAAAATATAATGGAGAGTAACCTCCATGGGACCAACTTTATGACTCTCCCACTTATTTAAATGATACATTCAATCAAGCCTATATGGCTCAATGGGGGATAATGCCTTCCATGACTCAAGAAGATATGCATATTAGAGGAGAGACCATTAGAGGAGATGCTCAATCAAATTTTGCCTTGATAAATTAACTTTAAGGAGAATCATGTGTATTCAACTACCAAGTAAATATCAACATTGGATCAAATCCATCGCTACAAATACAATGTCAAAGAAGAGAATAGTTGAAGAATTATAAGGGGCAAGTAGTGGTCCAAATTTGAACTCTTGAGCACCTCAAGGATTAGTATGTAAAATTTAGTCCCTATGGATTAAGTAAATTTAAAAAATTGAATGATAAATATTCTTCCATGCCTTCTCCTATGCACCAAATGATACACATTAGTGTTAGTGCTATTGCTCCTAGAGGACATGATAAAGTTGGCATATTTCCTATGAAAATTGTTGAGCAAATGAATAAATTTCATGTAATCATCCCAATGTGGGAAACATTGTCCATCCCTAGATAAAAATACCTACTCCAAAATGAGCTCTCCAAGATCATGCATCATTTAGGCAGCCTAGTGAAAGGGGGGTAGTTTTGACAAATGAACTAAATACCAAGGATGGGTAGCCATTTAAAATTTAAAATATAGATAAACGTTCTCCCTTTTTCCTCTCTATTTTCATTATATATTCATTGGTTCATAATTTCCTAATTGATAGTTGAGAAAGTACTTTAGACATACCAAAGCAAGTAACTGACAAGCTAAGATTGGAGTATGAACCAAACTCAAAAGGAGTATTACAACTAGATAAATCAACTAATAAAATAGTTAGAATCATCAAGTGTTTTTAGTTGACTCTTCATGTTTGTCCCACTTTATCCATCTCTCAAGATGTGGTGGTTGTTGATGTATTACCTCACATTTCTCTACTTGTCAAGGGACTTTACCTCTAAGATTAGGGGGTACTTGACTTCAGATTGGTCTTATATAGCATTTAAGACTAATCATGGTGCTAAAGTCTCTATCAAGTCCAATCCTTTAGCTAATTTTCATGTGGATCCTTATATATCAAACTCATCTAACATGAATTTCACTATTATTGATGATGGAGATCAAGTTAATGACCAAGAACCAGCTACATCCCTAGATAGCATAACTGATCTTTTTCTAGATGAATAGGGTAAAGAAAATCATGAGTTTTTCCCTTTCAAACATATCAAGGAAATATATATAGGATTTTATTCTATGAATTAGGAAGGAGAAAATATACCAACCCTTTCAAATCTTGATGGAGATGAAGAGGAAATGTGGTAATTATTCTTTGATGGTTTAAGGAGTAAAAATGGAGTGGGGGTAGTTATAATGACTTTTTCTCCTTAAAAAGAGAAGTAATATTATACCATTAAGTTCTATTTTTTTTAATTATCTAATGTA
>JARHVA010002322.1:637500-815000 GCA_037957365.1 Torreya grandis
TGGGACCTAAAATTCTGGCCATTATCATGCGTCCTAATGAGATTAAAATTATTGGAATTTATTTGGATATTCATGGCCCCTCCTTTATGAATAATCTCTAAGAGTGAAAGTAGGTCATTATGCCTTGTCCATTCAAATAGGGTCTAGTTTTGCTCTTATTTCTTCATGCCATAATTCAATGGAGGATAATGGTTTTATGTGATGTTTTTAGAGGTCAAATATAGCCTTTCAATTGTATTTTAATCAAATAATTCAACTCCATGAAGTGTCTTCAACAAGAGGAAAGGTTCCTCAAGTGTGTGAGCATACCACCCTACTGCAAGTGTGTGTTGGTTGTTTTGAAGGATTATCACTTTTAGAGGTTTAAAGTACTTAATTATTCATATAATATACTTCATGTGCTCTCTCTCTCAAAAAATTTCCCTTTGTAGGTGATCCTTCATGAAATATTGTGTTTTGATATTTGGAAACATGGTCTCTATCACAAATGATTTGCTATAGGTATAAATGAAATGTTTTCCCAATTGATAATGAATAACAATGATAATACATGATAATAACACTAATGAACAATTTAAAACTTTATAAATGAGCATGAATCTCAATGAACCCTCTAATGAGGGCTTTAGATAAGTTTCATTCAGCTATAGGTCTGTAGACCTATAGGTGAGCATTCATTAAGTCTAAGGTTTTAGTTTGAAGTGTTCAAGCTATGGAGAAGGGTGACATGTATCCTAAGGACTTTTATGACCTTGATATACTCCACTTCTATCACCAAAACCATGATGAATAAACCTAACCTCTATGCATAGACTTCCATACAAATCCTTGAGCTGACTGATATATAGACCTATACAAATAAAATGGATGATTTGAAGTGGCATAATGTTTGAAAATAGATCCATAGGCTTATGGAGAGGGTGATATGAAATAGGGAAATATTTGATACATATTCAATCATTAATACTCAATAAGTATATTCCCTAATAGCATATGTAAGCAAAATGAAGACCTACAAGTGGCAAACCTGTAGGTCATCAATTTGGACTAAAAGGCAATTTTCCTCCAAACAAGAACAAGGCCAAATTAAGAAACATTCATTAAATTCAAGAATAGGAGAGGACAAAAACACATGAATACACATAAACTATTTTATAACTAAAGGAGAGTTAAAATATTGAGTACACAAGCCTAATGCTTCTACACATGTTTCAATATGAAATCAAGAGAGTAGGGGTTTGAAAATGACATAAAAATGTCAATAAACTTTGTATTATAGTGAAAATGAACTCCTATTAAGTTTTAATCCTCTCAAAGTTCCATGGTATAGTTGAGAGAGCCAATTTAAAGCTCATGTTCAATCTCTCCTCTAATAAACAGCTATATACACACATTGAGAAGGCCTAAAAGTAGTTTAGAACAGTGTTTGCTTGGAAAGATGTAGTGTTTTGGATAATTTATGGAGGTTCTAAACTCCCAATAGTGTAAAAAATTCATGGAGATGTTTATTTATTTGTAATTTAAGACCTTAAAATTTAAATCTAGTCAAGACCTTAAGAATTGACACCTACATCTAGGCCTATAGAGATGAAAGAAGGGTATTGTATGTTGTGAAATCATGGTGACTTGAGAGTGACAAAGAAGGGTGCTAGATTATCAATAATATGAAAAATTCATTGAGATGTCAAATTTTTGATAGTAAAATTGTAAAACCCTTGAATGCACTCAAACTATCCCAAGGACTACCTACAGGTTAGCCTAATCAAGACAGGCCATGTTTAAAATTTGAAAAGAGAATGTCATACACAGTCACTGAGAACAGAGTTTAGATGAAATCATAGATATATTCTAAGATTCATTCGAATTGAAAAGGTCCTAAAGGAGGTTCACAATATTTTATTGTCTACAAGGCTCTCTAAACCCCTATAAACATAGTCATGTAAGCTATAAGCCTATCTGCCTTGGCAAGTGAAGGTTGTTGATTTATAATGAAGAGAAGATGCTTGTGAGAAACATAAAGGAGGGTAAATGATTTGATAAGGGTTTAAAAATGATTACATAACTCTAAGTATCCCTCAAACTCACTTAAATTGAAACTAATAATGGAAACCTGTAGTCATATAAAATGTAAAATTAGATGACTTAGGCATGGCTAATAGCACCCAACCTATAGGTCCTCTTTCTTGCTCACACAACCCTTCTTGATTAGTCTTTCACTAATTCTTAATCATATATATCTTTTTAGACAAATATTTTTGAGACCCAAGCAACCTTCTCAATCCTATATCTATCCCCCTAGGTCTCATCCCCTTAGGACAATATCACCTAACTTGGATAGGAGGGCTAGAACTAAGGGTGTCTTATTTTTAACACTATTGTCTGAGTTCATTTTTACCTCAAATGGTTAGATTTCCCTGAATCCTTATATTTTTCCTTGTTAGCCTAATATAAGTTCATCTAACCCATGATCATTAATTACCCTATAAAAGGCCATTCAAATTCCATTTAGAGGGATTGGCACTCATTTATAGGAAAAAACAAGAATACAAACAAGCACACTCAAGCACTCTTCCCTATTCTTTGCATATAGCCTTTCGAGATCATTTCAAGCCTATTCAAGCACTCATACTAATCTCTGGTCATCAAAAATACATCTTATTTTTCATTTAGTTTCATACATCATGCATTCTTTCACCCAACACTTCAATGGAAGAACTACATTAGCTTAATCCCTCTTTGAAGTATTGGTATGTAGGCAGTGTGCCCACATATGGGGTGTGAAGTACATCTAGCGTATCCTTTACACACTAACCACTTCTCTTCTTTCCCTAAGTTTTAATTTAAGTTCAAGCACCAAGAGATCTCAAGGGTTTTAAAGATTAAATCAGACACACATGAGCTCCACAAGCTTCTAAGACTAGAAATTTCATAGATAGGGTAACATAGACTTGTTAGATAGAACCCAAAAAGCTTTCAGCCTCAAGATAACAACACCAAAATAGGACTATAGTTCTAGATAGTAGGGTCTCCACTTTTGATGCTCCTATCCAACTCAAAAATCAAGTTCAATAACCTATTCCAGCCTATTTTTTAGTCCTACTTCTCTAGTATCAGACTCTGTCTCAATCCAAATCAGCTAGAATAAGCTAATTTCTAATTTCTCTCCCATACTGCTATATTTATAAAAATGCAAAATATTATCTATTTACACTAATTATTAGGTTAATTAAATCATATCTATTTACTAATTTATATTTCTTAGACCCTTTCTTTACTTAGGAATTAAACACCTAATTTCCTAAAAAGAATAAAACATTTGGTGAACCTGACTTTGAACTTTAAAAAAAACCCTTAGAAACCCTAGGGATAATTATTTATAATTTATTGATTTTTATTGAATTTAAAAATCATAAATCTATCAATTCATTGCAAAAATATCACATATTTTGTTAAAACCCTAGTTTGCACATACTAGGTCCTTTTTGCATACAAACACATTCAACACACTAGGAAAAATATATTGCTAATTTTAGAAATATTTTTTTATTTTCCTAAATTTTTCAAACAAAATTCTACAAAATTTATCTAAAATTTTCAAATTATAGCACTAATTTTGAAAAAAAATCTTTCAGAACCCTAGTTATGTCAATTATTTTTCAATACTTTTTGCATCATTTTCTAAACATTTAGTTGCATATCAAACTTAGAAAATCAATTAAAAAATCAAACACTCATAGTATTTTGCACAAGTATTTTTGAAAAATCCTTAGTTGCATATATTAGTACCTACTTGCTTTTTGAGGTATCACGTTACATGTTTGGTAGCTTAATATCCTTTTTTTCACAAATTCCAAATCACTATTTTTTTTGGACTTTGCATTTCTTATATTCATTACTTTCCCTTTCTAGCACATTGCCTATTAAAACATATTGCAAAACATTTAAAAACATTTCAAATTATTTTCCTACACTATCAATGGCACAATATATCAGTTGTGATGAAATTAATAAAAGAGAACTTCAAAAAATCTTAACCAAACACTTGGATATGCAAGATGACATACTTATAATTCTACAAGAAGAATAACAAAAAGTAGCTAATGGGTAATTTTCTCAAACCACAAAGTAGCCAATTATTAATGACACTATGGGGGCAACTATGTCTCAACCACCCCCTATAGTAGCCTAACCTTCTTCTATGCCACTAGCTATATCTAGTACATCCTTATCTCCTGATGTTATATCCCTTGTGCAAGAGATATGATCTCTTCAATCCAAGGTGAAACATCTTGAGCAAGGTACCACTAGACATACATAGGCTTTGGATTCTTTTGATCTTCTACATATACCATTGACACATCATATTTCTTATACACCCTTGCCACAAGGTTTTGTTCAACCCAAGATTACTCTTTATGATGGTAAGTGTGATATAAAGACAAATTTTAGAGATTTTCATGCATCATGCTTGGATTATGTACCCACTAACTGGATTTTTACCAAACTATTTCCATGGAGCCTAAAGGATTATGATTTACAATGGTTTTACAGTCTATCAAATCAATTGGTCATAGCCTTCAATCCTTTAGTAGATATTTTCCTCACACATTTTAGTATCAACATTGCTGATAAGGTTTAATATACACAAATTTCATAGTAGAAAAAAAAGGTCAAATGAGCCCCTCACGGATTATGTTCTTAGATACAAGACTATTCTAGCTAAACTAAGTAGCCCCATGGCTGATCAAGAGCTATAAGACATATTCAAATAGAGCCTTATACCAGCATTGCATGAATCTATTATGTTTAAAATATTATCTTCCTTCACTGAATTATGCCATACACTCAAAGGAAGAGAAGTCAAGATAATTTCAATGGGAAAACTTAAGTATTCAAGTATCTCAAACACAAATAAAAAGATTAATAGTAGAGTCCCATACAATGTCAAAATTAGTGACAACAAGAAGCAAAATCAACCAATAGTCAATGCACATTTAGATCCCCCTTAATGTGTGGTTTTAACAATACCTCCTCATCATGCATTTATCAATCTACCAGTTTTTCTAGCTAGGGTTTTACAATATTTATTGGAATGTAATATCATCACTCTCCCACCTATATGGAAAATAGATCTATCAAAGCCTCTTCCATGAGGATATGATTAGCATGCATTTTTAAATTTTCATAGGGTACCAAGCACATAATAAATAGATGCATTAGTTTGAAACATAAGATATAGGGCTTGATAGATGATAATCTACTTGATCTAGGCACTTCAGTTGAGCCTCCAAAGACAAATCCAACACAAGATAAAGGTTTGAAAATATTTTTAGATCCATTTACACAAAATTACAAAAAAGAGAAAGAGGATACATTAGGTTTTCATCATACATACCATACACATCCTCCACCAAGTACATACCAGGCACCTTCAATTGAGACACATCCTTTGAGAGGTATGATAGGTGTGTATGAGTCCAGATTTCCAGCTACGCCTTCGATATATTTTTTAGATCAAGAGATTATGGAGGATAATATAGGATATAATGCACTTTTTACCAAAGCACATAATCATAATCAGCCTATTCATAGTGTAATCATTGATAATGGTTCTAGTCTTAACATGTGCACCTTCGCACTACTTCAACATTTGGGTTATTCAAATTAGGATATCACCCTAATAGACACATTTATTAGTGGATTTAGTGGGAATATTTAGAGTTCATTGGGAAATATAGTACTTTCACTATAGGTTGGTCCTACAGATATGGAAACACCATTCACTATAGTTCTTAGTGTAGGAGTTTTTGACATAATACTTGGTCGACCATAGATTCAAAAACTCAAGGTAGCACCTTTTATAGTTCAAAGATGCATGAATTTTATTCACACTAATCAAGTTATCATAATTAGTATATTTTATTATGAGTCACCACTCCTCACTTTAGAGCCATCTACCAACTTATAATCACCAGCTTTTATTCTTTCACTAGTTTCGGTTTCTCCTTCATTTTTAGTACAGCTTCCACTTCAAATCTAGCCACAATTGTGACATCCATCACTAGTATAGAGGGCTCATACACCCCCACAATTTTAGGATTCTAGACAACTTTAAATGATAGTATTCCAACCTAGAGCAGTTACATTGAGGTCTCATATAGCTACATAGAGAGCACCTATTCAGAGATCCCCTTCTACTTCTAGATGGATCCTTAAGAACCCTATAATTGCATCCACTTCTTATAGTTATAGGGGGACCCCACATTTGGATTTCACTTTAGATATTTTAGAGCAGTTACAATGTACATAGCTTTTAGCTTCCCAATCTTAGACATACACCCATGCCTCATGATCATTCATAATTTAGTTGTTTGATACAAAACTCCATGATATGGAGTTTCATCTGAGACTCATCAATTAGTATTGTTTCTTCATATTATTTCATGTACATATCTTATATCAATAAAATACTAAAGTAATATAAAACTTCAAAAGACTAAAAACATTAAAATATATCAAAAATACCAAAAACATTTCAATCATATGCATTATCCATGATTTACATTACTACTATCATGCTAGGACTTATATTCACTATTTCATGTTATTGTATGTTGATTCTCTACATTGCCATACTTCACTTGATCTTCTTTGAGTGTGTGTAGTGACATCCATCTTGTTGATTGATGCATTCTACCCATTGAGTGGGCATTCCTACTTCTATATTTTAGATACACATAGATATACACACCCACTAGGGGAATCTTCTACATGACTACACCATCTAGGTTATGTTATTCTTACACCAAACACTTTGAGTTATTATACTGATGTACATTACTTTATAGCTTACACAAAATACTATATCAACATTTCACTAGTATCTAGCACTTGTGTATCTCTTAGCATATACTTAGTTTGGTCCTAAACATGTTTTGAATACTCTCAAATTTGCTTTGATTAGTTAGATGTGCTTTTATCTTTCTATTTATTACATGATTACTCTACTTGTTTAGCATAGCCTGTGTGATTGCAATTCCCATTCTAGCTTGTCTCCTTCTTGTGCCTTAAGACATTTATCAATGTCCTTTTCTTCTATTCATGTGTGTGACTTAGGACATTTTCCAATGTCTTTTTTTTATACTCTTCTATGTGCCTATGGCCCATGTGCCAACTTTTCTTGTTCATTTTTATGTGTGTGTGGCATTTTAACATGCCTTCCATGCCTATCTTCTAGTTTGAGTGACATGTGTATATGTCCCTTGTTTGCATGGCCCCTTGACCATCCTTGTACATTTCTTACTTATTTCTTATTGCTTATTTATTTGTTTGATTCTCATTTTGTGTAATGTCATGATCCATATCATGCATTTACCTTAATTTCTTGGATGCCATGATGGACATCATGCTCCATCCCTCCAACTAACAACTAAAAACCAAAAAACTAACATCTAACATTTCTATTTTAGTACTTTACACATGTTTTCACATTGTTATATCTATCAAGCATACCCCTGTTGATCTAACAATCTCACAGTACTAAAATTGTTATATCTAGATATATATTATCAAATATAAATGTTATATCATATATCTATACAGCTTAACACACTTGTAGGACTCTTTTATTTTGAGGGTAGTCATTACAAGTTCATCATTCATACCCTCAAAAGAGGGGGCATAAAATAGGCATTTTGTCATAGAGATCAAACCTCTTAATAGTCAAAACAATAGCATTCATAACACTTAGCATATAATCTAGATGTCAAACCAGTCAAATCAAAATAGAAATAAAGTGATAGTTTTAGATTAACAGTCAATTTTCTCATCAAACAATAGCACCAAAAATAGATAGTAGTGCCAAACATAGGGGTTTCAAAATTTTGGCATTCTTATCTAGGCATAAAAACACTTAAGGTTTCTATAAATAAGAAAAAAAATCAGTTTAGGGATAGTTTTTATACTTCTAGATCAGTCAAATTTAGCAATTTCATCATAGTTTTCTTAGATACAGGGGGTTATCATACGTGACATGATGGTTCTCACTTACAATTAAGATTAGGTAGTTGGAATAACTTATAGATTAAAATCCATGTTCCAGACATTAGTGATTGGGGGCAATGTGTGTAGCACATTGATCTTCTTTTATTTCTGAGTTTTAGTTTATTCTAAGAATTCTCAGTAGTTGTGTGCCTTACTCCATCTATAGGTGGTTAATATCACATTCAAATTAAACTTTCATACAATTTTAACCTTATGTGTACCTAAGTTCCTAACTTGGATTTCATACAAGCCTAATACATCAATTCAGAGTGGCTTTCATACAAGCCTAACCTCCATCTTTTGAAATGGCCAAGAGTGGCCTTGTTTCAAGCACACATTTAGCTATCCATGTCATATTGTCAAGATTTATAGCACATCCATGGGCTCTATGAGTCATCTCATATGACATATATTCTATATTGGTATCACTTCATAGCTTTACTTCACAAGGCAATGATGGAGCCAAAGGGACAACCTTTGTATTCTTAAGCCACCTATTTAGAGTGATTGGACACACAATCCAAACATCGATTAACATGCACATGATTCATTAACTTCACTTAGTTGGAAATGATGGATCTAAAGGGCCAACATTTGCATTATTGAGCGACATTCCATTCCAAGAAATTGAGCACTCATCTTTGTTCATTATATTACTCTTGATTCAACACATACTCAGCACAATCTGACATCATAATAGGTTTTATATTTATTCACATACCTAGTGAGGTGTGTTCATTCCTTTCTCTTCCTTTTACTCAGATTTACACATTCTTATTTTAGAAATAGTGTATCTAATAATAACTAATCTACTTTATGTTTTCATTTGCATATTCATACTTCACAATGTGCTCTCTCTCTATGCACATCTAACATCACATAGCTTCATGAGCTTCTCCCTTATAGGTAAGTTCTGGTATGCTTTCTATTTTTCCTTTATCCTAGTATTTCACTTTATTACATCACTAAAATAAATGGGGGTGGGGAATTTAGTCATATAAAATTTAAATTGGATGACTTAGGCATGGCTAATAGAACCCAACCTATAGGTCCTATTTCTTGCTCACACAACCCTTCTCAATTAGTCTTTCACTGATTCCTAGTCATCTATAGCTTTTCATACTAAGATTTTTTAGACCCAAGAAACCCTATTAAACCTAGATCTATTCCCCTAGGTCTCATCCTCATAGGATAATAGCACCCAACTTGGACAAAAGTACCATAATTTAGGATGTCTTATTTTTGGTGTTGTTTTCCAAGTTCATTTTTACCTCAAATGATCAGATTTCCCCAAATCCTTATCTTTTTCACTATCAACCTAATACAAATTTATCTAACCCAAGATCATTAATTAACCTATTAAATTCTAGTAAAATTCAATTTAGAGGGGTTGACACTGATTTATAGGAAAAAAATAAAGAATACAAGCAAGTACACTCAAGTACTCTTCCCAATTATCTGCATATAGCCTTCTAAGATCATTTCAAGCCTATTCAAACACTCATACATGTCCCTAATCATCCAAAGTATTTCCAATTTCACATATATTTGCATACATAACACTTTATTTCATCAAGAACTTCAATGGGAGAACTACATTAGTTTGATCCCTCTTCAAAGTATTGGTATGTAGGCAATGTGCCCACACATAGGGTGTGAAGTGTGTTTAGTGTATCTTTTACACACTAACCCCTTATCTTCTTTCCTTAAGTTTTACATCAAGTTTAAGAAATAAGAGATCCTAAGGGTTTTAAATATTAAATTAGACACACATTGAGATCCACATGCTTCTAAGTCTCAAAAATTCATAGACAGGGTAATACAGACTTGTCAGATATAACCAAAAAAGCTTTCAGCCTCAAGACGACAATGTTGGAATAGGACTATAACACTAGAAAATTGGGTCTCCACTTTAGATGCTCTTATCTAAATTATAAAAAAAATTAGGAACCTATTCTATCTTATTTTCTAGTCCTACTCCTCTATTATCAGATGCTATCTTAGTCTAGATCAGTTGAAATAAGCTAAGTTCTAATTTCTCTCACATACTACCATATTTATAAAAAGAAAAAATATTATCTATTTACACCAATTAATAGGTTAATTAAATCATATATATTTACTAATTTATATTACTCAAACCCTTTATTTACTTAAGAATTAAACACCTAATTTCCTTTATTAAAAAAAACCCTATTCAGGCCATGTATAGTCTAACTCATACACAAGTAGACCATAGGTGAAGTCATGATAAAGGAGGTTTGGTGAACGTGTTATGAAGGTATGAAGATATTTTAAGGTGTAATATGTTATTACAGACCCTTTAGAGGCATTCACAAGTAAATCAAAGCAAGAAAAGTGCCATTTAGGTTGTCAAGACTATCTTGAGTTCCTCCAATGGGTGACTACATTCTAAAGACCTATCTTCTCTTGCTTGGTGAGGCCATGACCCTATGAATGGAAGAAAATATAATCTATGGGTGATAAATACGTATTAATTATTCATTATTGTATCATCAGTTGTTAGATTAGGTTTTAAACCTTTATAAACAAAGCTTAATACGATCAACCCCTCTCAAATGGCTAGTTTGCAGACCAAGAGTCAACTTATTACACTCAAAATTATAAGATAAATATGCATGGTGACCTAATATCATGGGTATATTTTAGGGGTCTAGTACACTTTAAAAAAAAATCATTATTTTATGATTTAAGGTGCTAGGGTTTATGAACAATCATTAATAACATAAGTCATTTTAAACCCTCCTAAAACCCTTTAAGTGACTAGTTCAGAGAGATGAACCTATAAATAACATGAGATGACATAATTTTATCCTAAAACATCCTATACATTGTTTAAGACTCCAATTATATTGTCTCTGTGTATTTTTTTTATACTTGTAGTTGTACAAACTATAATAAATGCATTATTTTACAAGGTTTTTGGTGTTTTGTAAGAGTTTTGAAATGTTGGACACTTAAAAATTATTTGGAGAGGTCACATGAGATATATTTAATATATTAAATCAAAAAATATATACACAATACATCATATAAGTGATCAAACAAAATCCATTTTTCAAGGCAGTCCCAAACAAGCCTAGAATGAGACTAGGTTTCAAGGCCATTTCATCGTTCTCACACTTCCATAAAAAACTCAAAGCCTCAAATTTCACATGGAGGTTGGTGATAGGCTAGGTAAATTTAATCACATGATTTTTGGTGGTTTCACACGTTTAGGAGATATTTGTAGAAGAAAAATAGGCTTCTAGGCAAGGAGGCCTAATTAAGGTGAGAGAAAGGCAGGAAAAAGGCACTTCTACTCAGATTCTAGATTAAAATATTAGCATGGAGTTGTAAAGACATATTTTATCCTAAAATATTCCCTTATTATTTAAGTACCTTTTATACACTACCATAAACAAGGAGGTTTATAGTTTTTAAGGCTATAAGTAAAATAGGCCTAATGAGAGCTTGAGGAGAAAAATGAAATTTTGGGAGTTGTTCTAGGAATAAAAATGGATTGATTAATGTTTTATAGGGTGTTTTAATGATTTTTATGGAGATATAATTCTTTGGATAAGATGAACTCAAGTTTTAAGCCACTTGGATAAAGCTAGGCATGGGAAATGAAGAGTTTCAAAATCCTTAAGCATTTGAAATATGAGTGTCACTAAAATGTTAGATCAAAGGAGCTTCTAAATGTAGGAAAGGTGTCAAATTATAATGTCTAAAGTCATTCATGGAAAATTTATGAATAAAAATCCCATTTGTCACTCTTCTTATGCAAGGAAGGGTAGTTTTCAAGAAGATGTGCAAGGTGTCAAGCTGAGTTTCTAACTCTTATGCCAATTGGAGATGAGAGCATATTCAGAGGAGATCCACATGGATTTATAAGTTTGTATGAATTTTTCCATAACTCCTTGTTTTTAACTCTAACATGGACACTTGACAATCTCCTTGTTTTACACCCCATCTCTATCTTCCTCATTCTATATATAAGTTTCCACTTTTATCCTTGTAAGATATCCACATTTGGTATGGTGAAGCCCTGATAAAATGACTACTAATATTTCCTTTGAATAATATATTTAAAACAACTTTTGAGTTCTCATATTCTTGCTTAAGTATGTGAAATAGTTTATGGTGAATGGCAAGTGATAGTTATCTCTCCTTGTATTCATTCCACTCTTTCATGCTTGGTGTAAGTAATATGACTCCTAGTAGGTCACGTGAAGTGTAAATGGTTGTTTTTTTATGTATTTAAGTGTAAAAAATAGTATTCGTTTATATGATAATAACTTCTATTCATCTACCTTGAGAAATGCATTGCATTCTAGCTTCATGTTGAAACACTTTTGTTAGGAGAATCTTGGGTATTGAGATCAACTTTATGAATTCCTTTCCATAGTTCAGGTTCAAGTACACTTGTGGAGTTAATCTTGGTGCATGACCTATGTTATATTAGTTTTAATCTCCTTCTATCCCTTTTCCTTCAAATAAAGTAGGTTAGTGGTTAGTCTTTTGGTGTTGTGGAAGGGAGTTAGTCGTTCAATCTAGAGACTCATCTCTCACATATGTCACCCAAAACTTGAGACATGTTTCCATGTTACATCAAATTTATGGATGCTAAAGTAGACCTTAAGGTTAAAATTTTATTGATAACAAGGTTTAGGGATCTTTATTTTTAAATGTGCTTTTTTGTAAAGTGGATAGGAAAATGGGGTCATAGAGATATATAATCAAAAAATAAAATGGTAAAACACATAATAGAATAATCATTGGACCTTTAATTCTTAGCTAAGATCCATATAATCAAAGTGCCTAAAATACATTGTTAAAAAGGGATTGTGACAAATTCAAGTGTCCACACAGATATATCTATAACCCCTAATCATCTACTCTAGAACTCAATATAGAGTTACCCACCTTCCCATCATTAGTGACCTCCACCTCTCTAGGCATCAACGCTATCACCTTTCCAATCATGAGGGAACTCTCATTGATTATCACCATATATATGGTGTTGATGGCCTATCCTATCTCACCCCATATTATTAAATGGCCTTATCATGCTAAAACCTCTATAATTATCCATGGTAATATTTATACCACCAATTAACCTTGATATGTATTGTTCATCTATATTCTATATTGTTCATCTATATTCTATATTGTTCATCTATATTCTATATAATATCTATCATTATATTTTAATGTCTCTTCCATCTAAACTCCATACATGATGATCTACCCATCAATCAACATATATGATATTTAGTCTCTATCTTGTTGATATGTGTCTAATGCACACCCTATAAATTCCTAAGAGTGGCCTCTAATGTTTTAATATCAGTGAAATAATTCACTCCAAGACATGAATCACAATGTATCCTATTTTGTGGTAACTTATTAGTGGAATAGTGGTAAGGGATATAGGTTATCTACCATGGATGGGTTAACTTATGGGTGAACCTATATCTACTTTAAGTGGGTGGAAGGATGATGATATTAACTAAGGTGGGTATTAATTCCAAAAGAAAATCAAAAAGAGGGAAAGGGAAGGAAAAATAGAAAACCCTATAGACTACCCAAGATAAAACCCTTCAAAACCAACACTTGACCTAGATTTGGATAATAAATCATAATACTAATTCTTATTGCAAGATTTTGTAGCACAAAAAAATACAATTAGGGTGTTAAAGGAAATAAAGAATACAATAAAATTTAACATGCATAATTAAAGGTTGCTACATTTTTAATATTATTATTGTACATCTAAAAACGGGGATTATGATTCGTATGTAAAATGCATTCAAATCAGTTGTAACTTAAAGGGAATAGATGTATTAAAAAAATAACTCATGAAAAAAAATAACTGAGATAATATAATCATAATTCATATTACACAATCCATAGAATTGGATCAGAATAAGTATTTGCACTCATAAATCAAGTTAAGCAGAACTTCTCAAAATTTCCAATTAATCTTAGTAGCCAAAATTCTCCTCCTTTTGAGACTGAGAGGATACAAGTGCAAATAGGCTTAGGATACGGAAGGCCTCATCTCTTCAATCACCATCTAAATTTACAACTCCAAAATAGAATAATGTTTCCAAAATCATGCAAAAGATGAATGTATAATGATAACATCCAAAATAGACTTTCCAACTAAAAATACAATATACATGCAAGATTAGTAAATTAGAAACCAAACATTCCCACTTAATCAAAACATGTAATTACATATTTATTTTAATCAGGGTGCTAATGTGGAACCACTGGTTGAATAATTTAGTGGGGTAATTTTAGTGTAACCAAAGGAACTACTGGAGAAATAAAAATTGAACCCATAAAATTATGCATGATGGTAAATCATAAGAACTAGGGACCCTTTATTGACAAGGAAATAGTGACAGCTAGATGAGTAGCTGGGACTAAGGATGAAGCCTTTTATTTCTTTTTAAATTATTAAAATAATGTTTTTGTTGCCTCAAACTTATTATTTATAATATCAAAATTTAATAAGGAAGGCTTAAGTATTTTAAGGCCTTTAAACATCAACCTTTCTTGTTCAGCTTCCGAGCTCTTGAACTCAATTATCAAAGCTTCAACTCTAGCTACCTTATCCTTAGAAAAAATGACCAATTATGAAACTTCTTCATTTGTCCCATACATATTGTCTTCAACTTTTCCCTTGAATTTGTTCACAGTTTCTTGGATAAGGTTCTCAAAATTGGGCCTCTTGACTAGTTCTCCTATAGGAGTAATCACATTAGTGACCCTCATGTCTCCCAATATTTATAAGACCTCATTTTCATTATTAGAAAATATTTCCAATAGTGAATTCATTTTATTATTCCAATCGAGTGAGGAATCTCTTCTTGAAATTACAAATTTTAAACACTAAGATGCATCATGCTAGTCATCAGGTTTAAGTGATTGAATGCACTAGTTCAAAAACATGGAACTGAGAAATTCAATGTCTTTTCTAATTATCTCATCTGATGCCAGAGCTTGGTGATATTCAATCTATTGGGATGGCTTCCTACTCTATAAGTCTATATTTTATTCAAAATATTATATAGCCTAGTTGTTGCACTTTGTACATAATTAACTATTTCTCAAGGAGTATGTATAGTTTGTCTCTCCTACAACCTTCTCAATGCATCCTCTCTACTTTGGTATATTTCAATCATAGCCTCAATTTATCAATGCATCCTATCCAAAAAAGAATATAAGTCTTAATTATACTTGATGTGATCATTAGGGTTATTTTTAGGCTTCTTTTAAAAAGGAAACAAATTATCCCTTTGCTCAAATTCTACCTCTTCCCTTGTGTTAAGATCTACTGCCTTCCTCTTCCTAACCCTTTGAATAGTTCCACTCTTTCTATCAAATCTAGTAGAGTCTATAGGTATATTATTTAAAAAATAATTATGTCTCTCATCTCTAACCTATTGCATTTATTTTATCCATTGGGGAATAATAAGAACCCTTGTTTCATCATCTTGATTTGGGCTCTCAAATATGGAAGGTAGGGGAGTCATAAGAGGGGTTATAACTATTTAGGATGATAATGATGTATTTATTTGAATGTAAACTAGAGAGGTGGATGGAAAGATATATCACATTTTGATGAGACCCTTATTGGGGTGACTTTAACAAAACATTTGGTCAATACTGGGGTCCTTTCCACAATCATGGTTGTTGATGACATGGGTGATGACTGTGGAATTGGAGGATCTAATTGAGATAAATGTTTCTTTGGTACTGATTCCATCCAAGGATTTAAAATGGATAAATTAACCAAACTTTCAAAATAGACTCCTTTCTTAAGACTCTTTATTGGCTTAGAAGAAATAATAGATGAATCTATATAAAAACTAGACATGTAATTTCAAGGAATAGTTAAAGGCAAGCTTGTTTTCACTCAATATTGCACCCTTAGAGAGGTAGTTCAAGACTTATCCAAATTTAGTGGAATATAGTATTACCTCTAGGCCTATGGGTTTCCTATATTAGAGATAAACCTCTATATTGAAGGGTTATCTCCCTTATTTTGTCTATTGAAACTCATCACCTAAATTACTAGCTCATTTGGATTAAAAGGGAGAGAGAAAACATAAAGTAAACCAATATTAATGAGTTTATGCACTAATTTCAACCTGAAAAATACCAACCAATTGTAAGTACACTTCAAACACAAACCTAAATTGCACATAAACTAATCCAAATCTGCCCCTTGCATTAGTATTTCACATGAAGGTTTGTGAGGCAATCTTTAACTAGGAGGACTAAACACAAGGTCATGACATGACACTAGTATAGAGACAACTCACTAAACTCATGATAACTCCATTACAAAAAGATACCTACAAGAGAATTTCAAATTTGAATATGAATGTAAACAAGGATAACATGCTAAGGAAGAGAATATATCACTTAGCAAGATCAAATAGTTAATAAACACATTTAAATAACTCATAGAGAAGGTAAAATAGATCATTATTTATTTATCAAAGGTTGAAAATTAGAAGGAATTCACCATAATCAGGTGGAGGAAAAAAACTTACCCAAAAGTGGCTCAATATATAACACAAATGAGAGAGAGGAGAAGAAGGGCATAGGAGAGAGAAGGTAGACAAGTGCCATGTAAGTTATAACAAGAAGACAATTTTTGTAACTTCCTCAATAGGTATAAAATTCCATTTGTATCTCCTCTGAATATGATCCATGTCTCCAAGTGGCATGGGAGTTGAAAAGCTTGTTTGACACCTTGACTAGCTTCTTGAAACTTCTCTTATGCTTGACATGTTGAAGGACAAGTGGTCTTCTTGATGGTCAAATCGGTTTATTCTACCTGTTTTCTCTACTCTTTACACATCTCATCTGACCCAAATATGTTCTCCTTGACACATCACCTCTTTCTCTTGCAAGGTGTTTAGAGGAATCTTCATCTCCTTAGGCCTGTTTTACATGCAATTGTCAAAACTTGGTTTCTTATTCTTTTTAAGCTCATCAAAACTTAAATTATGCTATATTAATACCATATTATACATGACACAATCCACTTTGAGGTCTCAAACTAGCCCCAACAAGTCATTCTCTACCAAAAGCTTCAAATAGGCATCATTCTTTGTAGCCCTAAAATGATACAAACCTCCTTGTGTATATAAATTTATAGAGGATGTTGAGAATATGAGGTAATATTATATTACCTAGTATGTCCTTACATATTTAGGTTCAATTTCATGCTTTGAGAGTGATTTGAGATATCCCTTTTTGCTCTTTCTCTCTCCTAACTAGGCCTTAATTAGGCCTATGTACCAAGAGAGTGAAAAATGATTTTATAGGATCCATACACGTTCCAAACCTAAAAATAGTGTGTGATTCACTTATAAAATACCCTCCCCATTCTCCATGCCAAATTTTAAGTTTTGACTCACTATACGGACCTATAAAATATAAAAAACTAGTCATTTTAGCCCTAATTTATACATTTTTGTATGGTAATGTATCAACCAATTTCATGGGATGATTATAAGGGGAGTATTTAATATGTTATGGGTGGTTTTGAATATTTTATAATCCATTTGGATTCATGAAAGTGGATTTCTCTCTCATTAGGTCCTTATGGCTCTCCTAGGCAGCCTGCAAGTGCTTTGAACTCTTAACGATAGTTCATAAAGATGGAGGCGTGAAACCACCAATAAAATTACAAAAAATGAAATTTTACTATATTATTATACTTCCCATATAATATTATGGTTCCATGAATCATGTGTGTTCCATACCAAGCAAACTGGGGTTAAAAACAAGCATTTTGTGAACTCTGAGAGTAAACTAGGGTCTGTAGGTTATTTTATTTACTTGGTTTGAGATCCAATGAAATTAATATGTCCATGAAATATCACCTGAGATATTTCAATAATTATCCAATCACATTTCTCCCATACTCTCTATAATCATCTCATTGTTCTAGGCCTAGGGTTTTTATGCTAGTCTACCTAACATACCCTAATGGGTTATATGTGCCCTTTTTCTCTCTTTGTTAGGGTTTGTAACATAATGAAATAAATATTAAATTCCCTCAACATCCCCTTAGGTCTTAAAAATTATCAACTCATCTCTAATTCACCTTACTTCACTGGCCATATTTCAACTGACTACCTTACAAGCCTGTGTATGCACTTTGGACTATGCAGGGTTGTCAAATTTGTTTTTAATTTTAAGCCTAAGTATGAGGTTATTTTAGAGTGATTTTTATTTTTTAATCGTATCCTAATGTTCTCAATACTAAATATAACTCAAACTGACCACCTCTCTTTGGAATGACTACCCAAACAAGTCTGTCAACACAAATAGGCCTGTGCATGTAACTTGGTCTATGCATGGCTAAACAGATATGAAATTAGGTTAAATTATTTTTTTTTGAGTTTTAAACTAAAATTATATAATTTCATGAAATAAAATCATCTTAAAAAACTTTATTTTCCATCAAATCTATTTGAAGGTCCTCAAACTTCTCCAAACAAGCAATTATTTCCCATGAGTAGGCAAAACTATGTGTGACGAGGATTGTATATGCATGGATTTCCTTTAGTGTTGATTAAGTATAAGTTAAATTATGGGATATTTTATCACCCATAAAATATCATTCCATTACCTCACTCTCTTTAATAACTCTTTATAGTCTCTAGACTTTACAAGCAAGCACAAACTTCTCAAGAGTTAATAGGCCTGACTGTGTGTTTGAACTGTGTAGGCAGGGTAACTAGGTCTATGAAACATATTTTTAACTCTTTGTACTTAATGACTTGATAAAACTTAAATTTTAGTTTCATTCCTAAACATAAAAAAACATATATAACATTGTCTATGGTTTTGATAGTCCTTAGTCATTTAAGTAGATCTATAAGTTTCTAATTGCCTATGTGTGTGCATTTGGAACTAGTTTGCAATTTGGGTGGTCTAGGAACCTTTTTAGAATTTAAATACTATTAAAACTCTCATAAAAAAATTTAATTATTTATTATCTCATCCTTATATTTGAAATTCTATGTTTCATCATTATCTACCTTTTCAAGACCAATCCTTCAATAGGTGGTTGTAGGTGCATATATGAGAGCTTGACTATGTATGGTGCTTCATAGCATTCTCTTATCAATCCCAAAACTTTTTTATTCATGTTGTTTTTTCCTATATCAAAACCATTATCAATATCTTCTAACCATCTCACTTTTCCAACATCACTATTAAGGCATCTTTCAACTAGTTGGTTATAGATGACAGTTGAAGGGTCTGAGTGTAGTGGTTTAGAGTTGGCCTTAGAACTTTATGAACTTATTCATCCTTATCTTAATCTCCAAATATATTTTACAATTTTAGGTATGGTTTCTTAATACCCTTCTATTATCTTGAATTTCCAAACTCTTTAGAACATCACTATTCAAGACCAACCTTTTCTTAGCAGTTGTAGTTGACAACATAAGAAGGTTTGATTGTGTATGAAGCTGAGTTAGGCCTAGATATCTAATCATGACATATCAAAATATAAAAAAAATTATGGGGGTATTTATTACTTCATTACAATTCTATATATTACTCAAAGTCTCTTCAAACATTATTGTTTTCATTGTCTTCACAATCAGTCTTATAGATCTATTTAGGTCTGTTAACTCAGTCACTTAGCCACAATCTCTTTCATTAAAATGATTTTTAAGTCAAAATAATCCAAATTCCTTTAATTTTTAATCCAACACAATTTATCAATCTTTTAAAACCTTCATCAAACATGGGCATCATGAATTTCACTTGGAATTTTAGACCTACAGTTGGTAGGTGACTATTTTCAATCTTGAGTTCTTGAAGCTTTGGAAGATGAAACATGTCTAATAGTGATTGAATATTATTGATTATTATTTCACCAACATATTATAAGGTAAATAATACCCTATAAATACTTTAAAACACATTCTAAATCACTCAAATCACCTTATATGCAGAAACACAAAAAATATAGTCCACAAAAGATGATTAAAGATATGACTTTCTTGAGACCTATACAAAATGTTTGGATTATTATAAGGACATTAATTTATTGATAATATATTATATTATAATGGATAAACACTCAAATTAATTTTACCACCTGAAGAACTTTTGAAACATAGAAAAATAATAGTCACTTATAAACTGCTCATAAGAGAGACTTTTCATGCCAAAAGGACATCCACACATGCCACCATGAATTATGAATGTTTTTTAGGCATATAAATACATTTTATAACCTATTCCAACTATTTTAATGCATCAATGAATTCACATTTTGCATTACATGTGTTCCAAACTCAAGTTGTGGGGTTCTTAGCCTTCAAAAAGTAGTATGTCTTCTTAGAAATTTTTCATAAATATAAAGGAACCAATCCAATTACTAATGATGAAAATTTTAATCCCATATTGGCCCCAAAATTTTTCTAAATTATCATCCCCTAACTCTACCTATACCACCTGTACCATCCGATTGAACTTGTCCTTCACTAGTTTATGAATAGAGAGATGGGAGAGAGAAGTGATTTTCTACAAATTTTGGATCTAAAACTTCCTTCCAAGATTTTTTATTCCCTATATGATATTAAATGACACTATGAATTTTTTTCGCTTGTAAGTGACTTCCAAAAGTCCATACAACTTCTTCTAACTCCTCAATATGGCATTAAAATCTAAGAAGATGAGTTTGATCTAACTTGATGCAAGGTGAGGTAGTTGAGTAACTACTAAAATATAATTTCAATGTGTATTTTATGAATTTGACACATAGGTAAATTTTCCATACTCTTGAATTATCCAAAAATCATATTTTCATGCATTTTCAATACATTAGAGCTAGCAAATGATCCTCAAACTTTCCAAAACTTCATGAAATGTTGTGAAAATATTTTTAACATATGAAATTATTTAATAAACCCCTAATCACCTATGACACAAATGTATCATGTCTTATCTCTCCATGACACCCCTAGACCATGATATGACCAAAATATGAAATTACCTCAACTTCTCCAAATGAACCTTAAACAATGATAACAAGGTTAAATGAAGATTCTTGGGGATCATATAAGGTATGACATGAACACATAAAAAGACTATGAAATTTTTCAATAAATAGGGGATAAAATTTTTGACTTGGGTTTGAATCTGGTCAACATTTTTGGCAATTCATAAGGGTAGCATACCTGCAATGTTAATAAGACTAATAGCATTTGTTAGAGGTAAAATCATTGAGAGGAGGGTGAATCAATGGTGATATACAATATAATTACATTTCCAAACCCTTCAAACACTTAAGCATTTAATACAACCATTCATGAAGCATATAATATGTTTATAGCAATGAACAATGAAGATAATGCAAGTTCACACATACAACACAAGATCTATGTGGGAACCCCTCTTAGGAAATAAAACTCACTCTCAAGACTAAAAATACATGGACTACTTGTCCTATAAGATGATCATAAACATGAGACTATTTAATTCCTTTTGAATATAATGTTTGAGACACCTATTTCACAAAGAGCACCTACCCATAGGATGATTAAATCCTTCTAACCACCTCTTAGTCAAGTCCTTTTGAGTGACTTCAGTGAAACACTTGTTCCATAAGGAGCACTTGCCCCTAATATAATCAAGTCCTTTTGACCACCTAGTGGTCAATTCCTTCTACCCATGATGTTGATTACCCTCCTAACACCTATGAAATGAAAATATCCTCATCATTAATTGCCTGCCAACCTGATGGAGATATAATGTATATCAACCCCCTTCACTTCTTCACATATCCACACACATCCAAAATAACCTTTTGGATCACTCTAGACCTCTTTGCTCATCCTTATCTTCAAACCTACAAGATCACTATACTTGACATAAAAAATATGACCTATAGGTCATACACATAGTCATCAACCTACTATTCTCTACAACCCATCCACTGGGCACACTTGTTCCACACACCTCTTCTCTTAGGTCTCACACCTCTATTCCACAAGCCTAGAAACCATCACATTTGGTTTCACCTTTTATATAGTCTTCATGATTATTATTATCACAACCTTCCTTATCAGCCACAACACATACCTTCACCCTCATGTCAACTAACATAGGTCACCTTTAAGTATTACCCTCTTTCAAATAGGCCTAAGTCACCTTTTAGGCCCTATGAAGACCCATTCACCTTTTTGACACTTCTTCAAGAAAACTAAAAACAAAATAACACTTTCAAATACATTGACCCATGCCACACACTCTATAAGTACTCCTTAAGTGATAACAACCATCACAATACCCTTTTTTTAAAGCTTAATTTTCTCAAACAACATTTTGTGCACACAGTCACCATGAATGAACACACAATCACCTTCTAAGCCTTTTATCATACTAAATATAGATTGGTTAAACCTATAAAATCCATAAATATGGTCCTCATGGAGTCTAAAACTCTCTTTGACAATTATCTCATCTTTAAACATCAAAATATCATCAAGAACAACTTAATTACCCTTCTCACGTTACTTGTAGAGCATGAACAAACACACAGATAAATTTGGAGCTCAATAAACTTTACTATACTAACAATTAGACTTTAAAATTAATATTTATAAATGTGACTTGAATTCCTATACAAATTTTATTTTTATTGTAACATCAAATTATACATATATAGATAGTTATGGCTCAAAAACAAGTACTGATCTTTCCTTTGTTAAGTTCAAATATTTAAATCCAAATGGTCATAGTTAAACATTGAGCACTTGTCATCATCTCGTTATTTCTTAACAATTTGGAACAAATTAAATCCTTTTATCTCTTCAAGAGTATATCAAACTTTAACTCAAATTGCTACACTATCCAAACATTAAACCTCAAACATGTTGACCTTATCTCGTGCATTTTGGCAATCTTAACCAAATGTGCATCATTGATCTCTATAGATCTCTATAGATCAGTCAGGTATTTATCTTGCAGCACTCGCCATTAAATCTTGCTCATAACTACCAATATTATGACACTTGGCAACCTCATATGCCTTCTAAACACTTTACTAATAGTCTATTCACTTGTTCCACTTGGCATCCCCATGTGCATTATTGACTTTTTGACTTGTCCTGCACTATTGATCTTCGTCAGTACAAACCACCACTCATCATTGATCTTCTGCCAGACTAGTGAGCTTGTGACACTTGTCACCTATATTTGAAACATTTGACATATTTACACTTACATTTTATTTTGGATAAATATCATGAATTAATGTGTATCATTAGATCTACTTACTAGATGACCTAAGTCTTTGATGTGGTTAAACTTGATGGTCTCCAACCCAACACAGTCTACTAAAGCAACTTTGAAACTTCATAATTTGAGCTAGACAACACTTCAAGACTCCAAATTTTTAGTTAGTTTCTTGGAATTATATAAAACATCTTCATAAAAAAAAATCCCACTATTAAATTTATTTTTATCTAAATTAAATGCAAAAACTTGCTGGTTCATCCATATCTACATGACGTGTAGTGACAGTCTTACTATGTGAAGAAACTACTGCAATCTACCTAGAAAGATAAATTTTAACCTTAATAAATTTTGTTTCACTTCATTGCATGACCTAAAATTTGGATTATAAAAACTTGGGACTAATGTGATCATACCCATATGACTAACTCCCCCTGACTCATACATACGTGGAGATGGTGACATCAACAAACTGCCTACTCAAATTTTTCTACCAAAGAACTAACTATGCCTAAATAAACATAATGAAGAAACAGATGAGTACCATGCACATTCACAAGCTCTCCAATCATCCTTGACCTCTAATATGACCCCTCACACATGATAAATACTTCAAACCCATCCCTAATCATGCCAAAATTGAATATCAGCCAAGACAACTTCAAGCATGTTAGGACAAGCACACTACACACTTTATCATTGACACTTAGACTATCAATACACTTCATCCAATTACTTGGACACCTCCATAACATCACTAAAAACTCTCCAAAAATATCCCCCTTTTTCATTGATGTCAACATCCATCATACATCTCACCTTCCTTCTCTCTCTTCAAGCACTCTCATAATATGAACCTTTTCCCCCTTTGACATAATGACAAAGTGGACATAAAATAATCCCAAGGACATAAAAATAATACCAATAGGATAGTACCACCTTATAAATATGATACAAAATCCCCTTTACTTTGAGCTTACCTCTTCTTACCTTGACAACTTCCTCTTTCTACATCACAACACTCTCTTTAACCAAACACTGCAACCAATGAAGAAAGAACACATAAAAACATTGAAATATAAAGGAACTCACCAAGAAATATCTAAGAGGGAATCCCTCTAAGATCTCTGATCCATTGCACCTCTTGAGCATCTTCAAATTTTTAGACACCATGAAGAACCACCACACACACTTACTAGCCTTTTATATCCACCTCTAAGACCACCAACAGAACTTCATGCCAATTAAAAAATAGGAAAAATGCTCTAAACCAACTTTAGAACTCACCTTGAAACACTCATGCCTTGATCTTTTGGAGAAACTGAGAAAAAAATCAAATCTTCACACTATGCCTATCTAGACTCCTTATAGCCCTACCTAAAACTTGTAGATCCCATGAATTTCATTAGACACACCTTTAAGATCTAAAAATTCATATCTAGAGCACTCTCATATTCCCCCTTAAGCAAAATAATTTCCATCACCTAGATCATCCTCTAAAACATACTTCCTTCACAAACCTACTAGACAATTAGGCCTTCATCTTGACAAAAACATGAATAATTTAAAAATCAAAAACCTTTAGATATTTATGAAGATTTATTTGACAACCCATTTAACATATTAAGAAGCCTTAAACCTCAAATTATAAGTCAAACCACTTTTCTAGCATAGCCCAAAACTCTAGAATCTCAAAACAAACAAGGTCAAAAAACCTCCTTATGGTTAACACCTACCTCAAAAACATCTTTCACACTTGGAGAGAACCATCACATACTTCTAAACTAATATTTTATCCTTCACACTTTTATGAACCTTGACTTCCTATACCATGGTTTTGATCTTTTTGAGCACCAAACTCTTCTTGGCATTCCATCAATATCATTATGCCACCTAAAAAACACCCACTCTAATATTGTAAACACTACATACATAGAAAAAACACCTTATGACATCACTCTGACCTCATCAAAGAACTTTTCCCATCTTGACACACCAACTCCAACTAGTAATAATCATCTCTTGCCTTCTAGGACCTTCTAAAGAACACCACAACAACACTTGCTTCTCCACAAAAAAGACTCTCTTAAGAAGCATAGATAGAGACCTCCACTATACCATAATTCCATTAAAACAAAGTGAAAATATTAGTGGCCCACATCTCTTCAGTAACCACTGGAATCCTTTTATAGTTATAAGACTTCTTTCCCTTGTTCTCCTTAGTCTGAATTTTGACAACTTGTTCTTTTTCTACATCACTCACTTTCTCTTCTATGATAGGATATACAACATTTGGAGAAACTATAGAACCTTGACATACTGGGATTATTGAAGTAGATTCTTTATATTGCATAACATTACCTTCAAACATTGACAACATCGAAACCAAGATTGAAACTTTCTCACACATATCAGGTTGTTCATTAGCATCTAAACAAAACCTCAAAACTATCCTCAACCAGAACCTTGGTCTTCTCCTTGAGCTTAGTCTCTTCATTCACAACAAGAGAAGATAATGAGAGATATTGGCACTTTCCAAAAAAATTAGCATTATCCACCATAGAAAATAGATTACTTCGACCTACAAACTCAACATGACTCAAACTTACAACCTTTAGTTTCTATGAGTTAACTTGCCTACTTTATTGTACTCTAGGATCTTGATTAAACCTATTCTATCTTATAGGCCTTGCTTGCAAAATTTAGCAATGTGACCTCTGTATTGACAATTGAAACACACTATACCTTTTTCAAAAATCTTATCCTACCTTTCTTGATTAGAACAAAATATTTCAATATGTCCATTCTTTTGACATTTGAAATAAACTAATCCTTTTGAGGAAGACTCACCTTGCCTTACCTTATTTGGACAATACTTAGTAAAATATTCCTCATCAAGATAGTTGAATTAATTAACTTTATTCACACCTTTTGATTGATGGCCCCCATCATAGTTCCATGCAAACTCATTTCTAACAGATCTCTTGCATTCTCTAGCTCTATGCCCAAACTGATTACATGTGTAATAATAACCATTGAAACTTTCATACCTCATGGTATTTGGTTGTCTGATCTAATTTGTCTTCAATCTACCATCATATTCATTCCTTGATATATTGTTGACCTTTAAGGTCTAATTTACATTAGTCTTCATCCTGTCTTGAGTTGCATTTTTTGGTTTTTCTTTGTATCCAAGACTAATTCTATTACTTGCAAGCTTTTGACCACTTAGAATATTGTCTAGATCACTTAAGCTCTTTTCAAATCTTATAAATGATTGTATCTTATTATATGTATTTTGTAACTCAACTTTTAATGATTCATTTTCAATTACATACTTTTAACATTCATATTCTTTAGCTTTCAGGCTTATAGATAAGATTTCCAATTGACAACTAAGATGATTGACTATATCTTCATGTTCCTTGGTGTCTTCATTCATTATTTCTTTATACACACTAAATTTCACCTCATAGTCCTTGATTTGATACCTCATCTTTTTTTTAATATTCTTCTCAATCTTTAGTTCTTCAAGAGCATTCATCAATTCAGTCTCACAATCCACCTCATCTTTATCATCATCTAAATCACTCCAAGTAGACTCATTTTGATATGAGAAACTTCATTCCTCATCCATGAACAGGGATCTATCTTCAATACGACCATCATCTTCATTATCATACTTTGAGTCATTGTCTTCACTCTCATTTGATGAGCTGAAATCTTCTTTGGTGTAGAGACTCTTCTTGTCCTTGAAATACTTCTTGTTTTCGAATCTTCAGAATCCCTTCTACCTCTTATCAAACTTGTATGTCTTCTTGTCTTCATTTTGGCCATCACCACATTATTTATCATCATTATTCTTATTATTATGAGGGCACTTATTAAAAAAATGTCCTACCTCTCCATAATTAAAGCATTTAAAGGGTAGTTTACCCTTATACTTTCTTGATCCTATTTTCAATTTCCTTGTAAACAAAGTAACTAGTTTATCTTCATCAATATCAGATATGTCATCCTCCTTGATTTTCTTACCTTAGAGATTATTATTTATCTTCATTTATATCTTTAATGTTGCTTCCTTGTTTGGTGGTTTATCATGATCAACTCTCATCGCATAGGCAGTAAGAATTCCATGCAATTCATCCATCTTCAACTTACTAATATCATGACTTTCTTCTATAGTAGATACTTTAGAATCAAACTTGAGAGAGAGAGACCTTAATACCTTTTGAAATATAGTATCTTCTTCAAGATTCTCTCCAAGACCTCTGATGATTTTCACAATCTCATCAATTCTCTATAGAAAGGATGCCATAGAATCTTCTTCCTTCATCTTAAGACTCTCAAATTGTCTTCAGTGAGTCTGTAACTTTTCCAACTAAACCATTGAATCTCCTTCATAAATAGTCTTCAATTTATCCCACAATTCCTTGGAAAATATGTAATGGATTACCTTGATGTATTTAGTCTTTGAAGGACCACAAGTGATAGAATTAATTGCCTTATAATTATTCTCAACTAACTTCTTATCTGCAACACTGGATGGAGGAATAGTAGGTGTAGAATAACCATCCATAATAGACTGCCAAGTGTCAAATCCTAGGGACATGATGTAGGTCCTCATCCTTGCACTCTAAAAAGGATAATTGGATCCATTAAACATTAGTACTTTCTTAGTGGGAAAACATCCTTGTATTTGATGGCTATCCATATTGTACCTTATATCTCCTTCAAGTTGTCAAGCCTTTACCAAAGTACTTGCTCTGATACCAATTGTTAGAGGTAAAATCATTGAGAGGGGGTGAATCAATGGTGACAAACAATATAATTCAATTTCCAAACCCTTAAAACACTTAAGCATTCAATACAACCATTTATGAAGCATAAAAGATGTTTATAGCAATGAAAAATGGAGATAATGCAAGTTCACACATACAACATAAGATCTATGTGGGAAACCCTCTTGAAAAATAAAACCCACTCTCAACCCTGCAAACACATGGACTACTTATCCTATAAGATGATCATAAACATGATATTGGTAAATTCCTTATGACCATTATTTAGTGAAACACATATTTCACAAGGAGAACCTACCCCTAAGGTGATCAAGTCCTTCTAACCACCTCTTGGTCAAGTCCTTCTAACTAGCTTTAGTGAAACACCTATTCCACAAGTAACACCTACCCCTAAGATGATTGAGTCCTTCTAACCACCTATTGGTCAAGTCCTTTTAATTATTATGTTGAACACCCTCCCAAGACCTATGAAAAGAACATCTCCTTATCACTAATTTCCTATCAATATGATGGAGATACAATCTATATCAACCATCTTGGATCACTCTAGACCTCTTCACACACATCCAAAACCACCTTTTTGATCACTCTAAACCTCTTCACTTATCCTCAATATTCAAACCTACAAGATCATTATCCTTAACATAAAAAATATGACTTATAGGTCATACACATAGTCATCAACCTGCTCTTCTATGTAACCCATCCATTGGGCACACTCATTCCACACACCTCTTCCCTCAAGTCTCACACCTCTATTCCACAAGATCAGAAACCATCACATTTAGTTTCACCTTTTATATATTATTCATGATTATTATGGTCACAACCTTCCTTATTGGACATAACACATGCCTTCACCCTTAAAGCATCTAACATGGGTCACCTTTAAGTAGTACCCTCTTTCAAATAGGCCTAAGTCACCTTTTAGGTCCTATGAAGACCCATTAACCTTTTTTACACTTCTATAAGAAAACTAAGAACACAAAAACACTTTAAAATACATTTACCCATGCCACACACTCTATAAGTCCTTTTTAAGTGATAACAACCATAAAAACATCCTTCTACTAAATATCAATTCACTCAAACAACATTTTGTGCACATAGTCACCATGAACGAACACACAATCACCTTTTAAGCCTTTGATCATACTAAATATGGATTGTTCAAACCTCCAAAATACATATAAATGGTCCTCATGGAGTCTAAAACACTCTATAATAATTATATCATCTTGAAACATCAAAATACAACAACTCAATTATGATTTTTGGGTTACTTGCAGAGCATGAACAAACACACAATCAACTTTCGAGCTCAATAACTTTAATTATACTAACAATTATACCTTAAATGAATATTTTCAAATGTTCCTTGAAGTCCTATACAACTTTTAATTGTACTACAACATCAAAATCTACATAGATCTAAAATTCTAGATCTAAAACCAAGAACTAATCTTTGTTAAATTTAAATATTTAAATCCAAATGGTCATAGTTAAACATCGAGCACTTGTCATCATCTCTCTACTTCCTAAAAATTTTGAATAAATGTTCTCCATCAATCTCTTTGAGAGTAGCTCAAAATTTAACTCATAGTGATCCACTATCCAAACATTAAACCTCAAACATGTTGACCTTATCTCATGCTTTCTACAAATCTTGACCAAATGTGCACCATCAATCTCTACAAATTAGTCAAGTCTTTATCTTACAGTACTCACCATTAGATCTTGCTCAAAACTCCCAAGATTATAAAACTTGGTACCCTCACATGCCTTCTAATCACTTTAATAAAATTCTATGTACTTGTGCCACTTAGAAACCCCACACACATTGTTAACTCTTTCACTTGTCCCACATCATTGATCTTTGTCAGTAGAATCACTACTCACTATTGATCTTTTGCCATACTAGCGAGCTTGTGACACTTGTCACCTGTGCATGAAACCTTTGTCATATTGACTCTTACACACACCATAGATCAAGATCATGAGTTAACATGCACTATTAGATATATTGACTATATGAACTTAGTATTTGGTGTAGTTAAACTTGATGGTCTTCAACCCATCATAATATGCTAGAGAAATTTTGAAGCTTCATAATTTGAGCTAGACAACACTTCAAGACTCCAAATTTTTAGGGTAGATTCTTGGAATTATAGAAAAAATATCCATGAAAACATTTACCCATTTTTGAATTTATTTTTACCTAAATTAAATTCACAAACTTGTTAGTTCATCCATATTTTCATGATGTGCATTGATGGTATGGCTAAGTAAAGAAACTACTACAATCTTATTGGAAGGCCAACTTTGAACCTTAATAACTTTTGTTGCACTTAATTGCATGACCTATAATTTGGACCATAACAACTTGAGACTAATGCCATCACACTCATATGACCAAGTCCCCCTGACTCATACATATGTGGTAATGGTGATGTTATCAAACTACCTACTCATATTTTTCTACCAAAAAACCAACTATGCCTAGATGAACATGATGAAGAACCAAATGAATATGATGGACTTATACAAGCTCTCAAATCATCCCTAACCTCTTATAGGACCCCTTACACATGATCTATACTTCAAACCCATCCCTAATCATTCCAAAACTAAATATCAATCAAGCCAAATTTAAGCATACTAGAACAAGCACACTGCACACTTTGTCATTAACACTTAGACTATCAAGACAATTCATCCACTCACCTGGACACCTACATGACATCACTGATAACTCTAAAATAGCCTTACATGTCCATTGGGAAATAGAGTCTCTATCACTCATTTTCAGACCTGAATAGACTTTGAACATGACACAACAACCTAATTAACCTTCACAATACAAAAAACAAAACAAAAAAGATAAAAATCAAAGCAAAACACACACATGTTATATCAAACACTTAAGAAACAAAATAACTTAAGAAAACTTAGAATATATACAAAATAACTTTAAAAAAAAATCACCTCCTAGATCAAAGGGGGAACTAACACCATCATTTGCTCCATGAGATGAAAGAAGACATGAAGCAAGTTGTCTCTTGAGCCTTGCTCCTAATGTCTTCAACTCCTTCATGATTTCCACTCTCTTTGGCATGATCTCCAATGCAATAACAAAAGTTAAAAACATATCACTTATGAATTTAAATTCCTCTTATGACTCAACCATAATCTTATCATGGTGTTATTCAATTTCAAATTTGTTCAATGATGCTTCATCTAAGCATGGTTCTTTGAATTTCATGGCATCTTAAATGACATTAGGCTTCCCATCAACTATTGCAAGATTGTTAAGCCCTTCAAGGAGATTTTCATACTCAACCCAATCCTCAAAATTGTCCTCAATGAATATATCTTATTCAATCTCTTTGTGCACATGATCTTCAACCTTTCAAAGGTCTTCATTCTCTTAGAGAAGTTCAATATGTTACAGCCAATCATATTTTCCTTCTTTCTCTTCAATAACCACAACCTCTTCAATCTAATATTCTTGGTCAACTTCAACTTGATTGCTTGAAGAGTCTTCAAATTCAAGGTTGGCTACAACTTACACAAGTTTGGGTGGTATAGGATCTTATTTTTGAAATATAGACTCAAGAGACAAAGCATATTTAAGAGTGTCTTCAACTTGACCAGCAGGAGATGTAGGCTTTTGAAGGCCTTCAAATTCTTCAAAATTTTCATTGGATCTATTCCATAAGTCTTCTTGATATATGAAGTCAATAGTAGCTTCATCTTCTATTATTTTTTTAGATTAAACCTTTTGATCATACTCATGAATATAAACTAACTCAACTGATGTAATGTCCTTCTCAAACACCTTCTCTTCCATGTCTTGATCAACCTCTTTATGAATAGTTGCAACATCATCAATATTTTCTCTTTATTCACCCAAGAGGATGGATTTATGTTTGTCTTAGCCAAGGGGAGTACTTATAATGAATTATTCATCATAGACACTTGAGTCATCTTCTTGATCACTTGTATCTTTAGTTTGATCATCTTCACTTATCTCCCATAAGATGGGTTCTCCTTCAATAAGGGATGTGGTGGGAGAGTGATGGACAAGTTCATGGGTTGTAGAGGGAGTATGAGGAGTGGTGAATGGCTCATGGATGGTCTTATGAATGGATTTTTCTTGAAAACACTCTTGGGGAGATAATAATTTGGGTTGGGCAATGGGAGAGGTATCTTTTTAACAAGATTTTCACCTTCCTCAAAGCCCTCTTGAGGTTCTTCCATAGCTATAAGTTGAATTTCAACCTCTTGATTTTCCCACCTCTCTAATCTGTCTATTAACCATTGGATAAATTTTAATGCTAAGTAAAACTACTCATTCATATCATATTGGGTTTCCTCTTAAACTAACCTCCATATGTTCATCAACTTTTGAACCAAATATCTCATCTATTCTAGGAGATGAATAGGGATCACATCAAAGTCTTCATCTCATGTTCTCATCTCCTCTTCATTATCTATAAGATTTGGCATGAGTTCTACTAAGGATTTGTCATGAGATGGGATTAAATTAGGAGGATAAGGAGAGGAATAGGGGATTTAGTGAGATTTAAGTTGTTACTTTAGTTTCCTAATTTGAGCTTATAAGGCCTTATATCTTGCTTCTAAATCAATGGCATCATCTGATTCTTCATGACAATGATGATAATAATCATGTTGAGGTTGATATGGATCATAGGTATAATAGGAGTCATGTTGAGGCTTATAGGAAGGTACTTCTTGATACTCTTCTTGATATCCTTAATAATAATTTTCTTCATAGGGTTGCTCAACAACATCATGATCATATGGAGGGGAAATATGATGACCATAAGATTACCATGGCTCACAAGGAGGGTAACAAGTTTGATAGGGTTGTTAAGGAACATAGTATGGGTCATGACAAGGTTGGTAGGGAGGTGTATAGTAGGAATTATCATCATATCTAGCCATACCAACTTCATTAATCAAATGAAACATAAGATGATAGCAAAATGATTTTTAGAATAAGTACCTAGGCTAATAGAACCAACTGATAGCATTCATAGTTACCATTGGTGTTTGTTGAATGCTTCCAAAGGCTGATAGGAGGAAGAATACTCAATTATAAAAGCTATCTTATCCTTATAAAAATTGACCAATTGTGAAACTTCTTCATTGGTCCCATATATAGTGTCTTCACTTCCCCCTTGAAGTTATTCATAGTTACTTAAAAAAGGTTTTTAAAATTGGGCCTCTTGACTAGTTCTCCTATAGGAGTGATAACATTAGTGACCCTCATGTCTCCCAATATTTCCAAGACCTCATTATCATGATTAGTAAAAAGTGTCAATAGTGAATTCATTTTATTGTGCCAATTGAGTGAGGCATCTCTTCTTGAAATTACAAAGTTTAAACACCAAGATGCACCATGCTAGTCATTAGGTTTAAGTGATTGAATGCACTAGTTCAAAATCATAGAACCAAAATATTCAATATATTTTATAATTATTTCATCTGATGCCAAATCTTGGTGATATTTAATCTATTGGGATGGCTCCCTACTCTAGAAGTCTAGATGTTATTAAAAATATTATATAGCTTGGATGTTGCACTTTGTACATAATCAACTATTTATCGAGGAACATGTATGGTTTGTCTCTTCTATAACCTTCTCAATTCATCCTCTCTACTTTTATACATATCATTCATAGCCTCAACTATAGTATCCACAAAAGAACATAAGCCTTAATCATACTATATGGGATCATTAGGGTTTTTCTTAGGCTTCTTTGATAAAAGAAACAAATTATACCTTTTCTCAAATTCTACCTCTTCCCTTGTGTTAAGATTCATTGCCTTCTGTAGACATCTAAAATTGGCCACCAATGGCTTTATACCCAATTTTAGAATAATTATTACAAACCATTGAACATCTAGCCTAAGAATTTCTATACATCTCGACTTTGGCTTCATAACAAGCAATTAAACAAATTTGGCCTAAAAATCAATTAAATAAGACAAATGCACATATCATTTACTTCAAATATTGACAAATGTTTCAAATGCATAAGAGGAATTAATTAACATTAAAATCTTAATTGAATTCATCATTAAGAAATTAAATGAATTATCAAAATGGAAATTCAAAAATCAATAAATATCCTAGGAATTACTAATTAGCTTTTATGAGTTGTCCAAAATATAAAATATCTCAAGCATGCTTATTCCATACTAATCATGAGGTTTGGACACCTTTTAACTCTACTAGGGTTAATTAAGTAGACCTAGGTTAGGATTTTACTCATTTCAAGTTGATTTCAAAACCTATAAATACAAGCCTAGAGCTCTTCATTTATAGAGCTTAAAACATAGTAGAGTTATAATGTAGGATTTAGGGCATGAAGCAAATGCATAGAATTATAATGCCAAAATTCTAAGTCAAGCTATTTCAAGCCATATCAAAAGCATAATCCAAGCATGATAATGATGCCAAGAGGAGATGGAGATAGCCAAGCCCCATTGATAAAGACCTTTTGAGCTCAATTCGAGCAAACCAAATGAAGAAGCCTCTTAGAGCATTCAAGGATTTGGTAAGGAATTTATGTGTAAGTTTTTTCCATTTTTATTTGTGCTTTGTTCATTTGTGTTTCTTCACCATGCTCCCCACTTTAATCTAGGCAAGGTAGTGTTACGCATGTTAGTGTGTTATTACTTTCATTTTGAGTTGATTCCATTGATTTCATTGTGAAGCTAACATATGATCTAGCCACCCTTCTTATATTCCTTGATCATAAATGGCACCTCTGGTGGGACATGTACCCCAAAAAGTTTATCTTAAATCCTTCTATATTATTTCACTAACATTTTTCATGTCAAAATTTTATCTTGTTGACAAAGGAAGGTGAAAAATTCAAGTTAGAGAACATTTTTTGCTTTTCACAAGTTTGCTCTGTGTAAATTTGGAATTTGATTTCTAGATTATAGTATCGTAACTCACACAGAGGCTATATTACAATATCATGAGTAATTTGTTTTGTTATGATACAAAACCACAACTTGTGAAAATTCATTTTAGCAATGTGAGTTGCATTTTTGCACTGTGGAGTTGCATTTTTGTTGTATGCAGACCTGATAGATAGTAAGTCATTTTTCAAAGCTTTGTATAGGGTCATATAGACTCCATTTTTTATGATTTGTTTTTTAAAACCATGTGTTTTCTCTTAAATTTTTATAAAATTCTACCAATTTAACTTCAATTTTCATAAATTTTTCTCAAAATCTTGAAATAGGAGTTTGAATCTTTTTAAAGTTTTTAATTATTATTTCTTGGTTTCATTGAATTATGTTTTCTTTGTCTAATCATCCTATTGTAAGTTTTTTTAATTTTTATGCTAACATTGAGATAAATAATGTTTGTGCATTATGTTTTTTTTGCCTTTGGTTTCACATGGAATCGTGTTAGTCAACCCAACCAAAAGCTCTGATACCACTTGTCAAGAGAAGAAAACACCTACAACAATCAATATGCTCTGATACTAACTGTTAGGTGACCCCTTATCCAATGGAAGCACAATTGATTACTTTCTTATAAGTAATTAAACACGGAATTATACCAGAATGATAAAGTAACTAGAAACTTGAGACAGCAAAGAATTTGAGAGACAATACACACTCTTTGTATTAAATACTACTAGAAGAAAATACAATAAGGAAGATGCCACTTCTTCCTCCACCTCAAAGGCTTGCCACACCTCAAGACCTTCTTCCCTCTCTCTCTTGCTCAACACAACAACTCTAAAGCCTGAGTTATTATCCCTCCTTGATTGCTTTAGCTGATCCCCTTGACCTTGCTAGCTTCAATGCTTTTACTTGCCTTCTTAATATTATTACAATACATGCCTTATGGGTCTTTAAATAGGATCCCATGCTTACAAAAATAGAACTCTAGTTACAATAATTAGACACGCAACTCGTGACTATAATTATTCATTTGACATGCAAACACTCGCTTCACTTAATTGACTATTCATCAACAGCAGTTTTGAAAATACACAGGCGACCGACGTCGGTCCCTACTTGTCTGGTGCTGCCAACGTCAGCCGACTGTCTGCCGTCGCCGGTCTCCTTCTCCACTTCATCTGACTGACATCGGTCATACTGCCAACGCTGGTGGCTCTAGTTCTTTAGCATCCTTCCTTGTGTTTGCAAACAGTTGAAGCTTTTAGCTCCACACCTTAACAATCTCCCACTTGGAGATAAATAGCTGCAACTTGTACCTGTACCTGTACACCATCTATTTTGTTCCTTAGGCTCTGTATCCCTCTTCAAAGTCACTCTTAAAGACCAACCACCACACAAACCTGTGATGTAATACATGTATCTTATGCCATAAGAATTCTACTGCTCCCAAATTCTTCATGACATACTTCTGAACCAACTTTACCCTTAGCTCAGAAAACTCCCTGTATATGAAACCCTGCAACAAGTAACACAATACAGTAACAGGATAATATAGCTAATATTATCCAACCTGGTAAAGATAAAATACAATGGTCAAACCTCCATTGTCTGCAGCCTAAACAAGACCATATACCATAGCCTTCTGTCTCATGTGTCCATCCACTCTCTTCTCTAATATGGGAATCCATCCCTCTATCCAGTGCTTTCTTCCAGCTGACAACTCTACCAATAAGTACTTGTTTGGTTCTACTCAAGGACTCACACTCCTCATCCATGCTGCCCTGCTCAGATTTATTTAGCCCCTGTGACTGATCTATGTCCTTCATCTCCTCCATAAACACCAAGGCTTCTTTGTTCCTGTCAAAAGCATCAAATTTCCTCTTTCTGCAATGAACTCTATCTATGCTTTCCAAATTTGAACACATACCTTTTGAATCAAGAACTTCCATTCCCTTCTTATTCATGTGACCAAGCCTATTAGGCCACATCTTCGAATCTACACCAGAAGTAGAATCAGTAATACAAGTAGACAGATAAAGAGTATCTACTTTCTTACCTCTTGCTAGAAAAAGTGTTCCCTTGGTAACCTTCCAAGAATCCGCTATGAGGGTTATTGTGCATCCCTCATCTCCAAACCTTCCTATAGAAATCAGACTCTGCTTCAGAATTGGAACATGCATGACCTCTTTCAATACCCATGTGTTGTCAATCTACAATCTCAGCTGCACTTTCCCTTTACCAACTATTTGACAAAGCGTACCATCCCCTAAATAGAGCACTCTAAAGTCTCCCTATTCATACTCATAGAACAAATCTCTGTTTGGGGATGCATGAAACGATGAACCAGAATATAAAATCCATGATCCTACCTGACTATCCAAAGAAAGTATGAGAGCATCCTGCATCACAATATTTGCATCCTTTGCTTCTTCCATACCTGCATGTTGGTTCTCTTTGTCTCTCAACCAACACTCCTTCCTCGTATGTCCTTTATTTCCACAAAACTAGTAGGTAATACCTTTGGACTCGGATCTCCTTCCTGACCTTGATTTCCCTTGCTCAACCTTCTCCCTTTGCCATCCCCTGCTTTCTTCACTTAGAGCATTCCCTGATGATTCACCTGTGCTTCTCCTGCGTATTTCCTCATTCAATATCACACTCACAACATCATCAACTTTTAAGATCTTAGAAGCAGATGCAAAATTACTTACTACCATAACCAAACCGTCCCAACTTTCAGGCAAAGAACATAAAATCAAGAGAGCCTTTACCTCATCATCAAAAACAATATTGACTAAAGCCAATTGGTTTACCAAACCATGTAAATCGCTGAGATGAGTATGTACCGATCCACCTTCCTACATTTGCAAATTAAATAGCTGCTTCATAAGATATACCTTATTAGAAGCTGAGGACTTTTCGTATAAATTCGCCAAGGACTTTATCAACTCTTTCGTTGTCTTGCACTGTGATAAGCTGGAAATCACAGATGATGCAAGGCTCAACCTTATGGAACTGAGAGCCTTCCGATCAAGAACACTCCATTCTTCATCCTTCATATCTGTGGGCTTGCATGCAACCCCACCCAACGGTAAGTACAAATCCTTTTGATACAGATAATCCTCAATCTGCATCCTCCAATGTTGATAATTCTTTCCGTTAAACTTCTCCATTCATAGCCTACTTTCTTCTGCCATTGCTGAACTCCCACTCAATCAGAAAACCCTATGAATGACCTGTAATCAAAAACAATACCCTGCTTCCTACAAACCGTAGCTTTGATACCACTTGTTAGTCAACCCAACCAAAAGCTCTGATACCACTTGTCAGGAGAAGAAAACACCTACAACAATCAATATGCTCTGATACTAACTGTTAGGTGACCCCTTATCCAACGGAAGCACAATTGATTACTTTCTTATAATCAATTAAACACGAAATTATACCATAATGATAAAGTAACTAGAAACTTGAGACAGCAAAAAATTTGAGAGACAATACACACTCTTTGTATTAAATACTACTAGAAGAAAATACAATAAGGAAGATGCCACTTCTTCCTCCACCTCAAAGGCTTGCCACACCTCAAGACCTTCTTCCCTCTCTCTCTTGCTCAACACAACAACTCTAAAGCCTGAGTTATTATCCCTCCTTGAATGCTTCAGTTGATCCCCTTGACCTTGCTAGCTTCAATGCTTTTACTTGCCTTCTTAATATTATTAAAATACATGCCTTATGGGTCTTTAAATAGGATCCCATGCTTACAAAAATAGAACTCTAGTTACAATAATTAGACATGTAGCTCATGACTATAATTAGTCGTTTGACATGCAAACACTCGCTTCACTTAACTGACTATTCATCAACAGCAGTTTTGGAAATACACAAGCGACCGACGCCGGTCCCTGCTTGTCTGGTGCTGCCGACGTCGGCTGACTGTCTGCCGTCACCAGTCTCCTTCTCCACTTCATCTGATCGACGTCGGTCATACTGCTGATGCCGGTGGCTCTGGTTCTTCAGCATCCATCCTTGTGTCTGCAAATAGTTGAAGCTTTTAGCTCCACACCTTAACAAATCAATCTCAGTCCTTATCAATTGGTATCAGTTATTTCTAAAACTTATTTTGCTTATCCGTGAAAGTGCTTCTAAGCAGAGGTTAATATCTAAAAATTATAGGTTATGGATAAGATTTGAACACAAGTTTGCATGTTTAGACTAATCAAACATTTCATTTTAGGATTATAAAAAGAATTAGTCAAATCTTTCACATTTCAATTTGGGAATTAGAATGAACATATTAGACCTTGCACATTTAAATTTTGGTGTTTAAAATGAATCTAGGATTGGCTAAGTCAAAAAACATTTTGTTTTTGGTGATTAAAACAATCTTTAAATCTTGAACATTTAAAATTGGTGACTTAAAATGAACCTAGGATAAGTCTTAAACCTTTTAACTTTGGGCTTAAAATGAACATATGTGTTTTTACTTCATTTGGTTTTGTGCAATTATTTTCATCTTTCACACTTAAGCTAAAAGGCCTAGTAATGAACAACATCACATTACATTTGATGCTTAAAATCAAACCTCACTCACAATTGTTTACAAAACTTATTTGTTTATTATTTGTTTCATAAAAAGGATAGTGTGTGTATGCTCTCCCCCCATCCCCTATAGGGAAATTTTGGGATCAAAAGTTCCTTTTTATTACATTTAGTGCATAGTCTAATGTGTAAAAATAAAGTTGCCTAGGCTCTTCCCAAAACCCGTATGGTATTGAGTGATCTAAAAGCAACCCTAAAGTCTTTCTACTTGTCTTTTATTTTCATGCATCTTGTCTTGTGAATGGGATGTCATTACCTCTCACAAGTTCTTTAGGGAAGTATTGACCCAAGAATTCATCTCCCAATAGTGTTTCAACCCCTCTCTATAGGGTTTATATAAATTGGGATCTCCCTACTGGGATGGTGGTTTGAGTGGTTAAACCATCTTCATTAGTGACAAGTTGGCTTATAACATATGATCATTTAGAACATCATACTACACTGATCAATTGATGCATGTAGTGCTTGTGAAAAGGACAAGAAATTTTCATAATAAGCTATTTAATGTGGATCCAATTGATGTGTTGCTTCTCTTGTGTTTAAACGTGAAATTTTATACACATGGGATCAATCTAGATGGTCATAACTTGTAAGTTTTAGTTAAACCCACTTTGCCACACCTTGATAAGATATAGGATGATACACTTAGTTGTATTTTTTCAATTATTCTTTTATTGCTTGGTGTGTTAGAACTAAAACTTTGTTATTTATACCATGTCATGAACAAGTCTTGTGTCTAACATTACTCCATTATTTTAGGAGGTGTTATGCCATCTATTTGACACCTTGCTTTAACTTAGAAAACTTTTGTGTAAAAAAAATTAAGTATGGCACTTGATTGAGATGGGTACCATTGTGATGCCCAAATCATTCCAAGTCATATGCCTTATAAGTCTTTGAAATAAAACATTGATCATATCTTTTGAGAGCACTAATGTTGTTAGGTTACTCAAATTATTTCAATTTAAATGCCTTATCTTGTGCCTCAATTATAATTATTTAAAAACCAATCATTTAAGCCTTATTGGATCTTTATTTAGCATGGTCATGTTGTTCAAATTTGTCTAGCTTATTTTGTCAACTAAAGCCTAAGTTCTTAACACTTGAGTTTTTTAATTAAATTTTACAAGTTTAAATTCAACATTAATTGATTTCTATTTAGGCCTCATTCTATAAGGGTTGATACACAGATCTTTCTCTTTTGGGTTGAGTAACTTAGGTTAATTGATTACCCAAATTTGAAAATTATTGCTTGTTTGTTTGTTCACAGATCCTATCCTCATCATTGTTTGTATCTTTATATGGGAGAACACAACCTTTCTTCAGGTGCCTTTTGCCTTGTGCTTTATACCAACTAATCATATTTATGTTTGATTCTATGTGTCAAGTTTATGTCAAAGTGTTTTAAGCTTATTAGATTAAAATCTAATCATCATCTTTTTTTAAATTCTAGATTTTGATGTTGTGTTTGGCCAAAAGTCTAGCACAACCTATTTGAGCATAAATTTTGACTCCGCATTTGGATAAAAGACCTAGCAACATTTCCCTTTCCTAGTTTACACTTTCTTGGAACACTTTGGACATAAAGTTTAACATGCCAGTTTTTATTCATATGCTTGACCTTTTATGTGTATGAAATTTAACATTGGACATTTGACGTTAGACTATTTTATGTCAAGTTTTAGAATAGACCATTTTAGAGATATAACTCCATTTTTAGACCATTTTTTGGAGATATAGCTCCACCCCTCTATTTTTACCATGTTAGACCAAGTTTGAACCTTTTGTCCTGTGGACATTATTTTTCAGAGTTTGTAGAACTCTAGAACCTCTTTGTTTTGGAGATTTATTCATTGATGCATATATGTCTAGCTACACTTATGGTGGAATAATGTACAATCTAATTTATGATAGAATGGGTACACAAATTAACTATAATCATGACCTATTTGAGGAACAAAGTCAAAAGCCTATTTATAATCCAAATTAATCTACCAATTAGGATGATATGGATTTTAAGGAGGACTTGTATGCTTTGGCTTATGCAAGTAATCAATCTCCATGAAACCCAACCATTTTTATACCAAGACCTCATATTTTGGATTGTGTGAGCAATCAAGATCTACAACACCCTAGGCTTATCATTCTAGGACCTCATCCTATGGATTATGTGAGCAATCAATCTATATAATGCCCTATCACTACCATATTTATACTTTGTCCTTTGGTTCATACAAGCAACCAAGCTCTGCAACACGCTATCATTATCCAACCACCAATCATCCTTCATCCATTTCCAACTTTTCCCCACTTTATAAAACCCCAACTAATTATCTAGCTTGAACTAAGATAATCAGTAACTCAAGCTAATAAATACCTCTCCAACCATGCCAATCATTTGAGGATCAATAAATATTCAAAATTGGTATTTTGTAATTGATTGTAAATCAAGGCCAAGAAAACCAACCAATCCAAGATGTTTTTATTGAACCAGCCATTTGTGATAAGTCAACCTATGATGCATCAATTCTCAATCATATACTTGTTGTCAAGGAGCCTCACTTTAATGAGTCAGACTTTGTTGAGTCACTTCTTAATGATTATAATTTATTTTGTGAAAATCATTACCTCAACCATATGCCTATTTTTTGAGAGCCTCCCCTTGACTATTTAGTCTCTGAGGAGTTGTCTCTTTACCTTTTTTCCATCATTAAGGAATCTCACTTTGATAAACCAGTCTTTGTGTAGCATTTCTTAGCAAGTCATATTCACAAAGAGCCCATTATGCCATCATAATCCATTACTTGTCCAATACTAAGCATTCAACTTATCATCATTGTAACAATATACATACCAGATGAAGAATCAAAATTAGAGTTAGGTTATATTTTTGAATTGACATTAGATTTAGCATTAGAAGTAGAATCAACATCAATCTCAACATTGGATTTAGAGTCTATTGAGTTAGAATCATATTTATAATCAAAATGCATTCATGGTTGTTATAATATTGGTTATGCATGCCTTGTAGATCAATTTAAATACATGTGTGATCCTTCCATAGTTTTTGAGGATGAGTAATTTAGACTTGACACAAGTTATCCTATATATTATAAGGATTGTGAAACCTCTACCCATTCCATTATTATTCCACATGCCATTACCACCAACCAACATAGCCATTACATTAACATTCCACCTCCCATAAGTGTTGATTGGGATCGACAGAATCACACCTTGTTGAATTGCATCAATGGTGATGTATTAGTTAAAGAACATCAAGTAGGTTGAGACCATATTCATGAAAAAAAAGAATAATCTCCTAGTGAAACCTTCTCAGAGGTGCTAGGGGAAAATCAAAGTACAAACTCAGTATCTTCTAGTGAAACTTTTTCAGAGGCACTTTAAGATAATCAAAGTTAAAAGTTAATGTTCCTTAGTGAAACCCTCTTGGAGGTGCTATGGGAAAATCAAGACAAATTCAATGGTGAAAACCTCTTCAAGGCATTAATAGTTGAGCACAAAATTAATTCACTTTTTGATGAAGACATAATCAAATATCAAATTATTATAGCTTCACATCTACAACATAATTAGATGGTAGCTACTCTCAGGCCTAAACAATAGAAAAATCTAGTGGTCCTATCGAGAGAATATTCAATAGCCTTCATCCTTACCACATCCAAAGTTATGTTGAATCTAGAATCAATAACATTGTGTGTGCCTAAGAATCCTGATATTCATTTATTTTTCAACCATCATCCATACCATTATCAAATACCATTCCTTTTCCCAATCAAACCTATCATCCAACATTTATCCCTATTTACCATCCTTGGCCACACTTTCCTTTATAGAGGCTATAAAGATACCCTATCTCAACATTTGAAGGAAATATAATCAATGACCAATGAATATCACAATAACATTATTAGCATTCAAATATGTAGTAGGTTCTTGATATAGCAACTATTCAAATGAGGTGTGGGTTAGTAATTTATATGATTGATTATTCTATTTGTATCAATTGTTGATTAGGATGTGCATCTCCACATTATCAATAACAACATAATTATATGTCATTTACCATACACATGCTAAACACGTCAAAAACCAACAACCATCATTAGCAAAAAATATGTACCATACCATTTTGATATGCAATTTATCATACCTAGGCCAAACATATCCAAAACCAACAACCATCATCAGCCAAAAACATATACATTATCATTGTTATTTGTCATATTTTTTTCCATTATCACATACCTATCCATTCACCCTATCACTTGGGGGAAACCCTCCAATCATTTTATCCAATCATCCTATCAGTATATCATCCTATCACTTATCCATTCTACCATTCTATTCTATTGACCAAAGCATGTTTTGATCTATCCTATCCTATCTCATTTTACCTTGGTTGATCCATTGGTTTCATCTTCAACATGAAGAATAATAATAGTTTTAGTATTTGTTTAAAGAATTACAAACAAATGTAGTATTTTAGAGTAATAAGATATAAATTTTGGCAATTACAACTTTTGTTTCTTATCCATTCTAATCATGTTTGTTTATGTGAGCCTGATTATATCTGTATACAAGGAAAAATCAGTGTTTCAATGGTCTTGTTACTAATTATAACCACCTATGGGAAAATTAGTATCATTGATCTGATCAGTTGTATCCTAGTTATAACCACCTATGGGAAAACTATGGTCAACATTTGTTTATTATACCTTGGCATACCAACTTTCCATTCCTATGTCATACTATGCCACTATGACAATTATGCCTATTTTATTTGAATTAGTTGCTACACTAGTCAGATTTCTCTATTGTAAGGTGAAACTACTATGACCTGAGGAAATTTTGGGACTATGGGCTATGCTCAATACTTATTGAGGTTAGCTCATTCCCTCTTTTATATACACTCTCACCATTTTATGATCTTTGAAAGTTTAGTGTCTCATCATTCTTAATTGAGTTGAGATACTCCGAAATTCCACAAAACATTCAAAATCCAAAAATATTTGTCCTATTTAAGCCTAGTCAATTATCCTCCTTGATCCACCCTATTGGGGAAACTTTATTGTAGGATTGTTTCTATTTCTTTTATTTTTAGACTTTCTGTGTGTTTGTTTTCTATTTATTTGCTTATTTTCTTGCCTATTTGATTTTAGTATTGTTACTTTGACTCAATTTATATGTGTTCATTTGGTGATTCCTTGCACATTATTCTTAAGTCCATCCATATTTATACATCAACATTGTCATCATGGTTTTTATCATTAGTGTGTTGTTTTCAATTGAATATTGGATCAAGAGTCAATCCTTATGCACATTTTATCCAAGTTATCATGGTGTTTTATATCATGAGCCATACCATCAAGTTCTATAGTAAAAATCAGCTCAAGAATTCCTACAAGCAATGAAGTGACAAAGAATTATCTCCTTGGTAACTTTGTCAAAGCCTCCTTCCCATCTTGATCAAATCAACACATTGACTATTCTAGTTGTATAAATTCTAATCAAGATGAGAATCTCCTCATTAGTAAGTACAACTGAATCATTTCCATTGATCAATTATTATTCTTATATTAATATTTTTCATCACTTTGTGCATCCTTGTGTGCCTAGTTTTTGGTGGATTCTTCAGTTATTAGACCATCACATCTATGTTTATGCCCCCTTATCTTTAATTTGTGCAACAAATTATATCCTTGAGTTATGCTTGCAATTTTCCCTACTGGGGCACAATTAGTCAAACATATTTATTCAATCCTAGTCATCTTAATGATTATAACCTTTTATGGCCAAATCATTATTTTTGACTCAACATATTCTTTCAGGCATATAGGCCTTTGTTACTGATTATAACTACCTTTGGGAAAATTAGCACTTCTTTTTTAACAAATCAATACATGCAAGCATTTTCTCATTTGGATTAATCTCAACCATGGGTTAATTCCACCTTTCTTCTTGATTCTTTTTAAGGGACCATCCATCAAACATGAGATGGACACTCCCTTGATGGGGCATAATTATAGGCTTCCCAAACATTTCTTTAGATATTTTTCTTCAATCATCATCTTCTTTCAACCATACATGCCTTTTCTAATTATTTGAGGAGACATTATTGTGTCTACAGTTTGCAACATCTTCCCAAATAGGGGGAAATTGTAGACATCTAAAATTGGCAACCAATGGCTCTATACCTGATTTTAGAATAATTCGTACCAACTATTGAATATCTAGCCTAATAATTTCTAAACATCTTGACTTTGGCTTCATAACAAGTAATTAAATCAATTTGGCCTAAAAATCAATTAAATAAAACAAATGTACATATCATTTAATTCAAATCTTACACAAATGTTTTAAATGCCTAAAAGGAATTAATTAACATGAAAATCCTAATCAAATCATAATTGAATTCATCCTTGAGAAATCAAATGAATTATCAAAAGGGAAATTCAAAAATCAATAAATATCTTAGGAATTAATTATTAGCTTTTGTGAGTTGTCCAAAATCCAAAATATCTCAAGCATGTTATTCCATTCTAATCATGAGGTTTGGACACTTTTAAATCTATTGGGTTTAATTAAGTAAACTATATTATTATTTAACTCATTCCAAGTTGATTTCAAAGCCTATAAATACAAATCTAGAGATCTTCATTTAGAGAGCTTAGAACATGGTAGAGTTATAATGGAAGATTTAGGGCATGAAGTAAATGCATAGAGTTATAATTCCAAAACTCTAATCCAAACCATTTCAAACCATATCAAAATCATAAGTTGAGCATGAGAATGATGCCAAGAGGAGATGGAGATAGCCAATCCCCATTGATGAAGACCTTTTGAGCACAATCCAAGTAAGCCAAATGAAGAATCCTTTTGGAGCATTCAAGGATTTGGTAAGGAATTTGTGTGTAAGTTATTTCCATTTTTAGTTATGCTTTGTTCATTTATGTTTCTTCACCATGCTCCTCCCTTTGATCTAGGCAAGGTAGTGTTATGCATGTTAGTGTGTTATTGCTTTCATTTTGAGTTGATTTCATTAATTTCATTGTGAAGCTAACATATGATCTAACCACCTTGCTTGGATTCCTTGATCACACCTTCCTCTTCCTCACACTTTGAATGGTTCCACTCTTTATTTCAAATCTAGTAAATACTATAGGTAGCTTAGTTATAAAAAAATTATGTCTCTCATCTCTAACCTATTTCATTTATTTTACACATTGGGGAATAATAAGAACCCCTATTTCATCATCTTGATTTCGGCTCTCAGATGTGGAAGGTGGGGGAGTCATAAGAGGGGTGTAACTATTTGGGATGATAATGATTCACTTATTTGAATGTAAGTTGAAGAGGTGGATGGATGACTCTCTTGAATTGTGATGGTTCGAAACTTACTAGGGTGACTTTATCCAAAAATTTGGTCAATCTTGGGGTCCTTTCCATAGTCATGGTTACTGATGACATTGGCGATGGCTAGGGAATTGGTAGATCCAATTGAGATAACTATTTATTTAAGACTAATTCTATCCAAGGATTGAAAATGGACTCCTTTCTTAGGATTATTTATTGGCTTAGAAGAAGGAATAGATGAATCCATAGAAAAATTAGACATAGAATTTCAAGGAATAGCTGAAGGCAAGATTAAATCTATAATTTATAAAATAAAAATAGATGAAAATATAGAATAAAATACCTTAGATATGTTCCAAATTTGTTCCCTTGTGAGGATGTAATGATCTATAACATCTTCTAGGGTTTATTCTACCTATTGCTTTCCCAGACACAAGGCTTTTGCTTTCTCTAATTTAGCCTCTTCATCATCTGGAGGTGCCTCCTCATTCTTTCTTGGTTCAAATTCATTTATGATTTATACATCCTCATCATCATCATCATTTGGATACTCAACCAAGGATATCACTTTCTCGTGCTCCTCTTTCTTTACTTCTTCTACCTCTTCTTCTTCCCTTCCTCAGGGGACTCTTTTATAGCGGGTAGACCAAATGATGGACTTTATTCTAGTTTAATTCATTTAGAGGTAGAGGAAGGTCCTTATAATTCCTCTAATAAGTGATGATAGGGGTATTGAAAGGTGGAAAAGAGGGTGAAATAGATTAATGAGCATTATTGGTGGAATAGATCACTAGAGGTGGTGGTGAAGGAATGGTTGATATGAAAACAATGGTGGGAGAAATGATGATTGGAGATTATATTTTAGGGATATTTTTAGGATAAATATCCTAATTAATATTTGTATATGATGTAATACTTTCCAAAGGATATTGGGAAGAATCTAAAGTAGTTGAAGAAACTCAAGAAGACTTACTTGGGTAGGTAATGTAAGATGAGATAGAGGAGTTATAATAAAAGTGCTCTTCCTTTGTCCCTCTGAAGGATCCATTGATATATATATTGTTGTGGTCATACCCATGTCCTAAGTAACATTAGTTGTAGATGTAAGAAGAAACTGAGGACTTTAGAGGACTCTTTTAATTTCCCTTTCAATTTGAGAGTTGAACTCCCTCTAATTCCTTGATTAAATTTCCTCTTCATCTACTTGATATTTTATTGGAGAGGATGGTTGATCTTGCATCTATGTATCCTAGGACTAGGCTAGAGGCCACTTTTGGCTCCAAACACTTAAGAATTTATTTTCTACTACCATAGGATCATACTAAAGGGATTGAGCCTAGATCATAAACATAGGTTTGTTTTTCATCCTTATCCATACCTTAGTGTCATCTATGGAATTTAGGAAGACATCATCATGATCATATTTTTAGTGATTATATGATATGTTCAGCTTCTTCTTATCTTTGAGGTATTGGAGATACACCCTTACCTTATTCCTTGGATCCCATTCCTTTAATGGTGCCATATTTAAGTTATAATTTGTCCTGATCTTACAACTTTGGATGAAATGTGGTATAATCATGTATTTCATTTTTAAAATTCTTAGAGGGGTATTAAATTAGTAAGACAAGTGATTTTGGCTCAAATATTCATCAATATTATTAAATATTTAAAATTTTATTTATTATTCAGCTATTTTGTTTAAAACATAGTGTGGTATCAATAGTGCTGAATTATTAGTGCCTTCTATTATGATGATAATGACATTAGGTTAGAACCAATAGTTCATCCATTTGTTGAGGGTTTTAATATTATCAGACAACCTAGGCATTAGAGTGCCCTGAATTTCCTAAAAAAATTGAGGGTATACCTCATGGCATATCCTATGTATATCATTCTTATAACTTTATATGAATTGTTTTAACTTGGATTTTCACCCTTTAAGGAGATGTATTATCTCTCCTCATCCAAATGGAACAATGGAAACATCTCAAAAGTTGTGGGTAACTAATAGGTAAGATGAATCTCTAGAAGGGCTAGCTCCCTGAATGTGTCTTGAAATGCTTTCACCTATACTAATTGATTATTTATGGGGGAAAAGGGTTAGAGTTTACATGAAATTAAACCTATTATATGGGGTGATGCACCAAGATTTTTACCACAAGAGTATCATACTCTATCACAAAGAGACAACGCACAACACTAGTATAAGAGTCATAGAATACAGTAACATTAGTATTTTAGTATGAAGGTGACATGTAAGAAGAATATCCAAGGTAAATGAAACCATAGATAAATTTTAGATACTAATAATTCCTTTTATATCTTAATAATAGATCCATACACTTAAAAAAACTTCATGTGACCTTCTAAGTTAGAATCACTTGCATCAAACATGGAAGGATTGAGAGAAAGAAATAATAAATGAGTATATCTTAACCATTCACTATAATTCTCTTCACACACTTTGAAAATATGATACATGAACTCAAAATAGGTTGAATTTATTATCTAAGTAAAATTACAATGTCAAAACTAGTAGGGCTTCACCATACATGGTGTGGTATTAGATTACAAAGGCCAAAATGGTAGCTACTTATAACATTTAAGAGAGAAGTGGGAAAAGAGGAGTCCAAAGGTCACTTGAACACTTTTAATTATGAGAGGAAGAGTTACATGTGTATAATAATTAATTAATAGATATACCATGTAAGGTTTGATAGGACAAATGGCTCTCTAAACTATGCAACTCATGAAATGTGGTGTGAAACTCCATATTCTACACAAGAAAATTGTCTTCATCATTCCCACATTTTGGAACATCCCAAAACTAAATAGGGATAAATATAATGATTAAAATAAGAGGAAGGGGTCATGTAAATTCTTATATATGTATTGGTTGCATTCCTAATCACCTGGATTCCTCTAAAAGTGAGCCATCACTACCTATAGTCAAATAAATTCCTCTTTTAGTCACCCCTTACACTTGGTCTCAAAATTAGCTTAAGTTTTCCATGAAAATACATTAAATGTAGTGGATGACACTTGGAAAGACCATAAATGGCCTTATATTTCTCAATTACACCTTAAATATACTCCCACTTTAAGTTTTCACACTTCTCACCATCTTGCTCACTTTACCAATTATCATAGTTAGTTGTAATAAGTCCTAACATCACTCCCAAAGTTGAGTGTTCCTCTTAAAAAACCTTATAACTTACACAAGCATAAAATAGTCAGAGAAATAAATCATGTACCCTATCCATATAGGTAAGGTAGTGAAAAAGTTGATGGGGAAGAGCCCTAAAGATTCCTCTACAACATCCATCTACTTTCATGGTTATTCCATCCAATTTGAATAGCTCTCCATCCTTATTTTCTCATTTGTTTCCTTATCCAGGGTTTTATGTATTTTTCCACCCTTAAGGATTGTTCATGAATATTTGACATTGGACAGAGAAACTAATGCCATAAAATGTTTTTCATGACCCTTCTCCAACTCATCATATCCCCTTGAGTCTCCATGAAAAGTGTCAAATTGGATGTGAGCATCCCAAGTTGTTTACTCAAGAATTTCCTTCCATTTACATAGGCCATGATGAGGTCCAAAGCCAAAAGTGGCTCTCTTTGAGGTTTATTATTCATACTAATAGATTAGATATCCTTAAAATTATAGACACTTAAAAGTGGCCACCAATGACTTTCAACTAGGCTTTTGACTAGTTTTTATCAAAATGCACATTTTGGCCTAAAAACACTAAAACATGTTAAAAGATTTGAACCAATCATAGAAAAGTACCAATTTTGGCTAGATTACTACTAAAATGGGCAATGTATTTTATGAGACAACTAACTTTGATCAGATCATTTCAAGTCAAAATTGTTTTTTTTGCACTTGGGTGCTCTGGATTGCATTTTTTTACCAAATTTATTGCATGAGACATGTGCCTTTATTATTTTGTGTTGACAAAATACTAAATGGGATAATGGATCCAAAGCATCTAACATTACATCCTAATTCCAATCTAGTAAAATTTTGAGCCAATAATATGACATTTTGACCAATTTGATTAATTTGTGTACTAATTACCAACATTGGCATTAAAGTTGACTAATCATGTTTAAAGATAATTAATTTGAATAAAGATCTTAAGTTAATTTTCCATCTAAAATTTTGAATATTTATTTTTGGAAATTGATTTTTAATAACTACATCATCAAATTACATCATTTCTTGTAAAGACATCCCTAGGCCATAAATACATAAAATATCAAGATTAAGCCCTCCCATGCCTCATTAAGACCTTCCATGCCTCTTTAATGCCTCTATATCCCAAATATTTATGAGGAAATTTATTTATTTTTGCCTCAAAAATCTAATGGATTCCTATCCACACATATTCATCTTGAGATGGATGGTTTAGGTTCATTCTGATCATTCTCAAAAATCTATAAATAGAAGACCTTGCCTATTGAATTTTAAGCTCTTTTTTTGTAACGTTATAATGATTAAATGATTCCAAAGCATAATGTAATTTATTTTTATAATTCCTATTTTTTGAGCCAAACCCATCACAAGCCAAAGGTGCCAAGAGGAGATGAAGGTAGCCACACTCCATTGATGAAGATCTCTTGAAGCACGAGCCGAGCAAGCCAAAGAAGAAGCCTTTTGGAGAAATAAAGGATTTGGTAATAAATTAGTGTTTGTTGTTAATATTTATCATTTATTTCCATTTATATTTGTGTTTTCAAATGGTTTTTCCTCACTAAGCTCCCCCTAGTGACTAGGCATAGAGACGTTATGCTAGTTAGTGTGTTATTTTCAATTTGATTTCATTTTGGAACTAACACAATACCAACCACCTCTCTTGAGTAAAACTATTAGTATACATAAATTACCTCATAAACATGTTACATATCATTATATTACTTATCTTAGGTTGGAATTGAAGCTGACCCTCCATTTGGCTTTATGCTTAAACTCTGCCTAACAGACCTATCTGCATACTTGAGGTTTCATAACACTCTATTGAGTTTCATCCTTATATGATTGGATTATAATGTTGTATTATGTGTCATTAAACTCTACACAAATATTTTAAAGGTCTGATCAGACCCTAGTCCACACTTTTATCTCAATTCTTCAAGACTGCAAGATTTGTGCACAAAGGGAGTGCCCTCTATTTGAGAAAAAATAGAGGTCACTTCCCCTATTTTATCAGATAAAATAAATATTGTAGGATATTATCCAAGTAATAAATATGATATATACCAATTTATAACCTTTTGTCACATTATTAAACCATCTAACTCCCTCAAAATACAAGACAGACCTCTAGAAGGTAGACTATGTGCAAGGTTTGTCATGTGGACTGTGTGTTGTACCACAAAATCATTTCTCTAATTTATTTCCATTGGTAATATATTCTTGAGGTGATTAATATCATGGTGAATTTTTACTAATTTTATTCATCACTATAACCTCCTACATACATTTTCTCACACTTTCATTGATCAAATCTAAGTGTAACCTCTAACTGTGTCTCTTATTCAAGACACCACCCCTGTAGGTTACCTTGCATGCTCAAGATTGAGAAAAATACCCCAAGAACTTTTCACATTTTCATAGGTTCATTATCATCTATTTAGACCCATTTACTTAGTGATTATGCATTTCCAATACCAAAACATCTCTCTTCAACTCAATATTGCATACAATCAACTACAATGGATTGTACTGAGACAAGTAAAAGCCTATGGATGAGAATTCATCTTGGGACATGTGCCACATCACATTTATATATTTTGAGACAATTAAAATCATCTTCCATAAACTAATTTATGTGTTTCCATGCTTAAGTCTCTCTCATGGATAAAGTAGGAGCAAACAGTCAGCTATAGGTGGATGCTTTCAAAAGAAGAGACATCTATAGGTGTGAATATGGTCAAAACTTAGTATATCATCCTCTCTTGATGACCTTTATCCTCATTGATATTCATTTTAAATGTTTAAGGTCATTCAAAAATGAGGTTACGCCTTTATTTTAACCTTGGTTGTAGGGACCTTTAGAGCTCAAACCTGTAGATTATATTGTCTAAATTTAGTGACCAAAGGGGCAACTTTATGCCTTCCTAGTAATAAAACCAAAGGACTAATTTACCTTCTACCTTGTGAAATTTGGACCCCCTATTATATTTATATATGATGATTACACTTGGAATGATCAAAAATAAACATGAAATCATCATAAGACATCTCCAAAAGGGGTATGTACTCTCTTTTGCATGTTTTAGGGATAAGGTCCCTGAATACAGTCATTTCACCTCTTGAAGGTAATCCCCTATCTCATATACCAATCTAGTATTCCAAATAGGTCTTCTATTCTCTCTAAAACACATTAGGACTTAAATAAGGGTTTTATTTCATGATCTAACACTTTTATATGACACCTCCAATTCTCTATTAGTACCACCTTTAGGTGGATCCTAAAATATGCAGTCAGTGGGGTGATATTTCAAATTTTTGACATTGCATGGGCTTATAACCCATCATGGCCTTTCTAAAAGTTATCAAATGGATGTTCAAAACCTTGAATGGCTTAAATGATCTATTTTTATTGTTTCCACATGATTTTATTCTTCTAAGCACTGATGGTCACTGTGTTTTTCTTAAAAACATAGACCCAAGAGCTAATAGGCCATTTTTCAGAGCTTGGTTTGGGGTCATATAGACTCCATTTTAGATGATTTTTTTATACCATGTTTTTTATCCTAAATGTGTAGAATATGATATTAGTTTAACTTAAATTTACATATATGTTTCATAAAATCTTTAAAAAGGAGTCTAAATCTTTTTTAAAGTTTCAAATTATTATTTCTTGGTTTTTTATCAAAATTTTCATCTCAAAAGTCTAATCTAATGTGTTTGATTTCTTGAACTTTTGTCTTCAGGTTGATAGATTTTTCCATTCAAGGTTGCTTGTCTTATTTGATAAATAAGCTTCAAGGCTAAACAAAGTGTTGACCTTTTTCTTGTAGGGCCCATTTGAAAAATCCTCAAAACAAGATTAATTGGTTCTTTCACACTTATTTTGGGACGTTTTAAAATAAAATAGGCATTTCACTTTAGGTTTAAAAATAATTTTTTTCATGTTTGTGTTAAATGTTTTGATTGTTCTTACAAAGTTCACAACTTAAAACCAAGGGTATAAAGAACATCACCACACATTTCATTTAGTGCTTTAAAATTGAACACATTTCAAGTTTTTTTGAAAAGTTTTTATCATTGTTTGCCTAGATTAGATTTATTTGAGCAAATAGGGAGTTGTGTGTGTATGCTCTCCCATCTATCACCTTTAAGGAAATTTTAGGATCAAAAGCGCCAACCTCATTATAAAGTGCTTTAATCTAAATGTGTAAAAGATAAGTTACAAAGGCTCTCCCCAAGGCCCACATGGCTTGGGTGACCCAAAAACAACCTTTAAATCTCTTTTTAGTTTTTAAATTATTTCATTGCATCTTGGCTTGTGAGGGGGACTTCATTACCTCCCATGATTTCTTTAGGGAAGTATTGACATAGGAATTCATCTCCTAGCATTATCTTCAACCTCTCTCCATCGGGGGGGGGGGGGGGGGGGGTATAGACGGGGGGGGAATATATATATTGATATCACCCCACTGGGATTAGAGGTTTGAGTGGTTAAACCTTCTCTTAGTGTTTGGGATAAGCTTGAGATGTATGATCACATTAGACATCACACTACACTGAGAAAGCAGTAGATGTAGTGGTTGTAAAAAGGTCAAGACCTTTTTACAACAAGCCAAATATCGTGGACCCAATTGACATGTTGCTTCTCTTACATGTTGATGTGAAAGTCTTGTGCATAGGATCCATCTAGAAACATTCAAAAACTAATTAGTTTAGTTAACCCCACTTTTCCATACCTTGTTATTTTAGGATTTAAGATGATTGGTTAGTTAATTTATCTTTGTCATAGATTACTTAGTTTTTTGTGTGGGGTCAAAACTTGGTGTTAACAAAAATGACAAACCAAACACATTGTCCCCAAATTTATTTGAATAAGGAATAATTATGATGCCCAAGTAAAAAGCATATTTTTCCTTGTTCAAAATCATTGTCATCCACTTATGTTGTATCTTCCAATTTGGCATAGTTATGTTGCCCATTTGAGTCTAAAACTTTTGCCACATTTTGTTTAAGTCCCTCATTGATTTTTAAAATTTAAAATTGGACTCTTCCAAGTTTTAAAGGTTGATGTGTTAAATTGGGTTTGTCACTTTTCACCTGAATTATTTTAACTTGAGTTCAATTTCCAATTTGAATTAAGGATCATTTTTAGAATCAACATCATTTGGTAGGACTCGAATCATATTGTGTATTGCTCACACTTTGAATCCTAGGTTACATTTTGTACTATCCATTATATTTCACCTTTTGTCCTAAGTCCATCTGATAACACACTTATGCCTTAGAGAATTGTCACAACTTTGTGTGTGTGTGTATTATTTGAGTTAAAGAGAGTAGTGTTACACTGCCAAAATCATTTTGAAACCATTTTTACCTTTAAGTCTTGAAACAAGCATTTATCATACTTTTTGAGCATTTTTTGCATGGTTACCCTACTCAAATTATTTTAAACTTGATTCATATACCTCTTTGCATAGACTCTAAGTTTTTCTAAATTTTTAACCATTTTGATTTTTCATTAAGAGCCTTTATCTAGCATAGTTATTCAATTCATCCTTTGTCTAGCTTATCGATCAAAAGACTTTGGTTTGTGCCATTATTTGGGAGAAAAGAGACTATCCCCTAGTGATTTTCATTTCATACCTCATAATTTTTTATCAAGTTTATGTTTAAGAGTCAAAAGCCTAGTTTTTTTTAGAAGTGTTTCAAATCTATTAGATTAAATATCTCATCTTTTAAAAAGTCTAGCTTTTGACATCATTTGGCCAAAAGTCCTAGCACATGTTTTATTTGATCCTAGTTTTTGACACTACATTTGGTTAAAAGACCTAAAAATTTATATTTTTCCTATATTAGATGGATTTGAAACACTTTAACCTAGAATTCGGAATTTTGATTTACGATCCTTTTACTTGACCTTTTTGTGTGAGATGTGTAACGTTAGATACTTGACATTAGCTTGTTTTATCATGTGTCATTTCATCAATCTTTTTGGATATACATATCCATCCTTTTGAAAAATTTAGACCAAATTTGAACCTCTTTTTAGACATCACTTTTTCATAATTTATATAACTCTATTCCCTTTTTGTCATGAAACATTTTCTATGGATCCCAACATGTATTCCTACACTCGTAGTGGCCTCATGTACAATCCAGGGGTTAGTAATGTGGTCACAAAGAAGATATGGTTCAAGACCATTATGTTGATAATATTGCTTATGAGATGGATTCTTATCCATCTTATAACACTCAACAAGGGCACAACATAAAGACCCATTGGCTCATTACTTGGTAAACATGCCTCCTTACTCAGAGAAGCATCAAGAACAAACAAAATAGTATTTAGCTTTGGTACCTACAGTTGAAGAACCAATTCCTCAAAATCATACTATGTTAATGTACCATCCACATATGATCCTTATCTTTTTAAGTTTCACTTGTTGGAAAAAAAAGATGAAATTTTGGTTAGAGCTATAGAAGTAGGGGCCAAGTTTCTATCAGACTTCCCCCATGAGAACTTGTCAAGCCTAGTAAGAATGCCTCATAACATAACTTATAGTCAATAGGCTTCTTCTAGCAATCCTTTAGCTCTAGTCCAAATGTCATATCAGGACCCTAGTATGCTTCAAAAAGGTAAGGACCTCATGGAGGATAATTTAATATAAATGTAGATAGCATACCAAACATACTTGAACCTAGCATGTAATTTTAACTAGATGACCATGTCTAATATACCTCTCATAAATTTAATTCCTTCAATAAGATTGATAATAGAGTTGACTAGTCAAGACAATTAAGGTATACACCCCTTCATACAAAACACTTCATTTGATAACTTGTTTCATGTGCCAACCATCGAAGGAGTGTCTTATGCTTCTACGTAGAACATTGAGCAAAACATAGTGGATAATGCGCAAGCAATGTCTAATCCAAACAAAATTGGTGTAAATATATAGATAACTAGTACATAAATTAGTGTACTTTTAGTTAACACCATGAGTGATTCTCCAAATCAATGAGTAGGATTTTATACATCCCAACCTCAATTGACTACTAGCATTAATCCTCAACCAGTTGCTTCTTCAAGCACTACCCCAACAAGATTAGGTAATCAACCAATGACCAATGTTATGCCTCCACAACAAAATGTGATGAATATTACTCAATAAGAAATAAGTAATATTCCATAACAATAGGCACAATCTAATATACGAACATAACAAAGGCAGAATATGTTTCCACCTCAATAGGGGCCAACCAATGTTCCACCTCGCCAAGTAGTAGCAAATCTACTTCTTTCCTCATAGACCAATATACCAATTCAAATCTAAATGATGTTTAATCAACAATGTATAAATATTGGTTAGCAACAAATTCCTAATCTTTAGCAAGTATCAACTTCCCAATAAGGATTCATACAACCTAGAGGTTCCCATGTTCCTCAAGTAACAATTAGGCAACCTTTGCCTTTTGTACATAATATGCCACTAGTACAATGATAGGGTCTTGGTTAAAAAGTACCCCATCAATAGTAAAGTTTTATTATTCAATAGTAGGTCCCTATTCAACCCCAGTAGGCATAGTGTATCCATATCCCTCCATCCTAACCTCAAAATCCCCAAACTTAGACCTATTTACCTAACCCAAACCAGAATATTAGACTATAGTCTGTGTAATTATAATAAGCAAACCCTAATCTATGCATGAAAATTCTTGGTCCATTCCCCAACCAAACCAATGTATCCCAAAAAATACCTCCATCATACCCCAGTCAAAGTTCTCCACTTGTGACTGATCAACCATCTACCTAGGCCAATATTCTACCTCAAGCCAATGTTCCCTCCAGTTTCCTAGCCCAAGAATTATAACATATGAAGGATGTAATTTCTACCATCCAAGCTAGGAAATAAAATAAAAATTTTATGTTAGATGGTGTGTGTTCTTATCTATTTAACATTGAGTACTTATATGCACCATTTCCTCCAAGATATGAACCACTAAAATTTGACAAATACAAGGGGAAAGGTAACCCCAAGGCTCATTTAACCAAGTTCTTTGTTGTATGCCAACTAGTGGCATATAGTGAAAACATAATAATTCTAGAAAGATAAGCCTTAGAGTGATTTTTAAAGTTTCCTAAGAATTTAGTATCTAATTTTGATGATCTTTCAAATAAGTTTGTGTAGCACTTTTCATACAATCTCGAACATGAGATTTCTTTGGTTGACTTGACTCAAGACAAGAAAAAGGCCAGTGAAAGATTTGAAAGTTATATACAATGATGGAGAGCCTTTTCAAGTTTATTTACCTATAGTTTACCAGATAAAAAATTAGCCATTATGTTTACTAAAAATTTACTCAATGAAATATCCTATCACCTGGAACTATAATGTGTACATACCTTTAAGGAGATCATTGACAAAGGTTTATTTATCGAATGATCCCTTATTAACAAAGGGATAATAAAGCTTACCTCATCTAATCATAATCAAGGTACCAATCCAGGAAATGGCCAAAATGAGCATCATAACTGGTACAAGCCAATAACAATGATAGACTAAGGTAATTCAACCACAATAAAAATGTTGTTAGAAATGAAGTAACATATTCAAGACATGTCTCAATGGTGTAAACACCATCTACTTATCCCATGTTGCATATTCAAATTACTCCTAAACCAAAAAAATTTTAACCAATGCAACAAGCACAATAGCCTAGGCTCGTGTAACAAATGCAGTAGCAACCTTTGCCATTACAAGCTCCTCCTCCAAGGAAAACAGTGCCTGCTCATCATGTTTTTAATGACCTTGGAGAGCCAATTGAATTTTAGTTTCAAAATTTCTCCCTTGCTAATTTGATTAGCTATCCTATACTAAAACATTATCCTTAAGGCAACCCTTATATAATTGGTACCACAAAAATGAATTCTATGAATATCATCGGGTTAACAGGCATAATTTTCATCATCGTGTGAAAATTAAACATTTGATTTAGAATATGATGTAAAATGGGGAGATAACATTGGATGGTGGTGCTTCCACTTCCAATCAAACCCTTGGAATCTATTAAAACCCCTTTCCCCAACATAAAAACCAACACAACTAGCCACAACAACAACAACAACAATAATAGCCAGAGCAACATCAACAACAATAGCTTCAATAGCCAAGGCCAAACCAATAAAATCACCAATAATAGAACTAATAAAATCCAAAAAATAAATAGAACCAAGGTTAGAATGAAAAATACCAATAAACTTACCATGTAGTTTCACATGACTACAATAGGGTTGTAGGTCATATTATAGGAGGTCATGTTAACACCATCTCCATCTATCCAAGGCCAAATACTAGTCAATCAAGACCTTTACTAAATAATGCCAATCCACCAACTTTGATAATCTTTTCTTGAGCTAGGACCATATATAGGCATAGTAGGGATTACTAATTTTGGACCCTATATTGATAACTCATCATTACCTCATGACCACACACAAGTGCACCAACAATCGATACTTATCTTATCTTGTCCTCAACCATCACCATCATTTGTTATCAATCATGGTCTTATGTTTAATCCCAATTGTGAAATCACAACTCAGAGGTCAAAAATTACCATCCCATGCCCATAGCCATCTGCCACTTCACCTATCACCCAACTATCCATTCAACCTCAGAACAAACCATTTAACATTGACCAAGAAAATATTTTTGACATTATGGAACAATTGTAAAAGATGCTTACAAAAAATTCCATTTTAGATTTGTTGTATATGTCAACAATCCACAAAATATTTTGAATGACTCCCTAAGCTAATCCATGATTTCAAGAGACATATGCCCTAACAAATTCCAAGCTTTGGTTAGATACCTAGCTCCATCCCAACAAGTCACTTTCAACCAAATTGATATGTCATCCCTCATCTTGGTACATAATAACCCCTTATACATTGAAGTTTTTATAAAGTGGCACAAATTAAAACGTGTCCTTATAGACAATGGATCAGGTCTAAACATAGTGTTTTTAAAGCTCATCAATCTTCTTGGGTATACAGTGGCAGATCTTCAAGTAGAGACCATAACCATCAAACCCTATGACAATAAGGAAATAGAATCATAAGGCACCATCTATTTACTAGTTATCCTTGGGCCCTTAACCCATGATACACTTTTCCATGTGCTAGATCTTGATTTATCATACACTATGCTTTTGGGTAGACCATGGTTACATGAAATTCATGTAGTCCCATCAACATTACACCAATGTATCAAGTTTTCCCATTTAGGGATGAAAGTTTATATACTATGATATTTTCATTCATACGAGCACTAAAAACACCTAGAGGCCAAGTTCAAGAATTATAACTATCATTTTAGCATGAATCCAATGGCCAAATAAGATAAGGTAAAGGTAATACTCCTTGATTCACTAGAGGATAACTACATTGATCCTAATACCCTTGATTCCTATTATCACAAGCCACCTCCTAAGATATCCAATCATTATACCATCTCATCCAATGGCTAAGGAGAATATTTAAACCATGATACATTTCATATTTTAAACCTTCCATAGAACCCAAAGTCCTTTGGAAGACCTAAAAATAAGAAACTTCATCTAGAATGGCGATAAAAGAGCAAAAGTAAAAAAGTATAATCTAGGACTCATCACATTTGTACCAACATCTGGCCTAGAACAAGACCCTTTTGAAGGGGATGAGTCATGATTATACAATGAAAAGTAGGTAGATTGTTATGATAATGCCAAGTAATAATGAATAATCACAACTATGAAGGAGGAGGCCTATGACCAAACCAACAAGGAGCACTTGAGACAATTTTCATGACCAAATACAAAGGACCCTATAAACTTGGATTTTAACTACCTAAGGTTGACCCCATATACCTTACTCATGTTTCATTTCCATTGAATAGTGATGAGGATGAAAAAAGTGAATTAGAGTCTAATCATAACCTTTTTGATGACCTAGCTAAAACCAATCTATTTGACACTCATTCCATTTGTACCCTTAGACTGGTCATTCACCACAACCCATTACCATTATATTATCCATAGTTGATAGATTAGGACCAACAAGATTCTAATGTGTTGATTGATGAGTTTTAAAATGATGAGGCATTTTATGATTTTCTTGGCCTTGGAGACAATGTTCTATTGGGGGACCATAAATCAGGGTTCTTAATCAAGTTAGATCTTGAAGCTTATTTTGGAGAGTAGGTGAACCCCTTAGCCAAAATCAAATAATAAAAACATTGAGATCATAAATTGAAAACCTCTTTGAAGCACTTTCTAACTAGGGTAAAAGTAAAGGAAAAGGCCAATCTAGTGGTGAAAACCTATTTCAGGTGCTATTAGATGGGGGTGTTTAACCTTATTCAACTATAGCTCATGAGACCACCAAAGATGAACTTGTTTTTGAGTCTGAGTTTAGTTTTTAATAATAATAATATTTTGATCAAATCATTCAAGAGTTTTCAACCATTTTTATTACATACCCAAACCTGCCATTGGGGGACTCTAATTCATCATGCCTGGGGGAGCTTCAAGAGCTAGTCCTAATAGAGGACTCTAAGATATAATAGAGGTTAACATCAGGTCCCCATAGGACCCAAATTGGATCAAGTTAGGTGTATCCCTTATTGATAAGGAGTGTGAAGTCCTTACAACCCTTTTAATGGAATTTGTAGATATTTCTGCATGGGCATATTCTAACATGCCAAGTTTTGGACCTCACCTTGGTTCTGAACCACCTTATGGTCAATCTTAATGCATCCTTACATTGTTGTATTAGTGAATAAAGAGTTGGAAAAACTCTTAGAAGTAGAATGTATTCATTTAATCAACTATTTAGAGTGGATCTCCAATGTTGTGCTAGTTAGCAAAAAACTAGAAGGAATCAAAATCTATACTGATTTATGTGATATAAATAAAGCCTTCCCTAAGGATGAATTTCCATTTCCAAACATTGACATGATCATCAACTCCACATTAGGTTATGAAATGCTTTCATTAATGGATGGCTTTTTGGGGTACAACTAGATCAGGATTGCATTAGAAGACTAACACAAAATAACATTCACCACTCCATGGGGAACATTATATTATCAGGTTATATCATTTGGTCTTAAGAATTTAGGGGCACCTATTAAAGAGCCATGATCATCATATTTCATGATATGATGCATGACATTGTTGAAGATTATGTCAATGACATTCTTGGTAAATTAAAGACGAGGGTTGATCATCCAATAGTGGTACACATAATATTTGAAAGACTACATAAGTACAAAGTTAGAATCAATCCTAAGAAGTGTGTCTTTGGAGTCACATCAAGAAAATTTCTTAGCTTCATTATATCTCATTGAGGCATTGAAGTTGATCCATCCAAAGTCCAATCCATAATAGAGATGAAACCATCGACTACTTTGCATAAACTCCATAGTTTATAGGGCAAGATATAGTCTATATGATGTTTTATATCACAATTAGCTAACAAATGCCATCCTTTTATGAATTTTATAAAGAAATGATTGACAATTCACTAGGATGATCACTTTCAAATAGATTTTTAGAAGCTAAAGGACTATCTATCAATTACAATTATTTTATTGCCTCCCATGCCAGGAAGGCCATTCTTGTTATATCTATCCGCTACTGACAATACCCTGGGGGAACTTTTCACTCAACACAATGATAATAGAAAAGATCATGCCATGTACTACTTAAGTCATACACTAGTTGTGTATAAACATAATTATACGTCCATATAAAAATCTTGTTTATCCATGGTCTTCACAACTCAAAAAGTATGCCATTACAAGTTAAACGATAAGACCATGGTTATTTCAAAAGTAGATCCACTCAAGTATCTACTATCTAAAAAAACTTTACAAGGTTGCATTTCCAAGTGGATCATTTTTTTAAGTGATTTTTACATTGAGTACACCAACCTAAAAACCATTAAGGGGAAAGTTCTTGTAGATCATCTCACTAAAACACCCCTTGTTGATACAAAACCATTGACATTCCCATTTCTTGATGAATGCATAATGACCATATTTAACACACCTCTTGGGGAGAAGAACTAAAAGCTATATTTTGATGGATCATTCACAACACATGAATTAGGGGTAGTCCTTTTATTCATTACACCATAAGGGGATTTAATCCCTAAATCATTCAAGATCAGCTTTCCTTATACCAACAACATGGTTAAATATGAAGCATTTGTTGTAGTGATTCAGCAAGTGGTAAAATGAAACATATCTCATGTTAAGGTTTATGGTGAATCTTAGTTAATCATCAATTAGGTTGCATACCACTTTTAGATCAAATTTGATAATTTGGTTCTATATAAGGCCATGGTCGGCACTCTCAAGTAATAAATTGCTGACATTCAATTTAAACATATACCAAGGGCAAGTAATAGAATTATGGATGCTATGGATACTATTATATATTTGATTTGACAAATAGAAACAACCAAAGAGTATTAATTACTTATCAAGAATTTATTAGCACCAGCTCATAAACCTTTAACCATCATGATGATTTGTGATATTATTGGTCCTAGCTCTATTTGGTAAGACATCTACAATTACCTCCATAACCAAATTATGCCACCTAACCTATCCTAAAATCAATCCAAAGCCTTCATCCACCACACCACTCATTATACCTTACTTGGATCAACCCTTTACCATCATAGTTTTGATATAAATCCATTCTATTATTTAAATTTAGTAGAATCTACACTAGCATTATGGGAAGTTCATGAAGGAGTATGTGGATCCCACACCAGTGGAGTAGTTCTATCCAAAAATCTCTTATGTGTTGGTTATTATTGTCCCATGATGGATGTAGATGTAGTTTCATATTTAAATAAGTGCGAGCGATAAGTGTGAAAAACATGTTAATCTAATTCATGCCCTAACCAAGACTCTAAAACCAATGTTGACACCATATTCATTTGCTACATGGGGCCTTGACCTCATTGGGAAGATCAATCCCACCTCATTTGATAGCCATAAACATATCTTTACCACCACTAAATATTTCACTATGTGGGTTGAAGTTATAACCCTCACTTACGTGACTAGAAAGTAAATGTCTAAGTTCATTTTCAACCATCTCATTTTTTGTTATAGTATCCCATCTGACATTATATCTGATAATTGAAGATCATTTAATAATAAGGATTTCAATAATTTATATACCAAATACAACATCACATAACATTTCTCCATGGCATATTACCCTCAAGGTAATGGTTAGGTCGAAGCATCAAATAAAACCATTGTCAAAATTCTCAAAAAGATTGTCAATAATGTCGATCACAATTGTCACCTTCAAATATTCCACACCCTTTAGGTATATTTTACCAATTACCATACACCCATAGGAGCCACTCCATATTCACTTGTTTATGGTGTAGAATCCATCCTTCCCATTGAGGTCAAAATATCTTCTCTATGTATCTCTTTCAAACATGTATTGGATGAAAATGACTATCAAGTAGCTTGCCTATAAGAACTAGAGCTACTTGATGGAAAATACATAGATGTGGTAAATAATATTCAAGCCTATCATAATTTACTTTGAGGCCACTATAATCAGCATGAAACATACAAAATTTGAACTTGGTGATCTTGTCCTTAAAGAAAACCAAAAGAATAAAATTGTTGAGAAGAAGCACAAAGGTAAGTTCAAACCTAATTGGGTTGGTCCTTTCATCATTATAGCAAATTATGGAACACAAGTATATAGACTTGCCACACCAGATGGACATGAACTTGATGATCCAATGAACATTATCCACCTCAAGAGGTACTATGCTTGAGTGACTTAGTATATTGTCTATAAGGACCGTTTCAAGTTGTATCATTTTATCAATCTTCTTTTTACCATACCATTTTACCATCCTATGATCCTACCAACCTATCACTTTTTCTATGACCTATCAATTTTAACATACCTTCCCCATAAATTGAGTTCTTTTCTCCCTCCTTACCTGACCCTATGACCTTGGTTATATTCCATTTGGTTCCATTCACATTTATTAAAAGGATTTAGATCTAGTTTTAGCAGTTATTTCACACATTTCAAATAGAAGCAATATTTTGGACCAGTATGATAACACCTTGGTAGTTGCATCCTTCATTTCTTTTTTTTTAATCTATACCAAGTGTGCTTGATTATAATTTCCTATGGTAAAATTAGTGTCTCACTAATCTTGTTACTAATTATAACAACCTATGGGAAAATTAGTATCATTTACCTATGTCATTGTATCCTAGTTATAACTACCTATGGGCAAAGTAGGGGCAATAATTGTTTATCATGCCTTAAAGTACCACCTTTCCATTCCTATGTTGTACTATGCCATTATGCCAACTATGCTTATTTTTTCTAAATTAGCTATTAAACTAGTCAAATTCCTCCACTGTAAGCTAAAACTATAGTGACTTGAGGTCTCCATCTTGGGACTATCTAGGCAGTGCTTGATACTTGTTGAGGTTAGCTCAACCACCCTGAGCAATGATTTCACCATTTTTCAAGCAACCTAAGCCACACTCTCATCATTTTGTGAGCATCTTAAGCCACGCTCTTACTATTTTGTGAGCAACCTAATCCATGCTCTCACCATTTTTTGATCATCTTAAACAATGCTCTCATCATTTTTTGAGCTTGAACCATTTAGTATCTCATCATCTTCCATCGAGTTGAGATACTCCAAAAATTCCAAAAACACTTGTAAAATCATTTAGAGAAACCAAAAACATTAACTACTTCTTTGACTTAAGGATTCTAATAACCCTTACTAAGTCACAAGTAAATCACTTGTTCTTTAGTTTCCCCATCCTTTTTGGTCTTTTATGCCATACACTTGCCCTTTTACAAGATAATTCCTATCCTTTTATCTCATCCATCATTTTTATTTTCATCAATTATCATTTTCTTCCCATTTCTTGGGAGAAATACATTTGACCTAAAGTTTTTGTTGGATATTACATCCATAGAACTATATATGTAGCATCTACTTGCCTAACACATACGAAGACAACTCAGCCACCCCCTTCCTTTTCTTCTATTTCCCCAATCTTGTTTGTTTGCTAAGTTATCACCTATTTTCTAGGGGCAATGTTTGTCATGTAGGTTTAAGCCACATTATTTGTACTAACATTAGGACTAACTTTTATTTGTTTCTTTGCTTATTTGTTTATTTTTTATTTATGTGCATGTTTGTTTGCTTTTATCACTATTGCCTTGATTTAGTCTATATGTGTTCATTGGGTGATTCCTTGTGCATTTATACTTGAATCCATCCATATTCATATGTTTACATTATCATCATGGTTTTTATCATTGGTATATTATTTTCCCTTGAATGGTAGATTTTAGGAGTCAGTCCTTATGCATATTTCATCCTAGTCCTCATGATGTTCTATCATGATGCCTACCATCAAGTGTTATAACAAAAATTAGCTTCAGGAAGTATACTCAAAAATGGTATCATCAACATATCCTTAGCACCCACATCAATGGCAACCCAATCATTTTCTAAATGGAGTAATTAAACAACACAATAATTTCAACCTTTGCTAGTTCAGATGAGCATCTCCCTACTAGCAAGTTGGTCTAATTCATATTTATCCTTTGTATCAAGTTACCCACATCATATTTATCATCATCATTAGCTAATCAATCATTTTTTCCATAATCAAGGTTTAATGATTATAACCACCTTTCATAAAATCATTGTACACCATCCCACCTATATTTCTTAATGATTATAACTGCCTTTGGGCAAATCATTATTTTCTCACCAACTTTACTTTCTTTTTGCCCAAATAGGGGCATATTGTTACCTTGCTTATCTATCCTAATTAGGGAAGCTCCATCTTTTCAATGATTATAACTGCCTTTGGGAAAATCATTGTGTTATCATATCACATTTCTACTATCATGGTACAATGCCTATAACCGACTTTGGGCAAACCATTATAGACCATCCCACTTGCATCCTTAATGATTTTGAATAATTTTTCAAAATCATTATGTTCTCACCCCATCATCTTCCTTTCTTTGGTTCCCTTGTTTTATTTCTTTCTTTTTGAGGGACCTTTTTCCAACCTACTTGTGCCAACCATTCCCTCAAGGGGGTATCATACACTTCATCCATTACTATTGAAGTTGTAGGCATGCAAGACCTTTTTCAATATTTGATAAGATGTTACTATTATTATAGATTGCAATGCATTCTCAAATAGGGGGAAATGATAGACACCTAAAAGTGGCCACTAATGACCTTCAACCAAGCTTTTAACCAATTTTTATCAAAATGCACATTTTGGCCAAAAAACACTAAAACAAGTTAAAAGCTTTGAACCTATCATATAAAAGTGTCAATTTTGTCCAAAGTAATACTAAATGGGGTAATGAATTTTATGATACAACTAACTTTGATCATATTATTTTGAGTCAAATTGATGTTTTCACACTTGGGTGTTCTAAAATGCTCTTTTCTATAAAATTTCTTGCACGAGACATGTGCCTTTATTATTTTGTGTTAACAACATTCTAAAGGGGATAATAGATCCAACACATATAACATTGCATCCTAATTCTGATCCAATCAAATTTTGAGCCAATAATATGATATTCTGACCAATTTGATTAATTTGTGCACCAATTGCCAAGATTTGCATCAAAGTTGACTAATCATGTTTAAGGTTAATTAATCTGAATCAAGAACTCAAGTTAATTTTCCATGTAAATTGTTGAATATTTCTTTTTAGAAATTTATTTTGAATAAATTCATCATCAAATGACATCATTTCTTGGAAAGACATCTCTAGGCCATTAATGCATAAAATATCAAGATTAATCCCTCTCATGCCTCATTAAGACCTTCCATGCCTCTTTAATGCCTCTCTATCCCAAATATGTATGAGGGAATTTATTGTTTTTTATCTCAAAAATTGAATGGATTATTATCCACACATCTTCATCTTGAGATGGATGGTTCAGGTTCATTCTAATCATTCTCAAAAATCTATAAATAGAAGTCCTTGCCTATTGAATTTTAAGCTCTTTTTATGTAAAGTTATAATGCTTAAATGATTCCAAATCCTAATCCAATTTATTGTTATAATGTTGAATTGTTGATCCAAATCCATCACAAGCCAAAGGTGTTAAGAGGAGATGAAGGTAGTCACACTCTATTGATGAAGATCTCTTGAAGCACAAGCTGAGCAAGCCAAAAAAAGATCCTTTTGGAGAAATCAAGGATTTGGTAAGAAATTGGTGTTTTGTGTTCATAGTTATATTTTTTTTCCATTTTGTGTTCATAGGCTTGCTTCTACAGACTCTACAGGCTTGTTTCTACAGACTCTATAGTCTTGTTTCTATGGACTCCACAGGCTTATTTCTACAGACTATGTAGGCTTGTTTTTATAGACTCTATAGGCTCGTTCCTCCTGATTCTATAGGGTCAATTCCATGGATTATGTAAGGATGAAGTTACAAATGGGGAAGCTGGTGGCCAGATAGGATAAGAGAGAATCATTCTAGTTAGAATCAAATAAGGGAAATAACCACTTGCTATTTTGTAGGATTTGCTTTTGATAAAGTTGTATATATATTTAGATCTTAAGACTATTATAGGATAGGATATCTATTTCATCAAAATAATTGTATCTCTTGGAAATCCAATCTCCTATCTTTGGATGAATGGATTAACCAAGGAATCCTATTTCTTTGCATCTTATTTTGAGTTGATTATATTAGTATAAAATGTATGATTTTCATAACTTATATATATATATATATATATATATATATATATATATATATATATATATATATATATATATATATATATATATAAGATGATAGAGAGCAGATAATAGAGGAAAATATTTATGCAACCATATTATAGGTTTTAGCTAGATTGTAATCATTTCAGTTTTATGAATTATCACTTCAATTTCTAGCATTGATTAATCTTTGTTCCTGAGTCTGAGAGGAGCAAGGGCCCACTCTCCTTAAAACTAGGAACTGTGTATGGTATTTATGTTATGTTACATTAATTTGTTGTTATAACTAATTAGAATCTTGTTAATGTTTACATTTATTCATAAAAACATCAAAACAAATTCACAGTTTAAAAGGCATTTTCTTATTTCCAAGTCATTTCTTTTATAAATAAAGTGTGTTTTCTTTTACATCAAATTTGTGAAGCAAATTTCCTTTTATTAGTTAGGAGTGTGAATTTACTTTCCATGCAAGCGTAAATAGGAATGTGATTTTTAATTTTAAGCAAAAGAGTGGATTGATTTGATTTCTTTCTTTTCAACAAAAGAGTGAATCAAGTAGTTTAGGACACATTTCTTTCTTTAGTCAAAGTTATAATAAGATAATCAAACACCCCCATAAGTAGCCTTCTAGATCTACCATCCTATACCTTACTGCAGATAGCTTTGGACACTAGCCCTGGTTGATAAGACATCAATTGAATATTGATTAAATGAGGATTTAAATGACACTCATCATTTTTGTCACCATTGCTAGGGAAAACAAGGTGTTAGTAAGGTAATAATTAATGGTTTAGAGTGAAACATAGAAAACATTGTAAAAACCCATAAAATTCAATAAATTGATGTATCATCCTAGAGATTCTAAAGGATGATTCATCCCAAAATTTCCACCAAGAACACTAGTTGACACTCCTTCAACATCTCTTAGTAGTGAACTAGAAGTTACAAGTGAAACCTATCTGCAAGAATCTTCTAAAACCTAGAAAGAAACTAAGGCATTGCCACAAGCAAGCCCCATAAGACAAATTCCTCAAGATCAATCTCTTTCAGGAAGATACTATTTATAAGTTGCCAAGGATTTAGAAGAAGCATTTCAAAAATCCATAGTTGAAGAAAATTTTGAGAATTTTTAACAACCCATAACTAATACCATAAATATTTAGTGGAAAGATCATCCCGGCTTTGAAACATCATCAAAATAAGAAATGGCTCTCCAACAAAATCAATAACTTGCATAACTAGGAAGGACTTTTTCCTTTCCTATTATTACAGATCCTAATGATCAAACCCCCATGAAAAATATTTCACCAACTAATCTACCAATTTTTTAGGGAAGATCTACAAAAGATCTTGATCAATTCTTATTTGAGTTTAAGGTGCTATGTCAAACCTATGATTACAAAATAGATAGCCAAAAATTGAAACTATTCCCTCTACACTTAAATATGCAACTATGAGATGGTTCATGGGTTTACCTAGCAATTCTATTAGAACATGGGATGACATATAAATAGAATTCTTGAACAAGTACCAAGATTACTACCAAGTGTGAGAAAGAAAAGAGGATTTCTTCAAAATCAAACAGAATGAGGATAAATCTTTAGAAGATTATTTGGATATATTCATATTCACTCATAAAAGAATCAATTATCCACTCACTGAAGAAGTTCAAAAATTGGTTTTCTTGAAAGGGTTGGATGAAGATACTAGAGATGCCTTAAATCTAATGGGAGGTGGATATATAAATAAGTTGGCTTTTGATTAAATTTTTGAGCTTTGTACCAACTACTCTCGAATGAAACCTAGAATTTGGAAAGGAAAGTTTGGAAAATCTAATGAAGTGGGTAAGCTAATGGAAGAATCTACTAATCTAAAGATAGATATCCTGGTTACACTAAACAATAATTTAGATGGCCTTCAAGCTAAGGCAAATGCAACATAACCCTTAGCAATCTACTATCCTAAGTGCAGACAAAAACACACCCTTAGAGACTGCCCCCTAGATAGAACCAATGTTTCATCATGTGGGATCTATGATGCAACAGATCATGATACCAAACATTACACCCTTCTACCTATTTTAAAGAATCAAATGAAAACACAAGTCTAGTCCATTGAAGAAGTAAATTATATTTAGAGATAAAATTTTGCCCCACAAAACTAGGCTCAAGGATAGTTTAATGCAAGAAACCCAGTTAATCCATGGATGACACCATGGAATGATTCAATTTCTTCACCTTTTTAGAATCAACCCCAAATTCCATCCATCCAAAATCTATGGGCAGGACAAGATTGGATGCCAACACCTCCATGGATGATGCCACAGCCACAACAATAATGGGTACCATAGCATCAATTGATACCACAACCATATCAACAATGGAATCAACCATGGAACCCATAGCCATAGTTCACCCAGCCAAGAAGACCACTTCAATAGTAAACTATTATGCCACCCCTAGTTATTCAACAACAAGGACAAATAAATCAACCCTCAATGCCTACACAACTAATAGAAAATCTAAAAAATAAAAAACCAACACCTGTTTATGTGAATGAATAGGAAGAGACAATCAATGTTGGAGCTATTGAGTGTTTGGACATACACTTAAGATCAAGGAAAACCATACAAAAACCTCTAGTTTTTATTTTTGAGATACCTGATGAAAAAAAATAGACTCGTCTCAATTAAACATTAGAGAGGCCTAAATTAGAATGAGCCTTGAAACAAACAAAGAAAAAACTACTACTCTAGTAGTTCCTTTTCCTAAGAGATTAAATGAAATTGGTATTAAACTAGAATCAAACTTGGTCCATGAAAAAGATCAATATTGAGGTACCCCTTCTACAAGCTATTATGGATATACCAAAATTAAACAAGATCATCAAAAACCTTTATATCAAGACACCTGAGAGGAAAGAAAAATATCTAAGAACTATTCATGTTGATGGAAATGTTGTTGATTTATTAGTAGGAAAACTATTAGTTCTAAAATATGTAGATCTAGGAAGCCTAGTGATCATAGTCACAATTGGAGGAAAAGAAATTCCTAATGTCTTGGTAGATTTGGGAGTAGAAATTAATGTTATGACAACTGATACTCTCCATACATTATCTCTCATGAGAATGCAACCCACAACTACCATTCTTCAAATGGCAGACCAATCTATAACCAAACCTAAAGGGATTCTAGAAAATGTTGAAGTACTAATAGAGTCTTGGGAGTATCTAGTAGATTTCATGGTCTTACAACTCAAAACAAAGAATATAGGATATTAGGAAGACCATGGTTGGCTATTGTAGTAGCATTAATTGATTATAAGTCAGGAGACATGACCACTTCTAATGGATTAAAATCAAAATGCATGTCTTTGTATCTTTCTGCAAAACCATCAACAAATTACATATAATAATTTTGGGTGGATGAATTAGACAACAAATTAAATAACATTTTCTCATTAGCTATGATCATAATTAAAAAACACTTGAAATAATTGAATAGAGACATACACCTAGAATCTACAGACTCTACTAGTCTGAAATCTATAGACTCTGCCAGTCTAAAAGCTACGGACTTGGCTAGTCCAAAAACTATGGACTACCTTGGTTTAGGATTCTTAGGTCAGATAGAATATTATAAAACCTCCACTTCTACTTATTCTATTATTTTATCATCATATTATCATAGATTGATTCAAAAAAATGTGTGAAAATTGGTAGAATAACAGCAAACTCATTTCTTAGATGCATTCTATTGTTCTGTATCAAGATTGCTTCCTCTTAAAAAGGAGTTTGTTGATAATGTAACCATGTTTTATAAGCTACTTCCTCATCCATGTCCTTTGAACTCATTGATTAGTGAATTCAAGCAAATATAATCTAACTACCTAGGTACAAAACCAATCATGGTATTACCTGGAAAGATTTTGAATATTAATAATTTGTTAACAAATGAAGAGGAAGATCAACTCTTTGAAGTACTAGAAAGACATACCAAGGCTTTTGCTTGGGATTATACCAACATGAAGGGAATTCACCCCAGCATATGCACTCATCATATTTACATAGAATCTATCAAGCTAGTCGAACAACCACAAAGAAGAATAAACCCAACATTAAAGGAGATAGTCAAAATAGAGATCCAAAAGTTACTAGAAGTTGGGTTTGTTTACCCCATCTCAAACAGCCAGTGGGTTTCACCTCTGGTAATTGTGCCCAAGAAAAATGGAAAATTAAGGGTATGTGTAGATTATAAAGAACTGAACAAAGCAACACTAAGAGATTACTTTCCTTTACCTTTCATTGGTCAAGTTCTTGACACCTTGGCAAGAAAAAGATATTTTTCTTTCTTGGATGGGTTTAGTGGGTATAACCAGATAATGGTAATAGCTAAAGATCAAGATAAAACCACATTCACCTAGCCTTAGGGAAATTTTGCTTATCGAGTACTTATATTTAGACTCTATAATACTCTAGCAACCTTCCAAAGAGTAGTTTTGGTAATATTCCCTGACCTTACAAATGATTATGTTGAAGTATATATGGATGATTTCATCATTTATGGTGAAACTTATGAAGAGGCTCTTACCAACTTGGAAAGGGTATTGATTAGATGTGAGGAACATCAATTATCTTTGAGCCATAAGAAATTTTTGTTGATGATGGATGAAGGAATAGTGCTGGGACACCATATTTTTGCAAAAGGCATTCAAGTAGATCCAAAGAAAGTCAAAATAATCTCCAACTTACCCATCCCAGAACTATAAACTAAAATTAAGAGATTTTTGGGACATGTTGGTTACTACAGACACTTCATAGATAATTTTAGCCAAATAGCTACCCCTATGTTTGCTTTTCTTATAAAAGATAGTACATTCAAATGGAGTGATAATTGCCAATAAGCCTTTGAGACCAGCAAAGCTAAACTTGTTACTACTCCAATATTGAGAGGACCAGATTGGACTAAGCCATTCCATATGTATATAGATGCTTCCAATATAGCACTAAGAGCAGTCTTTAGATAAAAGGATAAAGAGGGTAACATGTATGCTATATATTATATTATAAAAAACTTGACATCTACTGAAAGAAATTACACTACAATTAAGAGGGAATTCCTAGTTGTAGTCTATGAAATTAACAAATTTAGATACTATATAATAGGCTACAAGGTATTTGTCTATATGGACCATTCAGCTATCAGATATCTTACCAACAAACCAATTGTGGGAGGTAGGATTATTAGGTGGTTGTTGCTCATACAAGAATTTGATGTTACTATTATAGATAAACTAGGGAAGTCTAATGTAGTTACTAATTTCTTATCAAGAATGAATACTACAAGTGAAGAAGAACCAGTGGAAGATGACTTTCTAGATGAATAACTATTTTTTATTTCATCAAAATCTCTATGGTTTGCTGATATATCCAATTACCTCACCATAGGTAAGTTTTCTCTACAATTTTCATAAAAATAAAAGAAATGTTTAATCAAAGAAAGTAATTTTAAATGGATTAATAAAATGTTATTTAAACTTGGACTTGACCATGTGTTTCACAGGTGTGTGAAAAATGGTGAAGCTTATGATATCATCAAAGCTTATCATGATGAACTAGGAGGAGGTCATTACTCAGCTCAAAGAACTATACATAAAATCATAGGAGTAGAATACTATTAGCCTCACCTTCATCAAGTAAAAATATATGTCAAACACCATGATGCTTGTCAGAGAATTGGATAGCTTACTCTTTTAATAGAGATGCCTTTGTACCCTCATTCTCAATTGGTTTTAGAACCATTTGAGAAATAGAGAATTAATTTTATAGGTCTTGTAGATCCTCCTTCCAGAGGAAAAGTATATCTCCTAGTACAGACTACGTGACCAAGTAGGCATATTGACTCATGCAAGAGAAGAGATGGTAGCTGATTTCTTATATTTCAAAATCATGCAAAGATTTGGTGCTCTAAGGAAGATAGTCTCAGATCAAGGACCACAATTCATGTCAGACATGATACAACACTTCACATAAGTATATCAAACTCAATATATAAAAATATCTCCTTACCACCCATAGGCTAATGGGCAAGTTGAAGTCACCAACAGAGAAACAGAAACCATTTTAACCAAGGTTGTTAATTCTAGTAGAAAGGATTGGGCAGATAAGGTACTATAAGCTGTTTGGGTCTATAATACTACTTAAAAAACAACAACTAGATTTTCATCTTATGAATTGATTTATGGTAAGAAATCTTTATTCTCTATTGAATTTGAATTACAAACTTTGAAAATAGTTGTAGAAGTAGGAATTGAATTAGAAGAAATACAAAAAGAAAGACTCTTACAGCTTAATCAACTTGATGAAATAAGGATGGAATTAATACAAAGAACTGAATTGGTACAACATTAAATAAAAGTTTAGCATGATTCACAAATCAAGCAACAAAAGTTTTAAAAAGGATATTGGGCACTGTTTTTTGATTCCAAATTTAACCAGTTTAAACGAAAACTACAAATGAGGTGGTTGGGACCTTATCAGTTTGAGGAGTTCTATGAAAATAGTTCTATTAAGATAATACATATTGATGATAATAAAAGAGCTCTGTTAGTCAATGAACATAGATTGAAGCTTTATCAGAAACCTCTCAATAAAGAAGTATTTATTCAAAAGGTAAAAGATCATTTAGATGTTCTGGAGAGCTCTGATTCTTCCAAAGAATATGCTCCTTGATAATCCTACAGTATAATATAAAAAATAAAATAAAATAAATAAATATCAATAGTGAAAATCCTTCTAAGGACACTATTGACAATGCATGCCCAAAAAACTAACGTGCTAGTTGGCTATGCATTGCAAAAAGGGCTTTGACTAGAAAACTAGCAATGGCTAGCCAAAGGGCAAAAAAAAATTAGAAGACAAATAAAGAATATCATCATGTCACTATGATTGGTCATGTTGACTAATCCATGCAAACTTATTTATGTAAGAAAAATGGCGAGCAAAGGATAAATCTAAGGCCAAAGTAAGTAAGACACCTATTTTATTTATCTATGTTTAGTTAACTAATTATCCTCAATTTAATTAAGAATTATTCTACAGAGATGACCCAAATTTGAATCTTCCAAAATGGAATGACATGGCACCTATGATAATAAAAAAGCATGCTAACGAGCGACCAAAGGTGTATGGATAAGTATGTAGCTTTGATACAATCAATTGAGTCATCAATCATAATAATGATGGGACATCATAAAAGAGGTTTTAAATAAAGTAATGAATCATTGTCACCATCAAAGTGACATGTCATCATTTCTCCCAATTTCTAATAATGGACAAAATGGTTGGCACACTCTGTAGAAATGTGCGGTGCTTAATTATATCAAGTCATCATATCAAACTATGGACTCATGCAGTCGTAACATTTCATATGAACCATTTCATTTCTATAGACTTCAAAAGAAGATGGTCTACAAATCCTCAATGACTATTGCCTATCGATTTCAACAAAAGACTAGTCTAAACCCCAATTAGAGTTAAAGGAATAGAGTTGTCTATAAATCCACATAGAAATGGGATAGAAGACGAGATTAGAGTTGAAGAATGTAAAAAAGTTTCATAAAGACAAAGCTTCTATGGTAGTGTTTAGAGCCAATAGTTGGCTACCTTTCATTGACAAGTTCTAGGGTTTCAATGAAATAATGGTAAGTGAATTCATCACTAATCTCACCCCTGAATTTTTAATTGTTAAAGGCATTATTATTCCTGTTACAACTCAAATTATAAGCCAAATCATACAAGTTCTAGAAAAGGGAATGAGATCTACAAGCATAATTTCATTTAGTGATTTAATTATTCAATTTAATGGTAATGAGTAGACTAGGACTCCATGTCTAGTAGGTTCCAAGGGAAAATTAAAAGGGAATAGTATAAATTCACTTCTTGAACCCTAGAAATCTATAGCTAAGTGGGTACTCAAGTATATCATTTGTGAGGGGAAATATAGTCTTTTAAGGGGAGACACCATAAAAATGTTAATACACCTTAATCATGGGAGAAAAACCCCTCAGTACAAAATTAACCTCCCATCCTTCTTATATGATGCTCTACAAGTTATATCTACAACCCCTAATGTTGCTCTTAGGCATCATGGCCTTATTCATCTCATTATCCAACATCACTTCCTTTAGCAAGGACAAGAGGTCTAGGAGGAATTTCAGAGTAGTATAGCACAACAAATTCCAAATCTACCTATACAAGAAACCTCAAATTCACCACAAGAATGTTCATCTCCACCAGCTACATCAGCTGAAAAAATAATGCCAAGGAAGAAATCATATACTTTAGTCCCAACATAAATCCCTTCTTCTTCAAGAAGAAGAAGAATCACAAGGTCTCAAAACTCTGAAGTTTCAAGGTCCCCAAAAGAACCTCATGAATCTATAATGCAACCAATTCCCTTATCAAGAAGAAGAAAATTTAGATGAAAGGATGCTATAGAACTTGAGAAGATTGAGGGTTTGATGGTTGTCAAGGAAATCCAACCAAGTGTAGATCAGAGAGTGACTAAAAGAAGGAGAAGGCTCATTTTAATAGATGAATATGAATAAAAAGCTATAGATATTTTAGATAGTCTTAAAATAGTATCTCATTCCCCCATACTTCAAAATATCCCTTCAACTACAGATGTTGCAGAAATTCCTTTTGAAAGAACTCTCTAATCATAATGGAGGAATCAATTCTAGAGGAAGAGCCACACATGATAGAAGAATCAAGTATGGTGGAACAACCCCCTATTCCAATTGAAACTACAATGAATAAAGGGAAAATGATATGTACTAATGAGAAAGGCAAATTATCTAATCTAAATGATCTTGTTATGCAGTTAACTTTGTAGCTTTCTCAAGCTCAATCTCTTGAACAATAATAAACAACTGACATTGTTGACTTGATCATTCAATTATAGAACAAGGATCATCTTAACTCATTGTTGGTGCAGAAATTAGATACAACATATGTTGATCATGTAGCAGAAGTTCACAAATTAGAGAAAATAATAAAGGAACATGAAAGTGAATAAATAGATCTTTGGATATATGTATAAAATATAAATAATGAAAATAGGAGATTGTAGAGTTTGGTAAACTCTTCCAAAGCACCTAATATTGCACCTTCTCCTCCTAAGGTATTTGTTGACCATGGTTGTCAAACAAGTTGTCCAAGTATTCCTCCCTTAAAAATACTACATCAAATTAAAGAAGAATGTTCCATACTAAAATATAAAAATAAAGATGCAACTTATTCAAACAAACTCTTAGAAAATGAAAAGAAAAAATTAGAAGCTAAAGTCCAAGATTTAGAAGAAAATGTGTAAGATGCATGCAAATTAGGGGAATCTCTTTTGGCATGCAGGAATCCTTCTCTTGCATACAGTTTGTTTTTATTTGAAAAATTTTATAGATGGTAGCTTTTGAGGATCTCTTGTCATTTTCTTACAATATTTTATAGCCAACAACATTTTTGGAAATTTTCTATAGTGTTGAACTTGAGTAGCAGGATTTGCTTTGTGAGTTTTATTTGCATGATTTGATTCTAGGAGACCATGAGCACAATAATTTTTTTATAAACCTTCATGTAGGAGAAGTTAAATTGAGGACATTAAATTATACATTCAAAATTCAAATAACATGGAAAAGTAGATTTGAGGACTATACAAATCATGCTAAGACTACATGATTGTGTGTTAGACTAGCCTTTCCTATTCCCAGATTGATCAAATAGAATTTTGAATATGCTTTGTTTTATGATGAGGTTAAAACACATTATTTTCATGATTTATATGATTGTGTTGTTTCTTTTGACTTGTTTTGAAGATAGATTTTTGATCCAGTGGTAACAACAAGTATAAATAGATGGGACCAATTTTTAGTACCTCTTAAAAGATAAGAGGTCATGTCTCCAAATAACTCAATATGGAGTATGAGGAGAGTCTTCTCAATTTTGGAAATTTTAATAGAGGTAATAAACTCTAGGGAAGAATAGAAATGGATTGGCATGAGATATAGACCCCCTTTTCTGATCATACCTATTCCAGGATAGCAGAGTTGGGCTCCATAATCAGAGGAGCAATTCAATATATGGAAACAAATGATTCAATCACATTAGGTATTTACAATAAATTTAAACAAGCATATAATAGATGAATTTGATGAATATGATTTGAGTCAGAGTGTGGAAATCAGATGCCAGAGTTACAAATGCCAATAAATGTTTGCAATAGGACTTGCAAAAGATAAAGCTTGGGGGAGATGACAAGCTCGGAATATGGCTCATTATTGACATGTTATTTCCCTGAATTCATCTCTTGAAGGATATTATCTTATGAAAATCTTAGATTGTTAGATAGCTATTACATGGAAAATAGATATTTGTCTTGTTTATTTTGAACCAAAGATTAAACCTTTACTTTATCATTAATGTCTAATACATAGCATATTTTAGTGAATTTTTTTTGTGAATAATGCTCAGGAAGAAGACACAGGTGATGTATAGTGAACATTAAACTTTAGTCTCCATCCAATAGAACTACAAAATTTGTAGGCTTGCTTCTATGGACTCTACAGGCTTGTTTTTACGGACTCTACAAGCTTGTTTTTACGGACTCTATAGGCTTGTTTCTATGGACTCCACCGACTTGTTTCTATGGACTCCATAGTCTTGTTTCTATAGACTCCATAGGCTCATTCTTCTTGACTCTACAGGGTCAATTCCATGGATTCTATAAGGATGAAGCTACAAATGGGGAAGCTGGCAGCCAGATAGGATAAGAGAGAATCATTCCAGCTGGAATCAAATAAGGAAAATAATTGCCTGCTATTTTGTAGGATTTGTTTTTGATAAAGTTGTATATATATTTGGATCTTAGGAATATTATAGGATAGGATATCTATTTTATTAGAATAATTAGATCTCTTAGAAATCCAATCTCCTATCTTTGGATGAATGGATTGACCAAGGAATCCTATTTCTTTGCATCCTATTTTGAGTTGATTATATTAGTATAAAATATAAGATTTTCATCATTAAAAAATATATATATATTATATATTAGATATCAAATGATAGAGAGTAGATAATAGAGGAAAAGATTTGTGAAACCATATTATAGTTTTTAGCCAGATTGTAATCATTTCAGTTTTATGAATTATCACTTTAATTTCTAGCATTGATTAATCTTTATTCCTGAGTCTGAGAGGAGGAAGGGCCCACTCTCCTTGGAACCAGGAACTATGTTTAGTATTTATGTTATGTTTTATTATTTTTTTGTTATAACTAATTAGAATCTTGTTAATGTTTACATTTATTCATTAAAACATCAAAACAAATTCACAATTTAAAAGGCCTTTTCTTATTTCAAAGTCATTTATTTTCTAAACAAAGTGTGTTTTATTTTACAGCAGACATGTGAAGTAAATTTCCTTTTGTTAGTTAGAAGTGTGAATTTACTTTCCACATAAGTGTAAATAGGAGTGTGATTTTTACTTTCAAGCAAAAGAGTGGATTGATTTGATTTCTTTCTTTTCAACAAAAGAGTGAATCAAGTAGTTTAGGACACATTTCTTTCTTTAGTCAAAGTTAGAATAGGACAATAAAACACCCCCATAAGTAGCCTTCTAGATCTACCATCCTATACCTTACTGCAGATAGCTTTGGACACCAGTCCTGGTTAATAAGACATCAATTGAATATTGATTAAATGAGGAGTTAAATGACACTCATTATATGTTATGCTAGTTAGTATGTTTCTTTCAATTTAATTTCATTTTAAAACTAACATGATACTAACCACCTCTCTTGATTAAAATTTCTATTCAACATAAATGACCTCATAAACATTTTCCATCTCATTAGAGTGTTTATCTGAGGTTGGAAGTGAGGTTGACTCTCCATTTGGCTTTAGTCTTAAACTCTACCTAACAGACCTATTTGCATACTTGAGGTTTCAAAAAACTCTATTAAATTTCATCCTTATATGATTGGCTTCTCATGTTGTTTTATATGTCATTCAACTCTACACACCTATTTTAAAGGTCTAATCAGCCCTTGGTCCACCATTTTATCTCCATTCTCCAAGACTATAGGATTTATGCACAAAGGGAGTGCCTTCTATCTGAGATAAAACAGAGGGCACTTACCCTATTTTATCAAAAAATTGAATATTAGAGGAGATTATCGAAGTCAAAAATATATTTTTTCCCAATTTACAACCTTTGGTCACATGATTAGACCTTTGTAACTCCTTCAAAATCCAAGGCAAACCTCTATAAGGTAGACTGTGTGTAGGGTTTATCATGTGGACTATGTGTTGCACCACAAAATCAATTATCTAATTTATTTCCATTTTTAAGAGATTCTTGAGATCATTAATATCATGATGACGGTTTCCTATGTTTTTTCACCACCCTAGCCTCCTACATACCTTTTCTCACACAGTGACTTATCAAGTCTGAGTGTAACCTCTGACTGTGTCTCTTGTTTAAGACACCACACATGTAGGTTATATTTCATGCTCAAGATTGATAACAATGCCCCAAGATCATTTCATAGTTTCATAAGGTCATTATCATCTTTTGAAACCCATTTATGTAGTGTTTATGCAATACAAATACAAATACATCTTGCATACAGTGAACTATACTAAAATAAGTAGAATGGGTGAGAACTCATCTTAGGACATGTACCACATCACAATTGGATCTTCTGAGCAAATTAGAATCATCTTCCATAAACCAATGTATGTGTTTCCATTCTTAAGTCTCTCTCATGGATGAAGTAAGAGCTAACAATCAACTATAGGTGGATGCTTTCAAAAGAAGGAACACTTGTAGGTGTGAATATGGTCAAAACTTAGTATATCATCCTATTTTTATGACTTTTATGCTCATTGATATACATTTTCACTTGATAAGGTTATTCAAAAATGAGGGTGTGCCTTTATTTCAACCTTGGCTGTAGGGACCTTCTTTAGAGCTCAAAACCTATAGATGATATTGTTTAAATTCAGTGGCTAAAGGGGCAACTTTGTGCCTTCCTAGTAAGAAAACCAAAGGACTAAATTACCTTATTCCTTTTCAAATTTGGACCCCAATGATATGGATATAGGATGAGTACAACTGTAATGATCAAAAATCAACATGGCATCATCATAAGACATCTCCAAAAGGACTAGGTGCTCTATTTTGCATTTTTTAGGGATAAGGTCCCTGAATATAGTCATTTCAAATTTTGAAGGTAATCCCCTATCTCATATACCAATATAGCATTCCAAATAGGTCTACTATTCTATCTACAACACATTAGGACATCAAAAAGGGTTCCATTTCATGCTCCAACACTTCTATATAACACCTCCAATTCTTTGTTAGTACCACCTGTAGGTGGATCCTATAATATATAGTAAGTGGGGTGATATTTCAAACAATGGAAATTACATGGGATTATACCCCATCTTGGCATTTCTCAAAGTTCTCAAATGTATGTTCAAACCCTAAATGGTTAAATGAGATATTTTCATTTTTTTTCACGTGATTTTATTATTTCAATCCCTTATAGGTACACATTCATAAAAGAATATGTGGAAAAGTTCATATGAAAGTAATAATGTTGCTATAATATATCTCACATCTTTGAAACCTTCATCACACTTTTGTGGATGTTCTCAAATCCTTTACAATTCATGACTGAGACTGAGGAGGAGTTGGGAGATGACTATGTATCTAATTACACTACAACCTTAATGATGCTCACTTTAGAGGTTGAAAATTTTCAAATAATTATATTTATTTACCCCCTTGGGATTAATAATACACCATGTCACATTGGATTTAAGACATTGTAGAGAAAGAGACTTTATGCAAATGGTGAAATTGGAGTGCAAGTTCACTATCAACACCTTCCTATAAAGTGAGTTGTTTGAGATATAAAATCCATTCCAAATGTGATACCAAGAATTTATAACATTAAATGATATATTAAACATCATATGGATGCAAAATCACCAACTACATTGTATGAACCTGTCCAAACAAGAGCAAAACCTATAGGGTATGGGAAATAGTAAGTAGAAAAACATAGTCAAATTGTTAGAGATGATTCATAAATCATAGTTAAACAATATTAAATATATTTTTATCAAAATTTATCTCTTTTATTTTAATATCACCTCCCAAAGTCATTTGACCTAAAATGTCTCTAACTAGTTGTACTAAGCACAAACCTATTGACTAGTTTTGTGTATCTAAAAGGGAGAAGAAAGAATAAAATGGTTTTGAACCTCTTCCAAATCATGTAAATAACTAATATGAGTTTGATGAATATGAATATTCATTACATGACCTCCCACATGTCACATTCCCTTATGGACTGTATAAGTGCTAAACTCCTCCTTTTTCAGATGATTTCTTGATTTTTAATTAGATAACCTACAAGTTTCAGATGGGATTGACATTCTTAATAGGTAATCTAACCTATTGGATGTTTTAATAAAAACTAAGACACTTGGACACCTTTAAAACCATGCCACTTGCATATATGACCCCTAAATGGATACTAAGTGACTCAAAATTTTACTATAAGGGGGTTGACCCATTTTGACTTATGGTCAAGATGGTCAACATTTTGGTGATTTCTCAAGGGTGGCATGCTCATTATGTTATGACTATTTTCCTAATCCTATCTAACTAGGATATGAAGTCACTTATACACAAGGTTTCACATAAAAAATTTCCTTTGAAAACACATAAAAAATAATAAAACTAACAAGGAATGGCACACAAGACAAGAAACTAAGTAAAAACACACTTGTGCTTCATGAGCACTTATGGAACACACACATCAAACTAAACAAACTGACTCAAACACTAATTAGCCTAAGATGAAAACTCCCTCTTAGATCAAAGGGGAAGTTTTCAATCTTTTGTGCTTCATGGCATGAAGGATTTAGTGAGACATGTATCCTTTTGACCTTTAGCATTGATGCCTCCATCTTCTTCATGGTGTTTGCCAACTTCATTAGCATGATGTTCAATGAGAACCAAGTAGATATAAATAGGTTGTATATGGAAATTAACTCTTCTTTCATCCAAATATCCCCAACTTTCTCATATGGATCCTTAATTATAACCTTCAATGGTGGTTCAACAAGGCATACCTTTTGATTTCCATAGTGTTCTCAATAAGGTTGGGTTTCTTCTCAGTTGCAAGTTCTTATAGCTCATTAGGTAGCTTTGAATATTCTACCCAATCTTAATCATTGTAATTCATGGAAGATTATTTATCCACCTTGTCATGTACTTGACCCTCAACTTAGAAAATATCTTCAAGCTCTTGAAAGGGATTCATTTTTAGCTATGAATCATCTTTGTCCTCCTTGTCATTTAGAATCACCACCTCTTCAACCTTCTCTCCTTGATGTATGTGGTCATAAAGTTGGTATTATTCATAATCTAGTGTCACTAAAGGTGATTCAAAATTAGATAGAGGTATTGAGTCATCTCCAAGAACTATGTCTTCTACCTTGGTCTCATGAAACTCTTTTAGGACTATCACTTCTTGAGGAGTGACTCAACCTTCATCTTTGATAGTACACTCCACTTCATGCTTGAGATGGTCATCTAAAAGTTCATGATTAGACATGGAGTCTTCTTCAAATACCTCTCTCTTCAATTCTCAGCCACATTCCTCATGGACAGCTAAAAAAGAGTCTTCAATATTTTTCTCATTATTCGAAAAGGTAGGATTGCCATTTTGTTCACCAAGGGGAGTCCCTATGGTGATTTATTCATCATATTCACTCATGACATCTTCTTGATCATCCATGTATTGATTTTTCTCTTCTTCACTTGCTTCTTTCAAGATGGGCTCTTCCTCAAGAATGGGTGAGGTGGAAAGTTGATGGATGGGATCATGTGAAGGAGATAGAATATGAGGTGTAGTAGAAGGATGATGAGTTCGAGATGGAGTGTGAGGGGTAAGATAAGGCCTATGAGTGGATTTAGGAAAGAGAAAATCACTAGTAATCTCATAGGGAAGTGACTTCTTAGGCTGATTGGAAGGAGGGACACCTACATAAGTAGGGGTTGCATTTTGTTAATAACTTTCTTGGAATTATTCAACACAACATGTTCATTTTTTAGCTCTTTATCCTCCCACATACTTATAATTTATATTGAGAATTGAAGTCACTTATTTGTCAATTCCATTTGTTCTTTGATCTCCTATTGAGTTCCTTTTAACTCTTAAAACATATGCAAATTCTACATATGACCTTGGGAAACACCTCTCAACCATTCATGAGATCATTAGGGAGCACATCACATTCATCATCCCATGTTATCATTTTGTCTTCATTAAGTAGTAATTGTGGTATGGATGCCAACAAAGACTTGATATAAGATGGAAAAAATGGAGGAAGATGGTAATGTTGGGGATCAAGACCAACTTCATTTTATTGTATTATAATCTCTAAGAACTCAATTCTTTCATTCTGATATCTTGATCTATAATCCATAGAAACATAATGTTCCTCAAGACAAGACTCATAGGATTGTTCTTGAGGTTCATAGGCATCATTGTATGGTTGGTAGGACTCATATTGAGACCAGTAGGGAGGCATTTCTTGATAGGTATCTTGGTAGCCTTACTCATAGGGCTATCTAATAACATGGTGTTTATATGGGGGGCGGAGTGGGGTGGGGGGGATATATGACAATAGGGATGCCATGGTTCATAGGATTGATAGCCATTTTGATAAGTACTATTGAGGAGTAAAAGGTGATTCATAACAAGGATTATAAGGGGATTCATGATAGGAGTATTGGCCATAGATATTCATATCAACCTCATGTGTTAGAGGAAACACAATAATTGATCAAAAATTTTAATGAGATATACATAGGCTGCTTACAACCAAAAGTTATCATTTGGAGTTGTCATTGGTTTTGGCTTGATTACTTCCAAAAGATGATTATAGGAAAGACACACAAACAATCTTCCCACTCTCTAGGGCCTTTGTCACATCAGGCATGCCAAAAAATATTATCACTTGAATTTTTACCCTTTGAGGAGATGTCTTATCTCTCCTCATCCAAGTGGAACAATGGAAACATCTCACAAGCTGTGGGTAACCAATAGGTGAGATGAATTTCTAGAAGGGCTAGCTCCCTGAATGTGTCTTGAAATGCTTTCACCTATACTAATTGATTATTTATTTGGGAAAAGGGTTAGATTTTGTATGAAATTAAACCTATTCTATAGGGTGACGAACAAATATGTTTAACATAATATTACCATACTCTATCACAAAGATACAAGGCATGAAAAACTAGTCTAAGAGTCCTAGAATACACTAACATTAGTATTTCAGTATGAAGGTGACATGCATGAATAATATCCAAGGTAAGTGAAAACATAGATTAATTATAGATAATAAGGCTTCCTTGTACACTTAATATTATATCCATGCACTTAACAACACTTCATATGACATGTTAGGCTGGAATCACTTGTATCAAACATGGAAGGATTGAGAGAAAGCAAGGATAGTTGAATATCTCTTAACCATTCACTATACATCTCTTCACACACATTGACAAGCTGATATATGATATCAAAATAGATTTAATTTATTGTCTAAGACAAATTATAATGTCAAAACTAGTAGGGCTTCCCCATACATGGTATGGTATTAGATTAGAAAGGCCAAAATGGCAGATACTTATATGATTTGAGAGAGAAGTGGGAAAATAGGAGTTCAAAGGTCACTTGAACACTTTTCATGCTAACATGAGGAGTTAAATGTGTATAATAATGAAGTAAGAGATAGACCATGCAAGGTCTAATAGAATAAATGGATTTCCAAACTATGTAACTCATGAAATGTGGCACAAAAATCCTTATTCTACATAAGAAAAATATCTTCATCATTCCCCCTTTTTGGAACATCCCCAAACTGACTAGGGATAGATATAATGATTGAACTATGAGGGAGGGGTTATGGAAATTCTTATCCATGCATTGTTTTCATTCCTAATCATTTGGATTCCTTTGAAAGTGAGCTATCACTACCTGCAGTCAAAGAAATTCCTCTTTTAGTCACCCCTTAAACTTGGCCTCAAAATTGGCTTCAATTTTCTATTAAAATCCATTCAAGGGAGTTTATTACACTTGTAAATACCCTATATGGCCTTATATTACTTAGGTGCACCTTAAATAGGTTCTTTCTTGAATTTTTCACACTTCTCACCATCTTGTTCACTTTGCCAATTTTGATTAGTTGAGATGAAGTTGCTTGTAGGGACACTTAGGATATTTGTTGAGGCATGAAATGATCATTGTGAGTTATAATAAGTATTTATATCACTCCCAAATTTGAGTTTTCCTCTTTAAATACATCATAACCTGCACAATGCATAAAATAGTCAAAAAAATCAATCATATACCATGTTTGTATAGGTAGGGCAATGAAAATGTTGATGGGGAGGATCCATGAAGATTCATCTACAATACCCATTAAATTTCATGGTCATTCCATCCCATTTTAATATCTCTCCATCCTTTTTTCTCATTTGGGTCCTTATCCAAGGTTTAGTAGGGTTTTAGGTCCTTTTCCACCCTTAAGGATTATTCATGAAGATATAACATTGGACAAAGAAAATAATGCCATAAATTTTTTATTCATGACATTCTCAAACTCATCATAACCCCTTGAGTCTCCATACAAAGTTTCAAAGTAGATGTGAGCACCCCAAGTTTTTTGCTCAATCATTTCCTTCCATTTACATAAGACATGATGTGGTCCAAAGCCAAAAGTGACTCTCTTTATGGTTTATTATGCATACCAATATCTTATAAATGCTCAAAATTACCTCATAAAAATTTTCCATCACATTATAGTTCTTATTTTAGGTTGGAAGTGGATTTTACCCTCCATTTGGCTTTAGGCTTAAACTCTGTCTAATAGACATGTCTTCATACTTGAGGTTTCAGAACACTCTATTGAGTTTCCTCCTTCTATGCTTGGATTATCATGTTGTTTTAGATTTCATTCAACTCTAAACACATATTTTAAAGGTATTATCAGCCCTTGGTCTACCCTTTTATCTCCATTCTCCAAGACTGCAAGATTTATACACAAACGGAGTGCCCTATGTCTGAGACAAAATAAAAAGCACTTCCCCTATTTTCTAAGACAAACTAAATGTTTGAGGAGATTATCCAAGTCAATATATTCTCTATACAAATTTATAACCTTTAGTGACATGATTATACCATCTAACTACTTCAAAATCCAAGACAAACCTCTATAAGGTAGACTATGTGGAGGGTTTATCGTGTGGACTATGTGTTGCACCACAAAATCATTTCTCTACGTTATTTCCATTGGTAAGAGATTATTGAGATAATTAATATCATGATGAAGGTGTCTTAAGTTTTTTCATCACCCTAACCTCCTACATACATTTCTCACACTTTGACTGATCAAGTCTGAATGTAACCTCTGACTGTGTCTCTTATTGAAGACACCACACCTATAGGTTACCTTACATTATCAAGCTTGAGAAAAATGCCATAAGAAATTTTCATAGTTTCATAGGGTCATTATCATCTATTTAGACCTATTTATTTAGTGTTTATGTAATACAAACACCAAAACATCACTCTTTATCTCACTGTTGCATACAATCAACTACAGTGGACTGTACTAAGACAAGTAGAAGCTTATGGGTGAGAACTCATATTGGGACATCTGCCACATCACATTTGGATCTTTTGAGCTAATTGGAATCATATTCCATAAACCAATGTAGGTTTTTCCATGCTTAAGTCTCTCTCATGGATGAATTAGGATCTAACAATCAGTTATACATGAATGCTTTCAAAAGAAGGGACACCTATAGGTGTAAATATGGTCAAAACTCATTATATCATCCTTTCTTGATGACATTTATGCTCATTGATATTCATTTTCACTTGATAAGGTCATTAAAAATTGAGGGTATGCCTTTATTGTAACCTTGGGTGTAGGGACCTTCTTTAGAGCTCAAAACCTATAGATGTTATTTAAATTTAGTGGCCAAAGGGGCAACTTTGTGCCTTCTTAGTAAGAAAACCAAAGGACTAAGTTACCTTCTTCCTTTTGCAAGTTGCACCCCTATGATATGGATATAGGATGAGTATAATTTTAATTATCAAAACTTAACGTGGAATCATCATAAGACATCTCCAAAAAGGCTAGGTTCTCTATTTTGCATGTTTTAGGGATAAGGTCCCTAAATATAGTCATTTCACATTTTGAAGGTAATCCCCTATCTCATATACCAATCTATAATTCCAAAAATTTCTACTATGCTCTCTATAACACATTAGTACTTCAATAAAGGTTCCATTTAATGCTACAACACTTCTATATGACACCTTCAATTCTCTATTAGTACCACTTATAGGTGGATCTTACAATATAAGTCAGTCGGGTGATATTTCAAATAATGGATATTATATGGGCTTATAACCCATATTTGAATTTCTCAAATTTCTCAAATGGATGTTCAAAATCCTGAATGGCTTCAATGAGTTATTTTCATTATTTCCACATGACTTTCTTCTTCTAAGCACCTGTAGGTGAACATTAATGGTATACTGTGTGGAAGTGTTGCATATGAATGTCATGGTGTTTTATTTACCATTTGAAAGCTCAACTAACTAAATCATCTTGATAGAAAATATCTCACATATTTAAAACGTTCATCACACTTTTGTGGATGTTCTTAGAGCCTTTACAATTTGTGACTAGGACTGGAGGAACTGGGAGCTAGTTGTGTATCCAATTGAACTACAACCTCAATGATGCTCACCTTGGAGGTTGAAAATTTTGAAAAAAAATTATTATCTTGACCCCCTTTGGATGAATAAGACACCATTTCACATTTTATTGAATCTATTGAATAGAAATAGAATTTTCAAATGGTGAAATTGGAGTGCAAGTTCACTATCAATACCTTCATGTAAAGTGAGTTGTTTGAGCTATCAAATCCATTATAAATTTGATACAAAGCATGGATAACATAAAATAATATATTAAACATCATCTAGATGAAAAATCACTAATTATATTGTACGGACTTGTCCAAATAAGAGAAAAATCTATAGTGTATGGGAAATAGTAAGTAAAAAAACATAGTCAACTTATTAGAGATTATTCATAAATCACACTTGACCAATATTGGAAACATTTTTATGAAAATGGATATATCTAAGTTTAATATCACCTCCCAAATATGTTTTACTTGAAACTTCTCCAACTGGTCGTACCAAGTATAAACCTATTAATTGGTTCTGTGTGTCTAGAAGGGTGGAGAAAGAGCATAATCATATTGGAACATTTTTAGAACTTAAAAATAATTTCAAGAAATGATGAGTATTAATAATATGCATATCCATGACATGACCTTCTCCCATGCGTCACATTTTTTTATGGGCCGTACAAATGCCAAACTTCTGGTTTTTCAATTGATTTCTTGAATTTTAGTTATATAACCTGCAAGTTTCAGATGGGACTGACATTATTGATAGGGAATATGACCTAATGTATTTTTTAATGAAAACTAGGACACTTGGACACCTTAAAAACTATGCCACTTGCATATATGACCCCTAAATGTCTACTAAGTGACTCAAAATCACATATAGACTAATTAGACTATGACCAAGGCTAAAATAACATTAAATTACATAAAATAAACTATAAGACAGCCTATGAAAAAATATTAGACCCTTATATATGTTTTTACTATAGGGGGTTGACCCATTTTGACTTGTGGTCAAAATGGTCAACATTAAAATGAAGGAATAATCCTCCCCAATTCTATTTGTTAGGTATTCAATCAATGGTTAACATAATTTCCCATGACTCTTATAAACAATGCCCATTATTTCATCTAGTAAATAGGACATCATGTAAAAATTGTTGTCTGATGATCTTTGGTCAGGGTAGAATATCTATGCCTTTAGCCTAGCACCTATGATTTCTGCTAGGGACATTATTTAGTTAGACATTAGAAGGATGTCCAACAATGGGACCCATTCAACTTGGACATATGCAATGCTAAGAAAACTATGAAATTAGTTAAAGAGAGCCATGGCTATCCTAAATATAGGTCTAAACTTAAATATACAGTTTGATTAAATTCCCCTTTTGGGTTCATCCTTTGGCCTTTTACCAACCATTATTTTAATTTTCCTTTTACAGTGTTTTGCTCAAGCTAGAAGTTGGGTGGGAATTGGTTGTATGCAATGTTAGGGCCTGAAATTTTAAGATACCATTTGAAATCCCTACCAAAAATATAGTCAACTACACTTTTTTTCTTTTTAATATAAATAAAATCCCTAATAAATTTTATTTTCAAAAATAAATTTCTTAGTAGGTCAATGCAAGGCATTACCTATGGTTTTATTATTTCTTGATGGAGGCCTTGTGCTTTGATGGGTAGTAGGTCATCTATGTATTACTTTTTCTCTATACAAATATGGTCTTGAGTAGAGTATGGTGCCATAAATTCTACTTCCTCCCATAGATCCGAGTAGTGGATGAATTTGAAGTTTAGGGCACTCTTTTCAAACATTGTATCTATATATTTAGGGCCCCTAGAAAATGAATACAAAAAAAGAGTATTAGGAAGACTCTACTTTGAAGAGGAGGCCATTGTTTCAATTTGAATACTAAAAATCTCTTTGAAAATGGACTGGTTTGATTTTGTGATTGCCTTGAGAAAATTAAGGCTTCTTAGATGCATGAAATCTCAAAAATGTGATGGTGAATCAAGAGTAATAAATGTGAAATGAATTTTCTTTGCATATATTTTTCATATATTTCTCCCAAAGCTGAGTTTTTAATGTATTCATGTGTCATCAATGTATGTAATGGACTTTTGATTAAATTCCCATTTTAATTTAAATGTGCCAGTCAGCTTTAGCAAGTTCAGTTTCTTGCCAAATGGTGATATTTTGTTAACTTTACATGTCCAGTAATATTTATTAAGGCAGCTATTAATTCCTCATTTAATGACTCTTTTGCCTTATCTATTTTGAATTGTGACATGCATCCAATCCTCATTTATTTGTCTTCTTTGGATGTATACAATTATTTTCATATTTTAGAATTGTAAGTTAATCTAATCAAGCCACATGGTGTAATCTTAGGCCTATGGGAACTCAAAATGTCAAATCCATTGAGAACTTGGAATGTCAAAGCCATTGAGAACTTGTAATGTCAAGGCCATTATCACTTATATATTTGGTTTTATATGCTCGAAAGGTTCCAGTTAATGAAATTATAACATGTGGTGTGATCTCAGATACCTAAATGCTTAGAGATGTAGGGCTTTAGGACCATTGAATTTGTGACTTTTCTTTCCATACTCTAGATTTACGTTTGAACATGAGTGTGCCAAGTGTTGATTATTCAAATCTTGGAGGCTTGGGACCATTATACAATAAAGGATTCAAACTATTAATACTTATATGGTTTCATTCAATGTAAATATTTTAAGTGTTGAATACTTGGAATGCAAAATCTTAGGATCATTATGTGATTGAAAATTTTGTAGTGTCTTTGAGTTTTTTGAGTTAATGTGATCAAGCCACATGGTACAATCTCGGGGCTCAACAAAATAAAAATCTTAGAATTTTTTATTGACTTTAAAGGTTCTACATGATTATGTGGTGCCACCTTTTAATTTTAATATCCTGGAGGTTATCTAAAATCTTTAAAATTTTGTAAAAAAAGGCTCTAGGTGGTGTGATGGCACCACTTGTCACCATCACATATAATGAAGATGCAACCTAATTGTGGGTAATTAAAAAGTTGCTACTAGATAGGCTTATGATCATAAGGAATACAAAGGGACACTAGGATAGATAAAATATTAGCTCCATTGGTAAATAAACCAAAGCATCATTTTTTCAAAAAGAATTTATCAAAATTGAAGGTTTGATATAAATCAAAATACTAGTTCAATCTTTGATTTTCATGTTTCGAATTTCACTAAAATTTAGACTTAGGTAAATAAACTTAAGACTAGAAAATAATAACATTATATCATGGACTTCTAAGGTTTATAGGTGCCCCCAAGATAGATGTTTCTAATAGTAATGGGTCCCTATTTAAAATTCCAAATGGGGTGTGTGTGTTAGGGCACAACAAATGGTGACTCATAGGGGAAAATACTCCTAAGTGTTTTGAGAACCTAGAATTTCAACAATGTATTATAAGAAAAATTTAGAACCTACAAAGAAAGAATATAAAATCTAAAACTCTAGATTAAAATATTATTTCATCATGCAACATACTAACCTTCCCATTCCTTTGATTTGTGTGTGTGATATAGTGAAATCAATTTCCCTTGGTTGTGAAATTTTAGCAAAGACCTAAAAAAACATTGTAGGTTTCATTTTGACTTTTGATTTTTCAACCAAACAATAAAGGGAAGGATCAGTATTGCTCTACTACTAGTCAAGCATTCATAACCCTGATAGAGATATCTTTGGTCTCACTCATAGCCTTGCTCTATTTCCATCCATGTATTTATATCCTTGATAGAGATTACCTGAATTGCCCATCCTCTATCAGTCTGTATGATGATTTTTTTTGAAGCATAAATAGTGAAGGGTTGGGAACCACCATTCACTAGGTGTATGAATAGGTAAACTTATTTTCCAATACATCCCTATCAATGTATATCCAATCTTATGCTAATTATTTTCATCCAAGTCTTAGCATGTTATTATTTCAATAAATCTTTAAAATGGGAAGCTTTTCTAAAATTTGAATGAGTATATCAAAGCAAGTCCCAAAATACTAGTAAACTTATTCAATTTATTTAAAACTTAATCAAGTTATAATATATACCTTAACTCTATAAAGTCTTAAACTGTCACAGTGATTTCTTGTGAGAACTAGTTATATTGCCTTATATATCATCCCCTTGTTTTTGGCACATCCTTTTATTTTTTTAGCTTAGTAAATTGGTGATCCCATTCTACAACTTAGACAACTAACCTATAAAGTAGGGAACTAAGATACTAAAATAAAAAACAACTAACCCAATAGAATTAAAGTACATAAAATGGGAAATTTAATTTAGAAAGTAAGAAATATAATCTAGAAAATAAGAAATCTAATCTACTCCTAATCTAAATCTCCACTTATAGTTCACTTTGATGCATCTCTAATTGGAGCAGTCATGAAGTAGTGCTTCAAGAACTTTCCATTGAATTTAAAGGTGAAGTCATTACCTTGGAGGTACCTTAGCCTACAAGCATTATTATCAAAAAAAATTGATATTTGATATGGTCTAATCCACAAGAGAGTGAACTTGTCATTTTTCTTTACTTTTCATGTGTTTTATCCCATAATAGCACCAGGTCTAAAACCCTAAAAGCCTTGATTTTGGATCTCTTTTTAAACCATCACTTGATAATACCCTATATTTTGTTAAAGATGTGTAATACTTCAGTTCTTACATCCTCTAACTAGACTATCTTGAGTAGTCTAGATTTTATTATCTCACCTTCACCCATATAATCTTGAATGAATTGGTATGTTAGTATCTTGAGGGTAATGGTAAAGACTAGTTGTTTTCCATATAAGGTAAAAAAAGGTGAAGCCTTGAGAACTTGTTTATGCCTATTTATATCTATCCAAATTAAATGTTTTAATAAGAGAAGGAATTCTCTTGGTTTATCTTATGCAGATTTATTGATTGCATCCATCATATTCTTATTAGTGGACTCATCTAATCCATTCCTTATGGGTAATAATTCAATGAGAACTTCAGAGTAATTTGACTATTATAGGCCCACTCTATAAATTTTTCAAATTGAAATGTTGGACCATTATAACATACTAAGGAAATGGGTGTGATGAACCTAGTCATTATGTTTTTTTCCAAGAACTTGATGACATAAATGGATTTATAATTCTTCATTACAATATATTATATCCACCTATTATATTAATCCATAGTTTTGAGGATGAACTTGTGCCTTGATGAGGAATTTGGGTTTATCACCCCAATAAAGTTAAGACCCCATTGGGAAAAAGGGAATCCTTATATTACTAGCTATAAATTCATGGCAACATTCAATTATCTCTTCATAAATACCTAGAACTCATGGTAGGTCTTGACGTAATTATGTGCATCTTTGAATATTTTGGGCTAGTAGTATCTTATTCTCAGAATCTTATGGGTTGTGGTATATCTAGAGGGATGCCCACTACCAATATTCTAATATAAGTTATCCATGATGTCCTTATCTATTTATCCTAATACACATCTCAGATAGATGCCTTTGTATTTATTTCTATAAATAACTCCTTTATTGATCATATATTGAGATTATTTGAGATTAAGGGATTGTTTATACTCTTGATTCAGTTATGGAGGGCACATACCTGTAAGTAGGTAGTGGATGATCTGTGAGTACCACTCCCCATAAACTACTTGAGCTTTACTAATCTTCTTAATATGGATGTGTGGGTTAATTTCAACCAACAGATGAATGATTCCTTGGCCTCTTACCATCTTGGTTGGTTTGATCTCAAGGTCAAACTCCTAAAGTTTGGCCATTCACTTTCCTCTTCATTCACCCAACTCATTCTGGCCAAGCATGAGCTAAAAAATAGGATTTAAGATGATGATGTATGTCTTATTGCTTAGAATATAATGCCTAACTTTCTTGACATCTTTGATCAAAGAATATATTTTATCATCAATCATGGAGCATTTTAACTCTACATCCTTCATATTAGTGCTCATGAAGATAATGGGATTTTTATTGTCTTCCACCTTTTGTGTTATTACAATAGTAATAGTGTGTTCTAAGGCAAATGAATAAAGATAAAAATCTTTATTAGAATCTAGACTAATAAAAACTAGAGCTCGAGTACTTATAGTCTTGATATCTTAGAAATATTTCTTGGTCTCTATTGTCCACTCAATTTTGGCATCTTGTTTCAACATGGAATTTAAGGGCTTGACAATTTATACAAAACCCAAAATGAACTTCCTTAAAAAATTGATCTTGCCAAAGAAAGAGTTTTGCTCTTTCTTGTTACTGGATGAAGTCAACTTAGAGATTGCTTGGACTGATTTTGGATTGATGGAGATCCTATTGTTGGTGATGATATGCCTCAATAACTTTCCTTTAATAACCACAAATATGTTCTTTTTTAGATTCATGGAGACTCCATATCTTCTACATCTATTCAAGACTTTCTAAAGATGGTCTACATGGTTATTTATATTCTTTTAAAATATTTTTAGGTCATCCATGTAGATGATGATACACTTTCCCAATAGTGCCTGAAAGGTAAAATCCATTGCTCTCTATAAAGTGGCTCCTGCATTGATTAGGCCGAATGGCATATTTATATACACAAAAATTCCCCACTTGGTTATGAAGGTAGTCTTCATCCTATCCTCTACTTTGACCAATACTTCATTGTAGCCTAATAATCCATCCAAGAAGGACATAATCTTGGAACTACTTACCATTTGTATTACCTCAGCTAAAGAGGGTAGAGGGTAGTTTTCCTTTTCTGAGGTTCTATTTAAGTTCTTAAAATCAACATAGAGTATAATTTCTTTGATATTCTTTTTTATCAATATGAGATAAGCTACCCATGTTGAATTCGTAATTAGAAAAACTATTTTGGCATTCAAGAGCTTCTGTACTTTAGTATCTATAATAGGTTTCAGGATTGGACTTATTGGTCTTTATATTTGCCTAAAAGGCTTATGTTATGGCTTTAAAGAAATGGTATGAGTAATAAATCTAGGGTAAAAGACCTTAAATTCATCATATGTCCATGAAATTACATATTTATAATCTACAAGCAACCTCTTTAGCCTTTGCTTTTTGTTTTCTTATAGCTCAAACCCACATTCAACAATTAGGGATGTTAATTAGTTCCCAAGTTCTCTTTGATGAAGTCAAATCTATTTTTTTGAGTTATTTCTACTTATGATCCTATGGATACACATCAAAAACTTGCTCAAAATAAACCATTCCCAAAGGAATGTGCTTTTCCTTTAACTATAGAATGCCATCTTCTCCCATGCTCTCAATATACATAGGTTGAAGATCTCCTTTGTCTATTATTTGGGCTTCAAAAATCCAAGAATTATTTAATAATTGCATGATCTATTGATCATCCTTGAACACTTAGAATTTTTCCACATTATTTGTGATAGAAGGGCATGAGGTCATCTCCACTAATAATTTTTGCATTTTTTATTCCTGGAGTGGTGTCAGGTTAGTAGCGAAAGCTACTAACAAGTATGTTGTTTGGATATTTTCCATCAAGATGGACTTGATACTGAATGTTTAAAATGAATATATCAATTCCCAAACATGGTTATTTTACTTTTTTAGATATGCGAGTTTGCATTGATACTTATTTTTGATCTAGTATACAACTAGCTTAAATCACTAAATATTTATAGTTACTTGACATTATGATTTAATGTAAACTATAGGCCTAGAATTAAAGTTTCATATTTAGCTTTATTATTGGTGACCAGAAATTAAAAGTATAAGTAGCTATGTATTATTTGCCTTTCAAATTTGTCAAGGCTACACCCACACTAGAGCCTTATTTTAATCGAGCTATATCAGAGTGTAAAGTCCACAACTAATAAGGACCTTCAAATTATTGTTTATGTCCTTATTTGGTGGTAAAAGTATACACACATACATGTGAAGAGATGAATTTAATTTGTTCATTATTATCATTTTAATCAATGATCAAGTACCTCATCTTGGGTTCTTTGTCCACCCTAATCTAATTTACTACTCCATTCTAGGGTATCCACGTGTGTGAGAAATCTATGGCCATGTACCTATTCAATGTCTTCGATTAGTCTTTGCTTAACAACAAGTTGTATGCTTTTAGAATATCCAAAACCAAGATGTTAATAGTTTATTTTACATATGATTCAAAGCCTAGCTAGATATCCACATTTGTTAACTCTTGACACATGGAACTAAATATTTGTCAAGCTATAGTACTACTCTTTTTGACTTATCTGGAGTTAATCCTATCTTTTGGAAAATAGATGTAGGCATATCATGGGTTGAGTCTCTTGAGTCAAACAAGTAGTTATTTACATTTTTGTAGAACATTTAGATAGTTAATAAAAACTTAGGTTTATCTTCATACATCATCATGTTTACATGAGTAGCTTTAGACTTGTTAGAAGTCCTTATCAAATATTTTAGTAGAAATTCTCTTTATTTAGTAATCTAGTGAGTTCATGAAGGTTGGTATTGACCTTTTACTTCTTCATGTCCTCAATGATGTTATACCCCACTTTGCCTTGATGTTTTAAATTTTACAACTAATCTTTCTCCTTATGAAGAGGTGGAGTATCCCTCCTAGGTGGAGGTGGATTAATGTTGGCATTAGGATCTAGAGGAGTAGTGGCACTATTATTGTTGAATTAGTTATGAGCTGCTTGATTCTCATATTATAATTATTTCTATCCTGATTGTAGTACTAAAAAGCATAAATCTCATCAGTCTTATATTTAGGTTCATCATCATCTTCTACTAAGAAGAGGAAGTCATAGGTCTCAAATACCATGGTTATATTAGGATGCCCTAAATAATTTGACATGGATGGCTATAATAGATTGGCATAACCTTCTTGTCTATCCAATTTTGTCTAAAATATATTAAATGCATTAAAAAATTCAATGTAATCCATCTCATCATGTTGTGTTGTATTATGGACCTGACACTAATTAGGAAGGGTTACTTCCATAATGTTGATCTCTAGCATTTTCTTAACTGGCACCTATTATTCTTGACTATTCCCAAACTTGTTGAAAGGTATGTTGTACCTTTGGAACCTAAAGTTCTAGTTGTTTTGGTTGGTGTTTTGTCTACCTGTATTTCCCATACATTTTTGCATCCTGAGGAATTTTTTACTTAGCTTCTATACCATTCTATGGATTATTTCAAACTCTATTTTGGTTGAGTAGGGAGTAGTAAGCTATTTATTAGGAGTGTGAACTAGTATTAAGCGTTGACTCTAGTTCTAATGGCTAAGAACATATTTACTTCAGAATTTGAGATGTTGATTGGGTATAATGTGGGTTAATGGCAGTTGGTTATGTATTTGGTTTTGGTTTTATGCCATAACATTCTAATTTATATTTGGAATTTAGTTCAAAGCTAGGTAAATAAGCCTAAGACTAAGGTGAGGCAATGATTTTAATTGAGGCTACAATTGTTTATCCACATTGATAGTTTCCATGTAAGCTAGTGGTAAAGTATCAATTACAATAACTATGCATATAAATACAATAGTCATGGGATATAGGGTGTTTTTGTACATCTCAAGTTCCAGTGGTTTATTAGGTTGGTAAGAAGCTTCAATATTTTTGTACGTCTTTTAAAACTAGGCATTGAAGGCTCAAATGGGCTTGTTGGGATCTTGCCTCGTGTTGTAAAAGTGTTGATAAATAACAGTAACACTAGTAACTTGGCCAAATTGCACCAAGAAAGTATCTTGGAATTATATCCAGGTTGTAAGTGACCCTCATAGAATGTTAAAAAACCATTCATAGGTTTCATCTTATAATGTGAATGGAAAGAGTATGCAATTCATGTCTTCATGAGTCACATTCAAGATCCCCAATGTAGTTTTGAAGGCCTTAATATGTTCTTTGATGGTCCTACCCCCAAGGGAGAGAAGGAAGATACTTTTCTAGATTTATAGAAAATCATGTATAGATCCAACAATATTTATGGCTGAGTCAGTCAACCAAGTTGTACCTTGGATGGATGATTATTCACATGTGGATTATTCAGAGGTGGATTATTAAGGGCCATAAAGAATATTGTAAAATGAGAGTGTATCCTTGAAAATGATGACTAAGCCCTCGGTGTTTTAGGAACACCCTTATCATACCTAAAATTTAAATGGATTTCAAAATTTGGATGCAATAGGTTATTATTTTAGGTTTAACTTGATAATCTTATGGGCACTTCAAATTCAACTCAAGTGATCTTTCAAAAAAATAAAGGAAGAGGTTCAGGCCCTCCTTCTAGTGTCAATTTAAAACTCTTATTGATGTGTGTTTTATGCATGCCCCATAAATTCCTATGATGTATGCTCTAACATTTTAAGATGGGTTAAATAATACATTTTAAGGCACGAGTTACAGGGTATTTAGTTTTGTGATAACCTATTGGTGGAATAGCAGTGAGTAATATAAGTTGTCTACCAAAGATGGGTCAGATTATGGGAGAACATAGATCTACTTGAAGTGGATGGAAGGATGATAGTATTAACTTAGGTGGGTAGGAACTCCAAAATAAACTCAAAAAGAGGTAAATGAAAGGCATGGACTACCCAAGATAAAACCCTTCAAGACTAGCACTTGACTTAGATTTAGACAAGAAATTAGAAGACTAATGTTTGTTGCAAGTTGTTGTAACACACAAACAATGAAACATAGTTAAGGGGTCAAAGGAAATTAATAATACAGTAAACTTTAACATGAAAAATTGAAGGTTACCATGTTTTCAATATTGATATTGTACATCCACAAAGGGGTATTATGATCAATATGTAAAAGACATTAAAATTAGCTATATTAAATAATATAACTTATGAACAACTAAAGAACTAAGATAATATAATGACAATTCATATTACACAATCCACATAATTAGAGAAGAATAAATATTTTCACATAGAGATCAAGCCAAGAATAAATTATCAAAACTTATTATTAATCCTAGAAGATAAAATTATCCTTATTTGGGGACTGAGAGGATACAAGTATAAATAGGCTTGGGATGGGAAATGTTGAGAAGTGTTATCATTGATGTCAAAGGTAACTAAGGATATATGGTATTATGTGATATGTAAGGGCACATAAGAGTGTTTATTGGATCAGAATTATCATGTGTGGTGTGAGAATGGAAGGTACAAATCATGGAAGGGTAAGCCTAGTGACAATATGTGATGAGACAAGATGCATTAAGAAGAGTGTGGTCAAAAGAGAATTTAAAGGCAAGAGAAAATTTTAAGGAAAGAGAGAATTTGAAGGAAAATAATGTATTTTTTGATGGTTTATGTCAAGTTTGATGTCAAGGTTCTGGTCAGCTTGAAGTTATCAATGTTTTTAATAAAGGTTCTTGTGAAGTTATGATGACAATTAGGTCTACAAAGAGTGTTGTTGTGAGCAAGACCAATTGGCAGTGTGTGTTGTGACAAGATTATGAGAATTAAAGGTATGTAGTGTGAAATAAAATATTTCAATGGTTATGAGTGCTTTTTTATTTTTTCTATTATTTAAAAATGCATAGGTAGCAAGTCCTTGAGGTCAAGTGCTTAAGTAGAATAAGCCTAATCATGGCATGAAGAGACCTTATGAGAAAGTATGAACATTGTGGATTGGTGAGATGAGTGAACACATGCATGAGTGGTTGTATGAGGTTAATTAATCATGAATTTGAGGCATTGGATCACTCATGAGAGTCTTAGAGTGATCCTATAGGGGTAGGACCTTCAAATCAAGTCTACAACTAGACCACTTTTAGACCCTGCCTCGCCTAATGAGGTATCATGATCTATTATCAAGGAATGTGAAGGATGTATGGTATTGTTTAAGAATTATATAGGTTGCTTGAGTATGTGAGTGAGGTGGAGAGAACATAGAAAGAGGCATGATGGTCAATTATAATGCTTAGTGTGGTTTGTAGGTCAAGGTCTAAAGAGCAAAGAGAGAGTATGTGGCCCAACGAGGGGTCATGATCAAATTTCAAGGTGTTTGAGATCATGTAAGAATTTTCAAATGTGAGGTATGTTTTTTAATATTTTTTCATGTATTTTTAGGTAATATATTGAAGGAAAAGGCATGAAAAGTTTTTTTTAGGTCTCTCGAGTGCACAAAATGAAAGATTCTCAACCCGAGAAGGATTTTATTATGCTCATTAGCTCATTAAACCTTTGCATGGTAACTTAAGAAGTTAATTTTAATAAAATTACTTAGATGTTCACAAAAAATAATTATATATCACATATAATAAGTAAAGATGAGATATCACACAATAATAATTTGTAGTAAAGCATAATATTAAATAGTATAGCAGAGACACTTTGAGGGGGCAAACTCTGTAATAATGCAATAAGAGAATAATACTTAATATGATTATCAAAGACTAACCAATACCTCCTATATATAGTCTACTTATCCACAATTATTCCATAGGTTAACTTAACCAATAACATAGATAAATATAACAAAAATATAAAAAATATATGTAAGCCATAAGTTGACCACACATATCCCTAGACACACTAGAGATTAAGGGCATAGTATGCCCCTCCCCTTAAAAACAATTGTGTCCTCAATGTTAAATCAACACTAGGTGTTATTTCACAAAGGATTTATCCTCCCAAGTGTCATCTTCACATGGAAGATTCTTTCATTTGATCAGGTACTCCTTAATCACTCTAGACCACAACTGTTTAGTGCACATTTGGAGAAACAACTCAAGATCAAGAATAACTCTCCCTTCCTCATACAATTCTAGTAACTAAATTTGATTAGTAACTTGGTGTCCAATTACTTTATTTAGGCATGATACATGAAATATTAGATGTATGTGAGTGGATGAATGAAACTCTAATTTATAGGTCACACTACCAATTTTCTGCAATATCTAATAGGGTCCATAATACTTAAGGGACAACTTGTTATCCTTTTTCTATTGATTCAAGGACATCTGCTTATATGGATGTAATTGAATAAAGATCCAATCACCAATGTCAAAATATCTCTCACTCCTATGTTGATATGCTTCTTGCTTCATCCAATTCTAGGCCATGGATGAATTTTCATTCAAACTTTCAAGGACCTCCTATTGATGGTGAACATGTTCTTTAACTACATGAACCTTAGGATGGACCTTCAAGTTTGAAGAGATGGATGGAGGGTGGTATCCATACAAAGCCACAAAGTGTGTCATTTTAAAATAACTATAAATAAAAGTATTATACCACCAATTTAACAAGTGGCAACTAATGAACCCATTTTTCCTATTTATCAAAAACAAAATAACATAGATATCTTTTCAGACATTTGTTGACAACCTCAATTTGTCCATCTGATTGACGATGATAGGATGAACTATGATCCAACTTGGTTCCTAAACATGAAAATAATTTAGTCTAAAAATTACTAGTGAAAATGGCATCTCTGTCACTGACAATGATCTTAGGAGTACCATGTAGTTTCTGAACTATATTGATAAAAGTAGAAGCTATTGTACTAGCAACAAATGGCTATGATAAAGAACAAAATGAGCATACTTAATGAGATGACCCACAATAACCATGACAACATTTTGACCATCAGATCTTGGTAACCCTATAATGAAATCCATATACACCTGTCTCCAATACTAGCTAGGGATGGATAAAGGCTACAAAAGACTTGGTGTTTTGATGGTTTCACCTTTATTTTGTTGATATATCATACATTCAACTACATATTTCTATACATCCCCCTTGATTCCTTCCAAAAAAATCATGATTGATTCTATGATAGGTTTTCAAAAATCCTGAATGACCCCCAAGGGGAATTGCACGAAGTTCCTGAAGGATTTTTTGTTTGAGAAGAGAATTATTACATAGTTATAATCTATCTTTATACCATAATGCATTACCTTTCCATGTGAATTTTTAAAATCCACCCAAACCCTTTTGAAGATTGTAAATCAAATCATGAGTAGCACTATCATTTTCCCATTCTGATCTTGTTTCCACTATCCAATCTATCTGCTAAATGGTTATGGCACATTACAATTCCTTAACTGATTCATCCCTCCCGAATAGTGCATCTATCACCACATTTTTCTTGCCTTTATGTATACTATTTCAAAATCATATCTTAACATCTTTTTTACCTAATTGTGTTATTATTTTGATGATAACCATTTTTCCAAAAAATATTTGAGACTATCATGATCAGTCTTTACCTAAAAGTGACAACCCATCAAATAAGGTCTCCATTGTTTGACTACATGTAGAATCACCATCAATTCCTTCTCATAAATGGGCTTGATATTACTTTTACCCTTCAATTGGTGACTTCTAAATGCAAGTGGTATTCATTATTACATGAACAATCACCCATACCATATCTAGATGCATCACATTCAACCATAAAAGTCTTAGAAAAATAAAGAATGGCCAACACTAGAGTGGTATACATAGCTAGTTTTAATTATTCAAATGCCCTGTCAACTATATTAGTCCATTAGGAGTATTTATTCAACAAAGAGGTGAGTGGGGCTGTAATTCTACCACAATTTGTTACAAACCTATGATAGTAACCAGTTAGCCCCAAAAATCTCCTAATTTGCTTGAGTGTCTTAAGATCCGACCAGTCCGCCATTACTTGGATTTTTTAGGATCCATTTTCACTCCATGTGAAACCATATGACCCAAATACTCAACCTCAAGAGCTCCAAAAGTATATTTGGAAGGTTTGGCATACAATTGATTTTGTTCTAAAATTGAGAGTAATTTTTTCACATGTTGTAAATGGTCTTCCCAATTTTTACTATAAATGAAGATATCATCAAAAAACACCAAAACAAATTTCCTCAAAAAAGGCTTAAAAAATAGTATTCATCAAACTATGAAAGGTGGATGGTGCATTTTTTATACCAAAAATCATAACCATAAACTCATAATGGCCCTCATGAGTTCTAAAAGTTGTTTTGGGTATGTCTTCATCACAGATCCAGATTTGATGATAACTAGAATGTAGATCTAAGTTGGTAAAATAAATAACACCATTTAATTCATCTAGAAAATCATAAATGATAGGAATAAGAAACTTATCTTTGATAGTGTACTTGTTGAGCTCTTTCTAATTAGGGCACAACCTCCAAGTGTCATATTTTGTTCTCACCATGACAACTAGTGAAGAATATATTATTTGGAGATGGTGAATGATTTTTGCTTTCAACATCTCCTATACCATGTTTTCAATTTCACTTTTGTAGGCATAGAGATACTTGTATGGCCTTATGTTGGATAGTTTACTACCTAAAATAAGTATTATGGCATGATCATTCATGTGGTTGGGTGGAAGTTCTTTTGATATGTTACCAAAAATAATAGAATGGGTGTCAATCACTTGTTTCAGATTAAGAGGTGTATATGGTTGAGTTAGCTAGACTTCAATGAAAAACAAGTGAGCTAAAAATCCTTTATCACCCTTTTAGATAATCTTGGTCATTTTATGGGAGCTAACAAGTTAAGGATATTTAGCCCTTAATCCCCTTAACTCAAATTTCTTTCCGTTAGAATGAAAGTGCATGAATAATTCCTAGAAAATCATCTCAATAGTGCCCAAAGTGGTGAGCCACTATAGTCTTGGAAAAATGTCAGTTCCATTTATGGGAATATCAAACATAGGATAATACAATAGGTAGTCTCCCATGGCTAGCTTAATACTATGGCTTTTTTTGAACAGCTGACAATACCACCATCTACAATCATGACATAAAATTTTGGAGTAAGATAAATGAAATAATTCAAATGAGAAACCAACTTAATATTGATGAAGTTGTGTGTGTTCCTAGAATAAATCAATATACTGACCTTATGTTTCTTAAAGAAACCCACCACCTTAAGATTTTGGGGAGTACTAATACCTGAAAGGGTATGATGGGAAATAGTAGGTTAATAGTCTTCATATTTCTCCTTAGGTCCTTCTGTATCCTCACTAATTGTCTCCTCATCATATTCTTCCTCATTGGCACCTTCAATGTAAAATAATTTATTTTCATCATAATGATGTCCTTTTCTTCATTTTTTGTTACAACCATAACATAACCCTTTATCTCTCTTCTCCTCAATTTGATGAGGTTTCAACCTAATGGGTTGAAGAAATGATGGTGTTGGAAAGGTGTGATCATGACCAGTAGTGAAATTTTTATGTTTGACCATCTCTTTTTCTTCTACCATGCATGCCCTTTAGATATCTTCTAATACATATGATGGATTAAACATCTAAACCTCTAATCGGATGTTATCTCTGTGTCTACCCAAAAAATGATTAGACAAATTTTCCTCATTGATGTCTTCTATAGACATGTAAATTTGGCCACCAATGGCTTGGTGTCAAACTATTAGACTAATTCTTACCAATAATCAAATATATAATCTAAAAAAATTTACTAGTCTCAAATTTGGCTTCATAATGTTGCATTAAATCAATTTGGCCTATTAAATAAATTAAACAAGGCAAATATACACATTGAATTAATCAAAATCAAATAAATGACCAAATACCTAAAAAGAATTAATTAACTTTCACACTCTAATAAAAATCAATTAACAAGTTAAATAAATTTTAAATCTTAATTGAGTCCACCCATGAGCTAATAAATCAATTACAAAAAAGGAAATTCAAGAGCATCTTAGAACATCCTAGAATAAACTCATTACCTTTGTGAGTTGTCACTTTTTAAAAATATCTAAAAGAATATCCTAGGAATATGTCAAACTCAACCAAGATTAATAAACTCAACCATGGTCAAATTTAACCCATTCTAATGGATTTGAGATCCTATAAAATCAAGCTAGAGCTCTTCATTTATGGAGCTCAATCAAAGTATATTTATAATGTGGGAATAGATTCATGAAGCTAAAAGCCTAATGTTATAATGTTGAAATTGAGCCAAACCATATAAATCAAGCCAAGAATTCAAAAATGTTACATAGAGGAGATGATGTTGGTCATATTTTATTTATGAATACTTATTAAGTATAAACCAATCAAGTTAATTGAAGAAATCATTTGGAGCTCTCAAGGAAGGTAAAGATTATTGTTCTTTGCATTTTAGTTGGATTTTTAATTATTTTTTGTTCATTAAGCTCCCCCTAAGATCTAGGATTATATATGTTATTATGTTAGTATTTCAATTTAATAGTTTTATGGACTAATACTTGATCTAACCTCCTTTCTTTTTCAAATTCCTTGATCACAAACGACACGCCCAATGGGACACGATTGCACACCTCACATTTTTGAAAAAATAAGATGTTAAAATAGCTCTTAGTTTTAATCCCTTTACTATTTTTTTTTTGAAATTTTTATATATTATTTTTTAATTTAAATCTTAATTCTCTAAAAATTTCATTAAAATATTATTTTTTGTTTAAAAGATATGACTCTTTTAGTGACTGTCACTTTTTATTTTCTAATTTTATGGTAAAAATGGGTAGTACATAGATAATAACTTTTTTTATTCACTATTTTGACCTAAATTGTTGTATATATGTGATCCCTAGACCTATAAACAACATTCAAAATTTTTGTGTCAAATGGATGTAAATTTTAAAAGTTATGGTAAAAATACTAACTGCAGGTTTTTAGGATTTATGTATTCAGTTTTCTTTTTTTAACCTTCTAACTTATTTATATGTTTCATAGGTTTTTTTTTTTTAAATACTTATTTATTTTTCTATTGATATTTTTTCTAATATTTTCATAAATTAACATGTTTATCTTTTGTGGTTTTGCCTTCAGGTCAACAGATTTTACCCTTCAAAGTTGCTTGTCTCATTTGATAACTAAGCTTCAAGGGTAAACAAAGTGTTGACCTTTTACTTGTAGGGCCCATTTGAAAAATCATAAAAATCATATTAATTAATTATTCACACTTTTTTAAGAATATTTTAAAATTAATTATGCATTTCACTTTGTATTTAAAAGGAAAGATTTCCATGTTTGTGTTAAATGTTTTGATTGTTTTTTCAAAGTTCACAACTTAAAGCCAAGGCGCTAAAAGAACACCACCACATATTTTTTTAGTGCTATAAAATTTAACACACATCAAAAAAAATTCAAGTTATTTTCATTATTTATTTATTCTAAACTTTTTTGATTAAATAGGGAGTTGTATGTATATGCTCTCCCATCTATCCTCTTTGAGGAACTTTTGGGATCAAAAGTGCCAACTTATTTTTGGGTGGTTTGAAATTATTTCTATTTGCACATCTTAAATCCAAGGGATAATAATTAATCTAATCAAATACTTTCAATTTGGTACAATTAAATTAACCTCACTTCAATTATTTTTAAACTTGCTTGTTGATTGTGTGTTTTAGTGAAAAGAGACATGTGTGTATGCTCTCCCATCCATCCCCTTTAGGAAATTTTTGGGATCAAAATAACCATTTCATCACACTTTGAGCCTATTACAAGGCATGGAAAGAATTTCATTTAAATCCCTCCTCAAAAAATCACAATAGTATTAGGTGATCTTGAGGTGACCATAAAGTCTTTATATTGTGTCATTTATTTCATGCATCTTGGTTTATGAGTGGGACTTCATTACCTCCCACAAGTTCTTTAGGGAATATTTGACCCAAGGTTTCATCTCTTGGCATCAACTTCATCACCTCAACTAGGATCAAAGGTTTTAGTAGTTAAACCACCTTTTAGTTTTGGGGTTAAGCAGTAGGATGTATCTACATATTGGATATCACACTACACTAAGCAAGTGATGGATATAGTGGTTACAAAAAGGGCAAGACCTTTTTGCAACAAGCCAAGTATCATGGACACCCAATTAAAGTGCACTTATTTTATTTTATTTATCTTGAAAGTCATTATTTAATTTATCCATCTAGAATATTTACAAAATAATTAGTTTAGTCAACCCCATATTACCCTACCCTTGTTAGGATTTGGATGATTATACTTAGTGTATTTTGGTTATTTTGCTTGGTGTGTTAGACTAAAATTTTTGTTGTTCAAACCATGTCATTTAATGAGTCATGATTCCACATCACTCCACTATTTGAGGAAGAATTATGCCATTTGTATGACACTTTGATTTAACTTAGCAAACATTCCATTTTTGTGTCAAAACATTGAGAGTAGCAATTGATTAAGGATGGCACCATTATACTTCTCAAATAATTTAAAAATATTGTGCCTTTGAAGTCTTGAAACATAAACTATTTGTCACATCATCTTTTAGGAGTGTTAACATCATTAGGCTTCCCAATTTATTTAAAAAGACTTGTTTTGTTTCATCTTGTGTCTCCATTATAATTTATTTGCAACCAATCACTTGAGCCTTGTTGAATCTTGGATTATCATGGTCACGCTATTCAAATATTTCTAGATATTTGTCATCAAATTCATAGTTTATCCTTAGTTGAGTCCTTGATTAACTATTACAAGTTCAAATTCAAATACTGGTTTAGACCTCAATTAGTGGGGTTGATACCCAGATCTTCCTCTTTTAGATTATGTAACTTGGGATAATTCATCACTCAAATTTTTAAAATTATATTATTTTGTGCTTTTATTTTGGTCAAATTAGTTTATCTTCAAACATCTCTTGTTTAGCATCTTATACCAATTAGATCATGTTTTATCTTAGAGTCATGTACCTAATCTATGTTAAAATGTTCCAAGTTTGTTAGATTAATCAATCATCCTTTTTAAGTCAATTTTTTACCACTGTTTGGCCATTAGTCCCCACATATCTTGTTTGAGCCTAGTTTTTTACTCTACTTTTCAATAAAATACCTAGCAACTTTTCCCTTTAGTAGCTTAGACCTACTTGAAACATGTTTCAACATTATAGTTTGGTAGTTTGATTATTAAGTCATTTTGCATGACCTTTGCATGTATCAGACACTTAGTATTTGTTTTTTGATGCTAAACTATGTTTATCAAGTCTTTGCATATACTTTTTGTAGTTTCAGCTCCACCTTTGACCAAGCTAGATCATGTTTGAACACTTTGTCTTTTAAAAAGGCATAGCTTTTTAAAATTTTATATAACCTTAATCCCTTCTCTTGTTGTGAAATATTTGTCATTTAATTTGAACATGGATCACTATACACGTAGTGTAACTATGTACAATTCAAGATGTGGATATCCTTTCACACAAGGGAACTTTATGGAAAATTCTACTAAAGACAATGTCATTTGGGAAATAGATTCTTATCCACCCCAAAAAATTCAACCAGGGGGACAAAGTCAAGATCCTTTAGCTAACTATTTGGTTAGTACACCTCCATATATGAAGAAAGATCAAGAGATAATGGCCCAATACTTATCTATCATACCATCAATTGTATAAAGTGCTCAATAAAAACCTTATAACATCATAACACCATCAACATATGATCCCAATATAACCACATAGGTAGGGTATGAACACTTGCAAAATCTAGAAAGAGGGCCTTCCAGCATATTTTATAATCAGACTCATAAATAGTTTTGTTCTATCAATCCTAATGTCATTGTACCAATACCTTATCAAAACCCTCATGTACTTATCCCATGAAGAGGTCCCATGGATGACCACTTGGATCAAATGCATCAATCATACCAAACATCTCAATTTATCACATAACTTCACTAATATGGCCTTGTCAAATGCACCTCTTATTCATCTAGCTCCTTGAATAGGAGTTTTAATAGAGATGGAAGGTTAAGACAATTAGGGTTTAGACCCATTTACATAAAACACTTTAGTATAAATCATGTTTAATACACTAATTATAGAGGAAATATATTCAGCTTCTATGCATGATACTGAGCAAAACATAGGGGATAATGCACAAGTAATGTCCAATTTTAACCAAAATGGTTTTGGCACATAAATAATCAATCAACAACAAATTTTGCCTTCATCTAGCACCATTAGTGGTTTTCAAAATCAAGGAGTAGTATTTTCTATGTCCAAACCTCAACCAACTACCACTAATCCTCAACTAGCTACTTCTTCAAGCACTTAACCAATAGGATTAAGTAGTCAGCCAACAAGCAGTACTACACCACAACAAAACATGTCAAATCCTACTCCACCCCAAAATGTGATGAGTAATATTATGAAACAATAGGCACAATCAAGTATCCAAACACAACAAATGCTGAACACATTACCACCTAAACAAGGGGTAACCAATCTTCCACCTCACCAGGTAGTAGTGAACATACCTCTTCCTTTGTAGGCTAACATACTAATCCAAAATCAAATTATGTCTAATCAACAACATGTTCATATTGGTCAATGATAGGTACCAAATATCCAACATTCATCCACTTCTCAATATGTATTCATGCAACAAAGAGGTTCTAATTTTCCTCAAGTACCTTCTAGGTAGTAATTGCCTTTTATGTAGAATATACCACAAGTTCAGAGATAGGGTCTTGGCTCACAAGTTCCCACTCAAAAACAAGGTTTGAATAGTCAACAACAAATCCCTATTCAATCACAATAGGAATAAAAAGGTTATATCCCTCCATCCCAACCTCAATATCCATAAAACCAATCATACATATCCAAACCCAACTAGAATGTCACACCACCATAGGTACAATTTCACCCTAATTAATGCATGCACATTCATAGACCATTCCCTAGCCAATCCAACCTACCTAATAAATCCCTCCATCATATCTCAGTCTAAGTCATCCATTTGTGAATGCCCAATCATCAACCCAAGCCAATATTCCAACAAGTTTCCTTGAGCAATAATTAAAATAAATGAAGGATGCAATTGCCGCTATCTAAGTTAGAAAATAGGTTAAAGTTCAAATTAGATGATGTGTGTTCATATCCTTTTAACATGGAGTACTTATAGATTTTATTGCCTCCAGGATATGAGCCACCCAAGTTTGAAAAGTACAAGGAGAAATGTGACCCCAAATCACATCTTATGGATTTATTTGTTGCATGTCAGCCAATTGCATATAGTGGCATTTATCTTTTATTGTTATTTCCAAGGAGTTTAGATAGAAAAGCCTTAGAATGGTTTTTTAAACTACCAAAGAACTCAATTTTTGACTTTAATGATCTATCAAACAAGTTTGTGCAACACTTCTCATACAATCTCAAGCATGAGATTTCACTGGTCAACTTAATGCAAGTAAAACAAAAACTAGGTGAAAGCTTCACAAGTTATCTATATCGATGGACAACCCTCACAAGCTGATTTACCCATAATCTACGAAACAAGCAATTAGAAGTTATTTTTACCAAAAATATACATAGCGAAATATCCTACTATCTAGAGTTGTAGTGTGCACACACATTCTAAGAGATCATAGACAAATATTTAGTGAATGAAATATCCCTTATTAACAAAGGGATCATAAAACTAAACTCAACCAATTACACCAATAATCAAAATCTAAATCTAAACCAAGTGCAAGTGTCACAACCATCATAGGCCAATAATAATTATAGGCTAAAATAATTTAACCACAACAAGAATGTTTTTTGGAATGAAGTAATAGAGTCACACCTTGTCCAAATGGTGCAAACACTATTTTCTAAACCAACACCACCTTTCCACCTTACTCCTACCCAATAACCTATTTAATAGCCATAACATGCACAATAAGCACAAAATAGGCTAGTGCAAGAAATTCAAAAATCATAGCAACCTTTGAATTTGCAAAACCACCTCCTCCAAGGAGAAACCCACCTGCTCATCATCCTTTTACAAGCCTTGAAAACCCCATCAAAGCAATTTTTCAAAAGATCATAGCAGCTAATCTAATTAGAGACCCTATTCTAAAAGAGTAGTATGATGAGGATACATACATGCAAAAATAGTAAAATCCAAAATAATTATACAATTTTCGTAGGTTTAAATGATCTGGGCAACAATTTAGGTGACAATTTAGGTGATGGTTCTACCCCAATTGATGACAAAACTTTTGGGGGCCATAACTTTTGCACCATAGTTCTGATTGACTCCCCGTTTAAACTATTGGAAAGATAATAATGAGGATAACATGGTGAGATGGCACTAAGATTTGTTTGGTGGGTTTTTACCCCCAAAAACCTAATGGAAGTGCCCCAAATTTCAATTTTAGTAGTCCAGTCTAAAAATAGTAAGTTTTTAAAAATAGTAATTCCTCAAATTTTGTATTGTTGTAAATCATGGAAGTAGAACCACTTAATCTCCCTTGAGATTGGTGACATTCCAAAACATTATCCTACCTTCAAAATGTGTATAAATGAAGATGTAACCCAAAATAGAAATCAGGCATCTCTTCCCATAGATAAGCATATGGTTGTATTTGCAATCTTGAGTAATAAAACATCTCTTCTCAGAGAAATCATTGTTATTGTGTTATTTTTGTGTTCTTGAGATATCTTTCAATCAAAATTTTTGAGTTTTGGATCATTAAATGCCATAATTTACAACATTGTGTGCAAATCAAATATGTCATTCAAAATATGTTGGAGAATGGTGAGATCACATTGGATAATGGATCTTCCACATCTAATCAAATGCTTGGCATCTATTATAACCCATTTTCTCAACATAATAATCAACATATGCAACAACAACAAATTTCAAATCAGTAGAATCAATAGCAAAACCAATAAATCCAAAATAATGGATAAAACCAAGGCTAGAACAGTGGCCACAACCAAAAAGCATACTATGTCATTGCACATGACTATAACTAAATTATAGGTCATATCTCAGGAGGTAGAATTAACACCATTTCCATCAATCTTAAACCAAATTTCAGCTAGATAAGACTATTTCTAGTCATACCAAACCAATCCAATCATTTTGGCAGCCTTTTTTTGACCTAAGACTGCACACAAGAAAACTGGCAAGTAGGGATTCCCACATTATGACCTTAAAATGATAAATCATCATTCACTCATGACCACATTCAAGTGCATCAGTGATCAAGACTTATCTTATCTGGCCCCCCTCTACCATCATTGTTTAGTAACAATAGTCATGTATCTAATCCTAATTGTGTAATCATAACGCAGTGGTCTAAAATTACTATACTAGGACCAAAACCACCTACCACTTCACCCATCATCCAACCCATCATTTAGCCTCAGAAGAAGTCATTTAACATTGTTCAAGAAAAGACATTTGATATAGTGGAACAATTACAAAATATGTCAGCATAAATATCTATTTAAGATTTATTTTGCATATCAACAATCCATAAGAAAATCTTGAATTAATACCCTAGCCAAACCACTATTCTAAATGACATATCCCCTAACCAATTTTAAGCTTTGGTTGGACACCTAACTCCAACCCAACAAGTCACATTCAACCAAATCAATATGTCACCTCTTGGCCAACTGCATAACAATCCATTATACATTAAAGTATATATCATGTAGCATAAAGTGAAATATGTCCTTATAGATAATGGCTCAGGTCTGAACATAGTATCTCTCAAGCTCATCAAGCTTCTTGGGTACATAATGACAGATATCCAAGGAAAAATGATCACCATCAAAGTATACAACAATCAATAGCATGAATCATAGGGAACCATTAGCTTACTAGTTATCATTGGGCCCTTGACTCATGATACCCTTTTTCATGTGTTAGATCTTGATTTTTCATACAATATGCTTCTGGGTAGGCCTTGGTTACATGAGATTCATCTAAGTCCCATCAACATTGCACCATTGTATCAAGTTCTCCCATTTAGGGATGGAGGTTAGCATTCTAGGAGATTTGCATCTATATGAGTATTGTAAACATCTAAAGGCTAAGTTCTAAAGTTACAACTACCATTTTGGCATGAATCCATCTAATCAGTAGGATAAGGGGGAGGCAATTCTCCTCTAATTTCCAAATTACAACTACATTGATCCTAATACCCTTGATTCTCTTAGTTACATGCCACCTCCTGAAGGATCTAATCATTTTACCATCTCAACTAATGGCCCAAGAGAGTAATTGAATCATGATACAATTCATATTGAAAAGCTTCCTTAGATCTCAAAATCCTTTGGAAGACTTAAATCTATGCCACACATGCATTGGCAAAGAAAGGGTAAAGGCCACATTCATAATCTAGGACTAGTCATTTTCATATTAGCTTCAAGCCTAGAACAAGACCCTCTCTAAGGATATGATTCATGATTGTATAATGATAATTTGGCTGATTATTACAATAACCCCAAGTATCCCATTCCCAATCGCATCATAGAAAATCAAGATTATGAAGGAAGGAACCTCGGGACAAATCTATAAGAAACATTGGAACCTATTTCTATGACCAAGCATGAAGGACCATATGGACTTGGATTTAAATTATATGGGGGTGACCCCATATACCTTACTCATGTTCCATCACCATCAACTAGTGATGAGGATGTTGTAAATGAATTAAAGTCTGATCATAGCTTATTTGATGACTTAGCCCAGACAAACCTATTTGATAATCACACTATTTTCAATCTTCACCCAATCATTCATAATATTCCCCTACCATTATATTATCCCCAACTAATAGGTTGGGACCAATAAGAGACACACATACCAATTGATGAGTTTCAAAATGATGAAGCATTTTATGATTTTCTAGGCCTTAGGGATAATGATCCATTAGGAGATCATAAATCAATATTCTTAATCAAATTGGATCCTAAAGCCTATTTTGGAGAATGGTTGAACACCCTTAGCCAAAATCAAATAAATAAAACATTGAGGTCTCAAAGTGAAAACCTATTTGAGGCACTTTTTGACCAAGAAAATAGTAAAGATAAAGGCCAGTCTAGTGGTGAAAACCTCTTTCAGGCACCACTAGATGGGGGTGTTAAACCTTCTTCATGTATAGACTAGAAGACCACCAATGATGAACTTGTCTATGGGTCTAATTTTAGTATTGAAGAGCATCAATATTTTGAGCAAATCATGGAAGAAACTAACAAAGATTAAGTTCACTTAAATCTGAGTTTAGCCCTAAAGAGCAACAAGATTTTGATTGAATCATTCAAGAGGATGATAATAATGAACATGATAATGGGTATAAATTCAATTTTGAAAGGAAATAAGCCTTTGATCAAGTCATAAAATAATTTCCAACTATCTTTTTCATATGGTTTGATCTCCCATTAAGAGATTCTGATTCATCATGTCTTGGAGAGCTTGTCAAAAATCTAGTCCTAATAGAGGACTCTAATGTTGCCAATCAGTTCAAATCATTACCAATTATCCCTGATGACAACTCAAATCTTATAAAGGAAGATACAATAGAGGTTAACATCAGGTCCCTAGATGACCCAAAGTGGATCAAGCTAGGTGCATTTCTTATTGAGGAACATGAAGTCCTCACAGCCTTATTGAAAGAGTTTATAGATATATTTTCTTGGGCATATTCTAACATGTTAGGTTCTGATCCCACCTTGGTTCTACACCACCTTGTGGTCAATCCTGATGCCAAACTAGTAAAAAAAATTATGCAAGATGTATCCTCACATTATTGTATTAGTGAAGAAAGAGTTGGAAAAACTCTTATAAGCAAGATGTATTACACCAATTGACTACTCTAAATGGATTTCTAATGTAGTACCTATAAGCAAAAAAATAGAGGGAATCAAAATCTATACTAATTTCCAAAACATTAAAAAAACATGCCCTAAGGATGACTTTTCATTGCCTAAAATTGACATGATAGTTGACTCCACAACGGGTTATGAAATGCTTTCACTAATGGATTGCTTCTCAAGTTACAATCAAATCAAAATAACACTAGAAGATTAACACAAAATAGCATTCATGACTCTGTGGGGAAAATTTTATTATCAGGTCATGCCATTTGGCATTAATAATGTAGGGGCCACTTATCAAAGAGCTATGATAGTCATATTTCATGATATGATGCATGACATTATCGAAGACTATGTCGATGGCATACTAGGCAAATCCAAAACTAGGGCCAATAATCCAACAACATTAAGGAGGATATTTGAGCAACTACGAGAATATAAATTTAGGCTTAACCCCAAGAATTTTATGTTTGTAATTATATCAAGAAAATTATTGGGATTCATGGTGTCTCACAGGGGCATTAAATTCGATCCATCTAGATTAAGAGCCATAATAAAGATGCTACCACCGACCAATATAAAATAGCTTTGTAGTTTATAGGGCAAGATCCAATCCATTTGATGCTTCATATCTCAATTATCAAACAAGTACCATCTATTTAGACACCTACTAAAGAAAGGTGTCACATTTCATTAGGATAATGATTGTCAAAAGGCTTTTCAATAACTGAAGGATTATCTTGCAAATCCCCCAGTTATATTGCCTCTGATGCTAGGGAAACCATTCTTGTTATATATTTTTGCTAATAATAATGATTTGTGGGTACTTCTAGCTCAACATGATGACAAATGAAAAGAGCATGCAATGTACTATTTACTCCATACACTAGTTGCATATGAGCACAACTATACATCCATCAAAAAAGCTTATCTCACTATGGTATTTGTAGCTCAAAAACTATGCCACTACATGTTGAACAATAAGACCATGGTTATTTCTAAAGTACACCCACTTAAGTATCTACTATCAAAAATAGCTTTTCAAGGCCGTATGGCCAAATGGATCGTGCCACTCAGTGAGTTTGAGATAGAGTATGTAAACCAAAAAGCAATCAAGGGGCAAGTTCTCATAGATCAGCTTACTGAAGCACCTCTTAAAGACACATATCCATTAGCATTCTAATTTCCTAATGAATCCATCATGACCATCATTTAAACACCTATTAAAAAAAAACCTTATCAATTGTATTTTGATGGATCATTCACTACACATGGATCGAGGGTAGGCCTTTTATTCATAATGCCTCAGAGGGATCCAATCCCCAAATCATATAGAATTATATTTCCTTATACTAATAACATGGTTGAATATGAAGCACTCATTGCAGAGCTTCAACAAGTAGTACAATGGAACATATGCCATCTAAAAATTTATGGTAATTCTTAGTTAATCATCAATCAGGTTACAGACCACTTCCAAACTAAAAATGATAAGCTAGTTCCATACAATGAAATGGTTCACACTCTCAATAAATAGATTGTTGACATTCAATTTGAGCATAAACTAAGAGCGAGCAACAAAATAGAAAATGCCATGGCTACCATTGGATCATTGATTTGTCATGCAGACACATCTATCAAGTATCAATTTTTTGTAGAAAATCCAACAAAACCAGCTCATGAACCTTTAACTATTGAAATAATATGTGATATTTTTGGTTCCAACTCTAATTGGTACTTAAACCTATATTCCTATTTACATGAGAAAATCCTCCCACTAGACTTATCCTACAAAACAAACCAAATCTTTCATCCACAATGTCTAACGTTATACCCTAATTAGACTAACCCTATACCACCATAGTTTTGATGGAACTCTACTTCATTATTTACCTTTGACAAAATCTATATTAGAATTATGAGAAGTTCATGAAGTATTATGTGGATCCCACACCAGTGAGGTATTTCTATCTAAAATTCTCTTACATACTGGTTACTATTGGCTGATAATGGATGTAGATGTAGTTGCGTATGTCAAGAAATGTGATAAGTGTCAATGGTATATTAATTTGATTCATGCACCCACCAATGCCTTAAAACCAATGCTGACACCATGGCCATTTGCTACATGGGGTCTTGACCTCATTGGAAAGATAAACCCCACCTCATCAAATGGCCATAAACACATTCTCACTGCCACTAAATATTTCACTAAGTCGGTCAAAGCTATACCCCTCACTTATGTGATTGGAAAGAAAATTTCTAAATTCATCTTTAACCATCTCATGTACCACTATGGCATCCCTTATAACATTATAACTGATAATGGAGGATCATTTAGGAACAAAGATGTCAAAAAGTTATATGTTAAATATAAGATCACACAACACTTTTCAATGGTGTATTACCCTCAAGGTAATGGCTAGGCTGAAGCATCAAACAAAACCATTGTCAACATTCTCAAAAAGATTGTTAATGATTCCAATCATGATTGGCACCTTCATATATTCCATACCCTTTGGGCATACCGAATGAATCATCACACATCCATAAGAGCCACTCCATACTCGCTTGTTTATGGAACTAGAGCCATACTTCCTACTGAGGTTTATTTCCCTTCATTACACATATCTTTCAAGCATGTTTTTGATGATAATGACTATTGAGTAGCTTTCCTACAAGAGCTATATTTACTCTATGAGAAGCACATGGATGTTATGAAAAATATACAAGCCTATCAAAAACTGACTTCGAGGTCAATACAATTAGCATGTAAGACATTGAGCATTTGAACTTGGTGATCTTGTCCTAAAAGAGAACCAAAATAATATCATAACTAAAAATAAGCATAAAATAAATTTCAAACCCAACTAGGTGGGTCCTTTCATCATCACTACAGACTATGGCACTAGAGAATACAAGCTCACCACACCAGATGGTAAAAAACTTGATGATCCAATGAACATTATTCACCTCAAGCAATATTATACTTGAGTAACTTGATGTATGGTCTATAAGGACCATTTCAAGTTTTACCATATTATTAATATTATTCTTTATACCATTATCAAATTATTTTTTCTACCATCCTCTCATTTTGACATTCCAACTAGACCATCTAACCCTTCCATTATTACTCAACCAAACATGTTTTGAATCCTATCAACCTAGCCTATTTGACCTTGGTTCATCCATTGGTTTCACATTTTCAACATACAAAATCAAGTCAATTTCATTAGTTATTTCAAGCATTTCAAACAAAGGTAGTATTTTAGAGTAGTATGATAGAAGTTTTGGTAGTTGTATCCTTCATTTATTATTCCCTTCTTAGAAATTTTATCTATGTGATCCTAATTATATCATCCATTAGGGAAAATCCATGTTCACCAATCTTTATACTAATTATATCACCTGTTGGGGTAAATTGGTATCATTAATCTATCAGTTATATCCTAGTTATAACTACCTATGGGAAAACTAGGGGTAAAATTTGTTTATTGTGCCTTGACATATCACCTAGCCATTCCTATGCCATAATACTATTCCATCATACCTAATTTTCCCATTTTGTTTTAATTGGTTTCTATACTAGTCAGATTTATCCATTGTGGAGTGAACTACTGTGAACTAAAACCATTTTGGGACTATGCGGGACATGTTTGATTCATGTTAAGATCATATTAGTCCCCCTTTAACCATGATCTCACTATTTTTTGAGCAACTTTAGCCATGCTCTCACCATTTTGTGAGCATCATTTCAAGTTATAACACTCTCACCATTTTGCAATCAACTTCAGTGACGCTCTCACCATTTTGCAAGCATAATTTTAAGTTATAACACTCTTTCCATTTTATGAGCAAATTCAACCATGATCTCACCATTTTTTTAGCATCATTTCAAGTTATAATGCTCTCATCATTTTATGAGTTTGGACCATTTTAGTGTCTCATCATTCTCAATTGAATTGAGATTCCTCAAAAATTCCAAAAACATTTTAAATTATTTAGAAAAACTAAAAACATTGACCACTTATTTTCCTTAAGGTTTCTAGGGAACCTCACTAAGTCACAAACAACCACTTGTTCCTTAGTTTCCCCATCCTTTTTGGCCTTTTATCCTAAAATATCCCCATTTTTCAAGTTCATCCCTATTCTTCTATCACATCCATCATGTCTTCTATTAATCATTATTTTCTTCCCATTTTCTAGGAGAACTACATTTGGCTTGATGTTTTATTGGATCATCATATGCATGTAACTATGTAGGCAACATCCACTTGCCTAGTGAATATTTATATATCTCAACCACCCCCTTCCTTTTATTATATTCCCCCATCTTATTTGTTTGTTCACTTATTTCCTAGTTTATAGGGGTAATGTTTGTCATGTTGTTTATACTAACATAGGGACTAACACTTATTTGTTTCTTTATTGGTCTTATTTGTTTCTTTATTTGTATTATTTATTTCTTTGTTTGTCTTGTTTGTATATTTTATTTATTTGTTTTTATGTGTGTCTGTTTATTTGCTTTCAGCATTATGGCCTTGATTTAGTCTATGTGTGTTCATTGAGTGATTCTTTGCACATTATTCTTGAATCTATCCATATTTAAACATCTACATTGTTATCATGGTTTTTATTATCGATGCAATTAGTTTCCATTGAGTATCAAATATTGGGTGTCAGTCCTTATGTATATTTTGGCCAAGCCCCCATGGTGTTCTATCATGAGGCCTACCATCATGTACTATAGAAAAAATTAGATTTGAGAGGTATACAACATCAATGCAGCATCACCATCTCCTCAGCACTGACATCAACAACAATCCCAATCCAATACCAAATCATATCCTAAAAAGAGTAATTAAGTAACAAAATAATTATAACCTTTGTTGGTTTGGATGAGCATCTCCCTACTAACAGGTTATTCTAATTTATCTTTATCCTCTATATCAAGTTATCAATCATCAACCATCAATCATGTTTTTCATAATTGGTGTATACTAAATCAACATTGTACACCATCCCACATGCATTCTTAATTATTATATCTTCTACTAGGGTAAACCATTATGTTATCACCAATTTCCTTTATTTTTTGTTTGTCCTAACTGGGGTAGCTCCTTCTTCTCAATGATTATATTACCTGCTGGAGAAAATCATTGTGTTATTATACCATGTTGCCACTATCATGGTACAATGCTTATAACTGCCTTTGGGCAAACCCTTGTACACCATCCCCCTTGCATTTTTCAATGATTTTTCCCAACTTTGGGTAAATCATTGTATTGTCACCCCATCATCTTCATTTGTTTGGTCCCCTCATTTTTTTTTCTTTATTTTGAGGGACCATTTGCTAACCCACTTGTCAACTGCTCCCTCAAGGGGTAAAATACAATCCAATCATTACCATTGAATTCATAAGCATAAAGAACCATTTTATTCTTTAAAAATACATTACTATGCTTGCATCTTGAAACATCTTCCCAAATAGGGGTAAACTATAGACATGTAAATTTGGCCACCAATGGCTTTGTATCAGACTATTAGACCAATTATTACCAATCATCAAACATTTAACCTAAGAATTTTTATTAGTCTTTAATTTGGCTTCATAACCTTGCATTAAATCAATTTGTCCTATTAAATCAATTAAATAAGGTAAATACACACATTAAATTAATCAAAATCAAACAAATGATCAAATGCCTAAAAATAATTAATTAAGTTGCACACCCTATTCAAAATCAATTAGCAATTTAAATCAAATTCAAATCCTAATTGAGTTCACCCATGAGCTAATAAATTAATTAAATCAGTTACTAAAAAGGAAATTCAAGAGCATCTTAGAACATCCTAGAATACACTCATTACCTTTGTGAGTTGTCACTTTTGGAAAATATCTAAAATAATATCCTAAGAATATACCAAACTCAACCAAGCTTAATAAACTCAACCATGGTCAGATTTAACCCATTCCAAGGGATTTGAAAGTCTATAAAATCAATCTTATAGCTCTTCATTTAGGGAACTCAATCAAAGTAGAGTTATAATGCAAGAATAGATTCACAAAGGTTAAATCCTAGTGTTATAATGTTGAAATTGAGCCAAGCCATATCAATCAAGCCAAGCATTCAATAATATTTCATAGAGGAGATGATGTTAGCCATATTTCATTGATGAAGACTTATTATACATAAACTGAGTAAGCCAAACGAAGAAATAATTTAGAGCTCTCAAAGAAGGCAAAGATTTTTATTCTTTACATTTTACTTGGGTTTTCAATTGTTGTTTGTTCAATAAGATCCTCCTAAGGTCTAGGTTTAGAGATGTTAGTATGTTATTGTGTTGAATTCATGGTTTTATGGATGAAAACTTGATCTAACCTCCTTTATTTATCAAATTCCTTGATCACATATTCCACTCATAAGGATAGATTCTGAAATTAATGAATATAATCTTTCATCTTTTCTATTTCACATAGTTTGGCTAACTAGCTATAGTAGTTCTTAGAGACATTATTTTCATAATGATCCAAAAAATCATTAGTGAAAATAGACCATGTAATAAGAGTATCATTATTTTTTTGTAGCACACAACCAGTTATACCAACTGAACTACTCAAGTTCTAGATATAGAGATGCCATTATCACCTTCTGAGAACTAAGAGTTTGGTGAAGATCAAGTAAATTATCAATTTGGATAATCTATGTGAGAAGATTCTTACTATCAAACTTATGCATGTCCACTTTTGGCAACATCAGTTTCACGCCAAGATTGGAGTTGTTAGTGTTGAGAGGAGGAGGACCCAAATGATGAAAAGGAGGGTTTTTTGGTTGTAACAAAGATGAAATGATAGCCAATTGCATAGTGATTTGATGTTATTGAGTGTTTGCCTTATTAATCTCTATATGCATCCTTGAAACATTAGTTTGAACTACAAAAAAGTTATCCTATCATACAATCTCTTTATTTTAGACTAAAGTTGAGAAATCAATGGATCTAAAGTTTTAGAATCCATGTCATCCCTAGAAAGAGTCTTAGGAGTTTCTTGCCCCCCCTTTTTTACCCAAGTAGTAGGACCCACCATACACAAACCTTAGGAGGGTTTTTTCCCTAAAAAAAGTGTACCAAGAGATTGTTGGAAATATTTTTATTGATGTCAAAGGTCTAGCATTGGTGATAAAGGCCCCATTGCATTTAATGGTATTTTTAATATTCATATTTTGGATAATGTGTGTTAATATTTATATAATATTAATGAATATATTTTTGGTTACATATAAGTCAAATGAGGGCCCATGGAGTAGTCAAAGAGTCATGGGGTAAAGACAAAAGAGGAATGGGACACATTTTCTCATGAAGAGTCATCATGAGGAATTCCAAGAGTTACCATGTGAAGACAAAAGAGGGTATGGTGCATTTTTCCATGAAGGGACACTTTGAGGAATATGAAAAGTCACCAAAATAAAAACAAAAGAGGAAAGGATGCATTTTCTTATGAAGGCTCACCATGTGACTTTTCAAATGCAAGGATATGAAGGGTCATGCAAGTTTGGCACCATTTTCCATGAGGATTAAATGGTCACAAAGGATGAATGCCAAAGATCATTTGTAAAGTTATAAATAAAGGTTTGAGAATCCATTTATAATATGCAAGAGAGTACATGGTTTTGTAATTGTTTTATATAAGAAAAGAGGAGAGAAAATTAGGAGATATTGTAGAGTTCTATCATTTGTTAAGTAAGCAAAATTAAGAGATAGTTGTGTTTTATACACAAGATGGGTTGGTACTCTTGTGGGTTGGTACTCACAAATATTTACAAGGAGTTGGTGCTCCTGTGGGTTAGTGCTCACAAATAGTTTTTGTGTTGGTGTTCAACAAAGGGTTTGGTGCTCCTATAAGTTGGTACTTGTGAACTTTGTAATTTGAGTTGGTGCTCATTCATATACTTGAGATTGTTCTCTGTAGTTTTTCTCACTTTGGTTTTCTATGTAAAAATATGGTATCTCTCTTTCTCTTATGTGGTGCATGTTATAATTTTAGTTTTATTGCATATTTTGAATGTGTGATTAAGTGGTTAGAGAAAAGAAATCAGATTAATTAAAAGATATATAATATACTGATTCACCCCCCTCTCAGTATATTTAATTCTTAACAGAGATGTTACCATTACGATCACCTCACCAAGATGAATCTAATGACTGATTTTATGCACTAGGGTGAAAATTTTTGGCACCAAAAAAGTGTACTAGTAGAATATACCATCATGATCATCTCATTGAGATGAACCTAATGACTACAAATGTGCAAAGGGAAAAAAATTCAAATTTTTTTTTAGATATTTTTTTTCAAAGAAGTTTTTCAAACAATCCTGCATTGATAGAAAAATTAAATTTTCCCATATTGTAAGTTATGTTTTTTCTCTCCTTCCACTCATAAAAGTCATGCCTCACTAGATCCAAAAATAATGCCATAAGAAACTTTCCAAAATTGAAGTTCTAATACCACTTGTAATGAAATTACTTATATGTTCACAAAAAATAATTATATATCGCACAAAATAAACAAAAATAAGAGATCACACATCAATAATTAATAGTAGATTATAGTACTAGATAATATATAAGATCCACTTCAAGGGGGTAACCTCCATAACAATGAAATAAGAGAAGAATAATTAATATTATAATCATATATTAACTACTACCTCTTATATATAGTTCACTTAGCCATGGTTATTTTATAGGCCAACCTAACTAAGAACATAGAGAAATGTAAAAAGAATATAAAAGATGTATGTAAGCCACAAGTCAGCCACACATATCCCTAAACATGCCAAAGGTTAAGGGTATAGAATAAATGGTATGTCGATAATATTCCTAGCTCAAAATTCTAAGAATTGGTTTTTTTATTGAGGGGCTATGCTTTATGAATAATTGTTAAGAGTGGAAACAAGTTTAAACCCTCTTATAATCCTAATAAGGACCCAATGTTGAAGATGTTGATCAAAAGTGAATAGAATTTATTTTTATGCTCAAGTATATTATTATATATTTTATTGAACCTCCCAATTACCTCTAATTAGTATTGGTTAGAGAGAGGAGAGAGAAAATGTTGAGTTACAGGCTTGTTTTTTAAGACATTACTGTAGAATTCAAAAGTTGCATTAAAAATAATAAGAAAATAGATGGATAAATAATTTATAAACTCATGTTTCATTTTCATGAATTTTTTTATAAAATTTATATCCCTCAAGTATGTTAAACCGGTCATCCAAGTTAGTCAGTCACTAACAAGCCTAATGGTGCAAACAGTGAAAAACCCAAGTAGCAGTGAGAAGATGATTAAGAATGTGTTTTCATGATATAATGATGAAAAAAAGTTCATATATTTTTTTCATGACTTTTAATATATTATCATTATTTTAATAATCTTTGGATATCATGTGTGTGGTGAAAAAGTTGTTCACAAGTTGATCTATTTGGTTTAAATGACACAGTGAGATATAAGGTCATGAGATTGGTCTGTACGACCAATATTTTCCATTTAAAAATATGATATTTCTATCTGATAATGGTATAATTATTTAATATGGTCATTTACATGCATCAAAATTCATGGAAATCATCTATACATGTGTTGGAGGTCTATGTCACCATGACTATGTTTTGAGGAAACTGGCAGTTCTAAGTGAGTGAGTTACAAAGGTGTTATTGGAGCCTTATCTTTTGAATGGAAGTGTATAATTAATTATATTATTACCCTAAGTTCATGTATACTCTATATATGTGATTTTTTAATCATAGTTGAGTGGCTTAAGTGATTTTGAGCTTCAGTTTGAAAGGCATATTTTTGGTGTACATAGGCCTAATATGAGTAAGCACTAATGAGGGGTTTCAAGAAGTGATTAATTGTAAAATGTATTTTTGAGCCCAAAATAAATTAATGGGGGTTATATTTTATTATTATAATATATTTTCCTTCTATTTTTGGATTTTTAAAGTGTTCCAATAAAGGCAAAGTGTAACGTGTGTCTAAGAAGGCCTAATAGTTCTCTATGAGACCTAAAAGTGAAATAAGGTATAATAGAGTTATGATAGAAAAAAATGGACTTAAATATAATTTAAATCATTTTTATGAGATTTATTAAGACCTATTTTATTTTTTAATTAACATGTTAAGGGTGTTTGGCTGACTAGGTGGTATATGAATAAGGAATGGCATATATACAAGGCAATTTTAGGTCTATGTGTGTAAATAGAGTGTATGCAAATGATATAGTATATTATTGAGAATAAGGAGGTACTTTATACCATTATAGGATTTTATAGGATATATAATTAGATTTTTATAGTGTGTATTCATATGAATATCAAGGTCATATGACTTAATCAGTCTTGAAGAGACCTAGTTAAGCGAAGAAGCATAGAAGGCAATTTGAGAGGATTAAAGAGTGTGAAGAGATAAATAACGTGATCACCATCTATTATATGATAAAAAAAAATTAATTTTATAAAATCAATCAAGTGGTTTATTTGATATTGAGTCATCTAGAGAGTTGATGCTTCCTTGCAAGTGGGTGCTTGTTAAAGCCTAGTCAAGTGGGTGCTTGGCTAGTTGGGGTTGGTGCTCTATGTGGAGTTGGTAATTAAATAAATTTGTAGTTTATCTTATATTACTATATTAAATTTATATATATATATTATCATTTTTTATTTCCCTTTAGGGTTTCCCACATATGTGATGTCTTCTTGTCTTTCATGCTTATATGGATAGTTTCTTGTGCTTGCTAGATTTATATGTTTGTTTGAATGGTTCATGAATGATTAAGTATAATTTTATGGAAAGGTTTTTAATAATTATTAAAACCCCCCTCTCAATAATTTTTCTTCCAATATTTAGTATTATATCTAGTCTTTTGAAGTAGGCCTAACAGCCTAAAGGAGATCCTCGAAGCAAGGATGGTTAGTAGTCAAGTTCAAGGAGGTTTTTCTACCGATAAGGATCTATTATTAAATGGGACTAATTATGAATTTTGGATCATTATAATGAGGAAATATATAATTTTAATGGGACATGACTTATGCTAGTCATTTTTGGATGGATACACTCCACCTCTTACACCACCAACTGATACAACAGGCAAGAAGGAAAGTGGGAACAATTCCAAGGTAATGAATGTCATTCTATGTGGCCTATCAGAGTCATAGTTTGTGAAGGTGATGAACTATGAGTCATCCAAGATAATATGGGACAATTTGAATATTTTCTATGAAGGAGACACCAAGGTGAAGATAGATAAATTGTAAACCCATAAAAGGTAGTTTGACAGTCTAATTATGAAGGAAGATGAGAGCATTGCATCATATCTATTAAGGGTTGATGAATTTTTCAATGTCATCATAGGTCTCAAATAATAAGTGAAAGAGTCTACAGTTGTACAAAAGGTATTAAGATCCCTAACTTCTAAATTTGATTCAAAAGTATTTGTAGTAGAATAAATTCAAGATTTAGGTACACTTTAGATGGATGGGATTCATGCATCTTGATTGCCTATAAGATGAGAACAAATGAAGGAAGACCTTCCAAGAAAGAAGAAACATTCAAATCTAAAAAGAAGTGAAAATCCAATAAGGTCAAGGATGAGGTATATTCAGATATTGATTATGATGAATTGATAGCCATGTTTACTAGTAAATTGAGGTTTAGATTTGATAAGTATAAGGGTAAGTTGCCTTTAAAATGTTCCAAATGTGGTAGGATTGGTCACTTTAAATGTAAGTGTCCTAAAAAGGATAAGACTGAGCATGATGAAGAACATGATGAACATTAGGTGATGATAAGGTCTATAAGCCTAACAAAAGCAAGAAATATTTTAGGAAGTATGAAGGTAGAAAAGGATCATTCAAGAACAAGATAAGTTTCTATACCAAAGAATATAATAGCTCATCTGACATAAGTGACACAAATACATTTGATAGTGATGATGATAGTAATGAACATTAACATGATAAAAATGAAACCTTATTCATGATTATACAAATAGACAATGAGGGTTGTTCAAAGGGAAAGGCCTTATGGATGATGAAAAATTAGATGAATAAGAGGTTGAAGTGAACCCTAAGGTAGAATGGTGAGTGATTTATAGGAATTAAAGTTACAAAAAAGGAAGAATCATAAATTAAATTCATTAGTTAAGGACTATGAAGATAAAATTCATTTGTTTGAGGAGAGATTGAGTAGCACATCCAATGAGTATGATGAGATCATCAATCAAATTGAAGCACAGATGGAGATAGTCACTGCTAGCCTAAAATCTAAGGAAGAAGAATACACTAGGTATGAATCATAAATGGAGTCCTTAAAATGAAAAATGGATCAAACAACTAGAAAAATGAAGACCTATGAGAAGTTTGAAAAGAGAATTGAGCCTTTAGATGACATTTTTAGTAGCCAAAAGTATATCAATGATAAGGTAGGTCTTGGTTTCAAAGTAGATCAAAAGGAGAACAAGAAAAATGTTAATGTGATCAATAAGGTCAACCTCAAGAACAATATGAAGACAAATTTTGTTAAATATCCTAACACCATAAGGTATGTAGATTCATTCAATGGTTATTATTCCTCATGTAGTCAATTTGATCATAGAGCAAGAGAGTGTAGAAGACTCTCTAAGAATGATTACTCATGGAATGATGGAATAATTCAAAGTTCACATTAGTAAAGATATATGAGTGATATTTTTTTCTATAATTGTCTTAACATTGTTCATATTTCAAGATTCTATCATCATGAATAACCAAGATAGAATAAGAAGATTCAAGCTCCTAGAGTTCAAGAAAGAGGACAAACCAAGGTATGGAAACCAAAGATAGTCAAGATTAGTCTTGATTATTCTACAATCCAAGATGGACTATTTGTTATAGTAGAGCATAGGATAGATATTAAAGAGAATCAAGAGTGTTTATTAGTAGCTTAGATTATTGACCACACGGATGATGAAGAGGTCAAGCCAAAGAAGCTAATCAAGCCTAAAAGGATCCTAAAGGATCATCAGTCTTATGAGAGCATGGATATCTAGGAATATCCTAAGTTTTTGTTGTTATATTTCCCTATGGTAAGGTGTGAATCCATTAGGCTTCATGGAGATACTCATTAGTCAATAGAATCTTGGTAGTTATCATGAAGATATGTTGAAGAATGTTGAAAAATTTAGAAGTGGTATAGGTATCAAGATGTTTGAAGGAAGATGAGGATGGTCTAAGATTCCTAATGACTCTTGTGGTGACCTCAAGTTATGAAGACAAAAAGGGAATACTTAATTCTTCAATTAATTTCAAGAATGTGGTGGCTTATTGTGTGACGTTTGAGTCATGTAAAGGATAAAGTGTGTGGTATTATGATCTAAGTTAATTTTAAGGAGGTATGCATAGATTAAATGGGAGCATGTTCCTGTAAATGTTTCATATTATATGTGGTGAGATTTTGTTACAATAAGGTGTGATTCTATATGGTGTAGGTGTCATCATATTTTTTTAAAAAAGAACCAATTTTGAGAAAATGATCAGTTTCTAAGAATGGTTTTCATCTAATATCAATGAGGTAAAATTCATAAGAAGCATGATGTCTTGAAGTCCAATAATCAGATGACAATTTTTGGAAGATCCTTTGTCATTAATTTCAAATGGGGAGAAATACTAGAATGGGTGAGATGAGATTGATCAAGTTGTAGTGTGTTTTCCATCAATGACAAAGTGGGAGTTTATTGAGAAGTGTTGTCAATGATGTCAAGGTTGATGTAAAAGGTGACTAAGTATAGATAGAATTATGTGATATGTCAAAGAAAATAAGAGTGTTTCTTGGATGATAATTTTCATGTGTGGTGTGAGAATGGAAGGTACATATCATGGAAGGGTAATCCTAGTTGACAATATGTGATGAGACAAGATGCTTTGAGAAGAGTGTGATCAAGAGAGAATTTGAAGGAAAGAGATAATTTGAAAGAAAGATATAAGTTGAAGGTAAATAATGTATTTTTTGATGGTTGATGTCAAGGTTCAGGTCATCTTGAAGTTTTCAATCTTATCGTTACAGTTTTTGTGAAGGTATGATGATAATTAGTTTGAAAAGATTGTTATTGTGAACAAGACCATTTGGAAGTGTGTGTAATGACAAGATTATGAGAATTTAAGGTATGTAGTGTGAAAGAGAATATTTTAGTGGTTATGAATGTTGTTTTCATATTTCCATTTTTGACAAATGCATAGGTAGCAGTTCCTTGAGGTCAAGTGCTTATGTAGCCTAAGCCCAGTCATGGCATGAAGAGACCTTATGAGAAGGTATGAGCATGGTGGCTTAGTAACATGAGTGCACACCATCATGATTAGTTTTATAAGGTTTCTTGAGCATGAATTTGAGGTATTTTACCACTCATGAGAGTCTTAGGATGAGCCTATAAGGGTAGGACCTTTAGATCAAGTCTACAACTAGACCACTTCTAGACCCTACCTAGCCTAATGATGTATCATGATCTATTGTCAACGCATGTGAAGGATTTATGGTAGTGTTTAATTATGATAAATATTTTTTGATTATGTGAGTGAGGTACAGATCACATGGAAAGAGGTATGAAGGTCAGTTTTAAGGCCAAATGTGTTTTACAAGTCAAGGTATAGAGAGCAAAGAGAGAGCGTGTGTGGCTTAATGAGGGGTCATGATCAGATTTCGAGGTATTTGAGCTCATGTAAACATTTTTAGAGGTGAGTTATGTTTTTTAAATTTTTTCATGTAGTTTGAGGTCATAGTTTGAATGACAAGGCATGAAAAGTGGTTTTTAGGTCTCTCTAGTGCATTAAATGAAGGATTCTCAACCTGAAAAGGATTTTTTTGTGATCATTAGCTCATTAAACCTTTGCATGGGAACATAAGTATTTCATGGTATATGTTTAAGTATCCTAGATCAAAATTACAAGTATTGGATTTTGAATTGAGGGATTATGCTTTATAAAGCATCATTAAGAGTGAAAATAGGTTTAAACCCTCTTAGAACCCTAATAAAGACCTAATGTTGATTATGTTGATAAAAAGCGGATAGAATGTATTGGAATGATTAGGTAAGATAATATATATTGTATTTCACTCTTTGAGATACCTATAAGTGGTGTTGGTTAGAGAAAGGAAAGACAAAATGTTGAGTTACAGGCTTATTTCTAAATAAATTGTAGAAGTCAAAAGTTGCATTAGAAATAGTAAGAAAATGGATGGAAAAATAAGGTAGAGACTCATTTTTCATGTCCATGAAGGTTTTTGGATGAGTTTTATCCCTCAATTATGCTAAACCATTCATCCAAGTTAGCCAATTGCTAACAGACCTAATGGTGTAAACAATGAAAAAACCCAAGCAACAGTGAGAAGATGATTAGGAATGTATTTTCATGATAGAATGATGAATCCAAGTGAATGTATATTTTTTTAGGACTTTTAATATGTTATAATTATTTTAATAATATTTATATATCATGTGTGTGGTGAAAACATTTTTCACAAGTAGACCTATTTAGTTTAGATGAGACAGTGAGATATAAGGTCATGAGATTGGTCTCCAAGACCAAAATTTTCTATTTGAACATATGATATTTATATATTATAATGGTATTATAATATTATAGGATAATATACATGCATCATAAGTAATTAAAATTTTATATATAGGTGTTGGAGGTCTAAATCACCGTGACTATATTTTGAGGAAATTGGCAACTCTAAGTGAGTGAGTTACAAAGATGTTCTTAGAGCATTATCTTTTAGATGGAAGTATATAATGAATTTGATGATGACCATAAGGTAATTTTTAATCTATATATATATATATATATATATATATATATATATATATATATATATATGATTTTTTAATCATTATTGAGTGTCTTAAGTGAGTTTGAGCTTCAATATTGAAAGGCAAATTTTTGGTGTACATAGGCCTAATAGGATTGAGCACTAATGAGGGATTTCAAGTAGTGTTTAATTGTAAAATGTGTTTTTCAACCCAAAATATATTAGTGTGGTTTTATTTTATTATTATTTTATATGCTCATATTATTTTTTGAGTTTAAAAGTGTTTCAAGGAAGGCAAAGTGTAATGTGTGTCTAAGAAGTCCTAATATGTCTCCATCAGACCTAAAAGTGAAATAAGGTCTAATAGAGTTATGATAGACAAAAAGGGACTTAAATATTATTTAAATAATGTTTATGATATTTCATAAAACCTATTATATGTCTGACCTAAGATTTTAAAGGTGTTTTGATGACTAAGTGTTATATGAACAAGGAATGGTATATATACAAGGCAATTTTAGGCTTATGTGTGTAAACAGAGTGTAAGTGAATGATATAGTATATTTTTGAGTATAAAGAGGTGTTTTAGACCATAATATGAGTGTATAAGATATATAATTAATAAATTATAGTGTTTATACATATTAATATCAAGGTCATATGACCTAATTAGTCTTGAAGAGACCTAGTTGAGCAAAGAAACCTAGAAGGTAGTTTGAGAGGGTTAAAGAGTAAGAAGAGATAAAGAAGGTGATAATCATATATTGTATGAGAAAAAAAGTGTTATTGAGGTGATAAAATTAATCAGGTGTCTTATTTGGTTTTGTGTCATCTGGGGTGTTGGTTCCTCCTTGCAAGTGGGTTCTTATTAAAGCCTAGTCAAGTGGGTGCTAGGCTAGTTGGGGTTAGTGCTCCATATAGAGTTGGTTATTAACTAAATTTGGTTTTTGTATTATAGTAATATATTATATTTATATATATCAGTGGGTTTTTTTACCCTTTATGTTTTCCCACATATGTGATGTGCTCATTTGTTTCATGATTATGTGGATGGTTTTTTGTGCTTGCTAGATCTATATGTTTGTTTGAATGGTTCATGAATACTTAAGTATAATTGAAGGGAAAGGTTTTTAATAATGATTTACCCCCACTAAAAAAAATCCTTAGTCATTTTTATTCCAATAATTAATCCCTCATCTCTTAAATCACCATCTAAATTTAAAATTCTAAAATAGAATAATGTGTCAGAAATCATGCAAAAGATGCATGTAAAATGATAACATTCAAAATATAATTTCTAGTTTAAAATATAATATACATGTGAGATAAGTAAATTAGGAATCAAATTTTCCCAATAAATAAAAACATTAAATACATATCTATTTTAATAAGGGCACTAATGTGGCACTATTGGCTAAAGAAGTCAGTGGGTAACTTAAGTTTCAACCAGAGTAAATATTGGAAAAATAAAAACTAGAGCCATTGAAGTATGTATGATAGTAAATCCTTAGCATTGGGGACCCTGTGTTGATGGGGAAACATTGATAGTTGGTTGAGTAGTTGGGACTGAGGATGAAACCTTTTATTTCTCTTTGAGTTCTTCAAATAATGTGTTTGTGGTCTTGAACTCCTTATTTATAATATCAAAATTAAGCAAGGTTTAAGGATTTTGAGGGCTTCATCCATCAACCTTTATTATTCATATTTTGAGATCTTGAACTTACCTATAAAAGCTTTATCACTAGATACCATGTCCTTATAAAAATTCATCAATATTAAAAATTCTTCATTAGTCTTTTATATAGTGCCTTCAACTTCCTCCTTGAAGTTAATCACAACTTCTTGGAGAAGGTTCTCAAAATTGGGCATATTGACTAGTTCTCCTATAAGAGTGAACACATTAGTGACCCTCATGTCTCCCAATATTTATAAGGCCTCATTTCATGCTTAGTAAAAATTCCCAATAATTAATTCATCTTATTGTTCAAATTGAGTGAGGCGTATCTTCTTACAATTACAAAGTTTAAACACTAGGATGCATCCATACTAGTCATCAAGTTTAGGTGATTGAATGCACTAGTTTTAGAGCATATAACCAAAAAATTCAATCTATTTTATAATTACCTGATCTAATGCCAAAGCTTGGTGGTATTCACTCTATTAGGATGGTTCCCTGATCTAGAAGTATGGATGTTATTCAAAATATTATACATCTTGTTTATTGCACTATATACATCATCAACTATTTATCGAGGATCATGTATGGTTTATCTCTATTATAACCTTCTCAATGCATCCTCTCTGCTTTCATACATGAGTTAAAAAGTTTTATAATATTAGAGTTTTATTCCTAATTTAATAAAGGATTTATAAATATAAATCAATAAATAATATTGTAATAATTACAGTACTAATTTGTATAATTTATTTGACTTTCAGAGCTTTCTAAAAATAGTAATGAAAGAGGAGAAATACAACTTAGTTTAAAATTGGACTGAGATGGTTGAGATACAAGCTAAAACTAACTATGCAAGATTGGGATAGTGTTATAAACTTAGATCTATATTTCATTCAATGAGAGGATAGGAGCACCAAAAATAGGACACTTGGAGGTCTGGTGCTATAGTCCAAGTCCTACCACTATTGTCCAAACTAGTCACAGAGGTCTGAGTTTTCTACGTTTTGGCCATTATTCTTGTGTGAGCTTGCCTATGAAATTTTAAATCTTAGATGTCAATGGAGATCCTTATAGAGTTGATTTAATCATGAACTCTAGACCTTCATTATGCTTGAATAAAACTTTAGAAAGAGGGGGGTTAGTGTGTGTAAGATGCATTGAATATGTATCCACACTCCTTACATGGGCACACTACCTACATACCAATACTTTGAGGAGGGATCAAGCTATATGTAGTTCTCCTAATTGATGTGCTTTGTGTAATAGTGTTATGCATATGTAAAAATCCTAAACTAAGAGTGCTTAAGGTGGTTAAAGACTGGTGTGAGGGTTTGAATATGTTGGTAGCTATATTGGATAGCTATATATAGATAATAGGGAGATTTGCCTCAGTGGCTTTGATTGTATTCTTTCTTACTTTTGTAATATTTTCCAACCCCTTCTAAATGAAATTTGAATGGGATTTTATAGATATCTATTACTCATGGGTTAAATGTATTTGGGCTAGGTTGACATAATGAAAAATAAGAATCAGAAGGAAATGGTCATTTTGGCTCAAAATGTGATTGGATAGGAACACCAAAAATGGTACACCTTAGGGTCCAACACTATAGTCCAACCCCAACACTCCTATCCTATAGGCTTGGGACTTGGGGGGATGGAATTAGCATGGAAAATTTAGCTTGGATGAGCTAGAATCAGGTCTCAAAAGTCTATGGATGATTAGCTATAAGCAAAAAGGTGTTTGGAAGGGTTATGAGATCATGCAAGAGGGTCTTATAGATTGGGTGTTATAAAACACACTCAAGCTACCAATTTAGACATTTTATATGACTAAATTGCCCCCCCCCCATATTTATTCTAGTGATGCAAAAAAGCTAAATACTAGGATAAAGGAAAGTAGAAATAAAACTCGAACTTACCTATAAGGTTGAAGCCCATGAAGTTGTGTGATGTTGAGTGTGCATATATAACACATTGTGAAATGTAAATCTATAAGATAAAATAAAGAGTAGATCAGTTCTTACTAAATACACTATATCTAAAATAATAATGTATAAAAGTTGGGTAAGAGAGAGAGGAAGAGAAAGGAATGAATACACCTCATTGGGTACATGAACCAATATAAAACCTATTATGTTGTTGAGTGATGCTAGATATGATAGGTAAGTATTATACCAAGATTAATATCATGAATGGAGTTGATTGCTCAATTCCTCAAGAGTGGTTTAAGAATGTAAAGGCTACCCCTTTAGATCCATAATTTTTTTCTAAGTGAAGTTATGTAATCATTCATATGTTAATCTATGTTTGGACTATGTGTTTAATCCCTTTAAATAGGTGGGTCAATAATGCAAAGGCTAACTAGTCCTTTAGCTCCATCATTGCCCACTAAGTGAAGCCATGAATTGATATCATTATGAATGTGTTTCATATGAGATGGATCTTGAAGCCCATGAATTCCCTATAATCTAATAATGTGGTGTGGATCGCTGATTGTGTAATATAAATTAGGCCAATCTTGGCCACTCTGGAAGGAGGAGATTAGGCTTGTATGAAAGCCACTCCAAAATTGGAAACTAGGTTTATGTGGAAGCCACTCAGGAATGTGGAGGTTAGGCTTGTATGAAAGCCACTCTAAAATGATGCCAACCACCTAGAGATGGAATAAATCACGTAACTACTAACAATGCTTGGGTAATATGCTAAACTCATAAATAATAAAGATTAATGTACCATACACATGGCCCCTAATCACTAGTGTCTGTAACATGGATTTTGATTTGGAAGTTATACCAACTACCTCATCTAAAACTAGAAGTGAGAGCCATCATGTTATGCATGATGCCCCCTATATCTAGATTCTCTAAGAAAAATTATACAAAAACTATTGAATCTAAACTGATCTATATCTAACAAAACTATCATTGAGCTTACCGTTATACCTATTTATATGAAATATATATTTTTTTTTTGGATAAAATCATCAAAAATAGGGCACCTTGTTATTTGGTGTTGTTGTCCTTTGCTAAATTCGATGACTATTCTATAATCATCACTATTTTTTTATTCTGTTCTACCTGGTTTGATGTCTGATTGTTATTTTAAGTATTCTAAAAACTAATTTTTTGATTAGTAAGAGCTCTCATCTTTGTGACAAAACCCCTATTTTTCCCCCTTCTTCTAAGGGTAGGAATGGAGACCCTACAATGACTGCCCTTAGAATAAATATCCCTATAAGTGTGTTATGCTATGAAATACATGATATAGTAATGATAATCGAAAAGATGTCTCAAGATATAGCATATTTTGTATTGGATATTGTTAGATCAACATGGGTATGCCAAGATAGATATAACAATGTAATAGCATGTGTAATGTACTAAATTGAAATTAGAAATATTAGTTTTTAGTTGTTAGTTGTTAGTTGTTATTTATCAAGGAGGGATGAAGTGTGATGTCCATCATGGCATCTAATAGAGCAAGATAATGCATGATGTGGATCATGGCATTGCAAAAGTTGAGAAGCAATCAAGTAACAAGCACACCACACAAGAAGTAAGAAATATACAATAGTGGCCAAGGGGCCAAGAAACCAAGGGACATGAGCACATGTCACTCAAAATATAAAGCAAGCATACAAGGCATGTTTGAATTCAAAATAGACATACAATTGGAAATAATCAAAGTTGGCATGAGGGGCACAATCACATAGAAGAGTACAAGTAAAGAACATTGTCAAATGTCTTAAGGCACACATAAGAATAGAAGAAAAGGACATTGGAAAATGTCCTAAGGCACACATAAGATATAAAATTGAAACTAATAAATGCAATCACCTCTATCTATGCAAGTCAAAAAAGGAAGGCATGTAAATACTAAAAATATGATCGCATCTAACTAATTAAAACAAGAAGTGAAAGTATGCAAAACATGTAGTACAAGACTAGGTAGATTCTAAGAAATACACTAGTGTTATATAATAGTGAGTGTCGATAGAATAATCTATATAAGCTAGTAAATAATGTATATCAACATGATAATTAGAGTGTGTGGTGTAGGAATGGCATAACCTGGATGGTGTAGTCATGTAGAAGATGCCCCTAGTGGGTAGAAATATCGATTTATGTTTTGAATGTATAAGTAGGATTCCCCCTCAATGGGTAGAGTGAATCAATCAAGGATCTAGATGTCACTTCACACACTCAAAGATGATCAAGTGAAGCATGGTAACGTAGATAAATCAACAAACAATAACATAGAACAACAAATGTAAGTCTATCATGGTAGTAGAAATGTAAAGCATATATAACACATACAATTAAAATGTTTTTGGTGTTTAGAATTATTTGAATGTTTTTTTATTTTGACATGTTATATTATTTTTGGTATTTTGAAATAGTTGAATGTTCTTAGAATTTTTGAAATATTTGAATGCTTTTTTGGACTTTTGATATAAGCTATGTACAATCAATCATAAGGAGACTATGTACAAGTAATTGAAAAGAAGATATATACAAGAAATAATAATAAGACTATGTACAAGAAATTGAAAAGGAGCTAAGTACAAGTAAGCAGGAAGAAACAATGTACAAGAAAGATTGAGAAGAAATGATACTAATCGATGATTCTCATAAGAGATTCCCTATCATGGTGTCTTGTATTAGACAACAGAATCATGCATGATTATGAATAATGAGGGAATGGCTATGAATATGATTCTAAATATTCAAATTCATTATTGGTGTCTTGGAAATTATAATAACCTATATTATTCCACTCATCATTATCATCTTGATTTTGAACCAATGGAATGCTAGTGTTGACTTTTATTGTATCTAGATCTTTTCCTTTGTGAAATTATATCTATGAATGATTTACCTTAAGATGTTCAATAAATTCCAAACCTTAGTGACAAACATTATCAACTTATAGATTAGGATTAGTGATGCCTTGAGCATGCTTTCCCAACCCTTGACCTTGATAATCAAACTGTTATAGATATTTTTGACCAAACTCGTTCTACTTTGAAAGTTGAATCTCATTTTGGAGAGGTAGATTTGCATCATTTTTGTGTTTTACCTATGCTTTTGGTACTATTTGTTGCTCTAATTTTGATTTTTGATCCTTTTGTTGTTCTGAGTTATGATTTGGTAACCACTTTTGTATTGTTTCTAAATTTTACCCTTTGTGAATGTTTTCCTATGTCACTGTGGATTGCTTGATTGATATACCTTGTATAAGGTCCTCATTAGCAATTATCTGGTGTATATATTTTTTCAATGCCAAACATGAATCGGTGTGATGCCAATGCATTCTATGATATCCACAATAATATTTGGATCTTCTCACTAGATATAGAAGAGGTAGTTTGATCAAATTAGATTTAATCATTTCCCTTAGTACCTCACTTGAACTCTTATTTGATCTTTGAATGTTTTTTGAATCACTAGTTATAGAGTTACTTTGTTTTGATTTCTTGTTTTGATATGTAACATTGCTTGCAATCAATTGACTAGGTGAAGCTGCATATAAATAATTGGCACTAAAATACCTTTGAGGCTTTTGTATTATAATATAGTTTTCCAATGTTATGATATTTTCATGTAATATCTGATTTTACATTTGTAAATTTGAAATTAACTTGCTCATATTGATGATTTGATCCCTTAAAGTCTCATAAGTGAAAACCCTAGTTGCTTCCAATTGAACATGTAAGCACATATATTGAAGACAATTTGAAGAAACTATAGGCTGAATGTATGCATTAGGAATAATAGTATAGGTTGCATCACCTTTTAGAGGGGTGATAGCATGGACCTGGTTAGAGGGAAAGTAGTTATCACCCTCTTGGGGGAGAGGAGGAGGACATTATTTCCTATGCATAAGATATGACATTGAAACCTTATAGGTGGTTGTTAGCTTATGCAATGGATGCTCTAATTATGTAAGGATTTTAATCTTAATTGAATTACACATAATAAAGAGATAGAAACCATGTATTTGGGATGAAATGCATGTAATTGGAGTTATAAGTTATATAACAATATGTTTATAAAGAGCATTCCACATGAGAGATAGAAAATAAAGGATTGAGAGCATGAAACTTTGCACTAATGCATAAAAAACTTTGACTTGTAACATGACATTTCTATCACATTTATCAAGATAGAATTAAAACCTTGTACTAAAGAAAATTAAACATTTCTTTGAAGGAAAGGGAGCTTAACATGTTTATCAATAAATTTCTTAATATCATCCCATATTATAAAAAGTAAGCATGAAAGGGAAAGAATAAAGCTTTGCATTAACATGTAGTAAACTTTATCATTCATGTACATGATAGGACTGAGTATGGACTCCTTATTGTTTGCAAGAAATGTTTTGAAATAAGTGACATCCATTTTTGATTTTATGTGAAATATGATTTAGATCTAAGGTGATATCTAAAGAAGCAAAGTGACCTAGTATATTCAATTATGGTTTGAAAGAAAATGATTTTTAAAATTACTATGGTGAATTTTAAAAATTAATGTGAATTTATGATTTAAATATTTAGGAAAAACATTACAAAAATAATGGAAAAATAACAAGACCTAGTATAGGCAACTAGGGTTTGAAAGAAATTATTTTTAAAATTACTATGGTAAATTTTAAATTTTAAATTTTAAAATTTTGATTTAAATATTCAAAAAAAATCAGAAAAATACTAGAAAAATTAGAAGGAATTTTTCCTAAGGTTTTTAGGGCTTTTGTGCACAAACGAAGTAAGTCAAGTTCACTAAATGATTTAACAGTTTTGGGAATATTAAAGTTTTATTCCTAATTTAGTTAAGGTTCTGGAACAATAAATAAGTAAATAATATTACAATAGTTACAATATTGATTTGCCTAATTTATTTAACTTTTGTAGCTTTCTAAAAATAGTAATGAAAGAGGATAAATGCAACTTAGCTTAAAACTAGACTAAGATGGTTGAGACAAAGGTTGAAACTAATTGTGTGGGACTGAGATAGTGTCTTGAACCTAGGTCTAGCTTTCATTCGATGAGAGGATAGGAGTACCAAAAATAGGATACTCCAAGGTCTTGTGTTATAGTCCAGGTCTTGTTGTTGTCCAAATTGGTCATAGAGGTCTGAATTTTTTGTGTTTTGTCTGCTACTCTTGTGTGAGCCTGCCTATGAAATTTTGAATCCTAGATGTTGATGGATCTCCTTGAAGATCTGATTTAATCTCAAACTCTATACCTTCATTATGCTTGAATAAAACTTGATAAAGAGGGAAGGTTAGTGTGTGTAAGATGCACTAAACGTGTATCCACACCCCTTATATGGGCATGCAGCCTACATACCAATAATTCAAAGAGGGATCAAGCCATATGTAGTTATCCCACTTGATGTGCTTTATGCAATAATGTTATATGGATGCAAAAATGCCAAAATGAGATTACTTGAGGTGGCTAGGGACTGGTGTGAGGGTTTGAATATGCTGGTAGTTGTATTAGATTGTTTTATGTATAGAATTGGGAAATTTCCCTTAGTGTTTTTCTTGTATTCTTGCTTGCTTTTGTAATATTTTCCAACCCCTTCTAAATGAACTTTGAATGGGCTTTTATAGAGATTTATTGTTCATGGTTTAAATGTATTCATGCTAGGTTGTTATAATGAAGAATAGAAATTAGAATAAAATGGTCATTTGGGCTCAAAATATGATTGGACAAGAGCACCAAAAATGGGACACCCTATGGTCTAATGCTATAGTCTAACCTTAGCACTCCTATCCTATAGGATTGGGACATATGGGATGGAATTATCATGGGAAATGTATCTTGGCTAAGCTAGAATCAGGTCTCAGAAGTCTATGGATGATCGGTTATAAGCAAAAAGGTGTTTGGAATGGTTATGAGAGCATGCAAGAGGGTCCTATGGATTGGGTGTCACAAGGCACACTCAAGCTACCAATTTGGACATTTTATATGACTACGGTATATTTATCTCATAGTCTCACCCATTGTATCCATCAAATCACATAAGTATTTATTATACTTATTGGGATCATTAGGGTTATTCTTAGGATTATTTGACAAAGGAAACAAATTATCCCTTTGCTCAAATTCTACCTTTTCCTTTATGTTAAGATTCAATGTCTTCCTCTTCCTCACTCTTTGAATGGTTCCACTCTTTCTATCAAATATTTTAGAGACTATAGATAGCTCAATTAGAACCAAATTATGTCTCTTATCTCTAACCTCTTGCATTTATTTTACCCATTAGGGAATAATAAGAACCCCTATTTCATCACCTTGATTTGGGCTCTCAGATGTGGAAGGTGGAGAATTCAAAAGATGGTGTGTAACTATTTGGAGTGCAAATGATGCACTTATTGGAATGGGAAACTTGAGAGGTGGATGGACAACTCTCTCCCATGGTGATGGTTCCTTTATTGGGGTGACTTCATCCAAACATTTAGTCAATCATAGGGTCCTTTCCATAGTCATGGTTACTAATGACATAGGTGATGACTGGGAAATTAGTAGTTCCAATTAAGCTAATCATTTCTTTAGGACTAGTCTCATCCAAGGATTCAAAATGGACATAATAACCAAACTTTCAAAATGGACTCCTTTCTTATGAATCTTTATTGGCTTAGAAGAAATAATATATGAATCCATAGAAGAACTAGACATAGAATTTCTAAGAACAATTCAAGGCAAAATTATAGCTAGAATTTATAAACTAACAAATGAAATGATAGAATCAACTACCTCATTGATGTTCTAACTTTGTTCCCCTATGAGGATCTGATGATCCACAACATCTATTGTGGTTTCTTCTACCTATTGCTCCCCTAAACTCAAGGCTTTTTATTTCTCTAATTCAACCTCTTCATCATATATAGGTGCCTCCCCATTCTTTCCTAGTTTAGATTCCTTTATGATTTATACATCCTCTTCATCATCATCATCATCATCATCATCATCATGATCTAGATACTTAACCAGGGATATCACTTACTCAGGCTCCTTATTCTTTGCTCATTCTACTTCTTTTGCTTCTCCTTCCTTGAGGGTCTATTTAATAGTGGTTATACAAAATGATGGTATTTATTCCAGTTTCATACCCTTAGAATAAGTGGAAAGGTCCTTAAAATTCCTCTAGTAAGTAATTATATGGGGAATTAAAGGTGGAAAAGAGGGTGAAATAGATGAATGAAAATCTGTGGTGGAATAAATCACTGGAGGTGGTGGTGAAGGAATGGTTGGTGTGACAAGAGTGGTGGGAGAAAGGGTGATTGGAGATGACATAGTAGGGATATTTTGAGAAGAGGTATCCTCACTAATAGTTGTAGATGGTGGAATACTTTCCAAAGGAGACTGAGGAGATACAAAGTAGTTAGAATAGACTAAAAATAATCCTAAAGAAAATCAAGAAGCCTTACTTGGGTAGCCATTATAAGAGGAGATAGAGGAGTCATAAAAAAAATTATCTTCCTTTATCCCTCTGAAGGAACCATTGATCTATCTATTATGGTGGTTGTCCTCATGGCCTATGTAGTATCAATTATATATGTAAGAGGAAAATGAGTACATAGGATGCCTCTTATAATTCCCTTCCTTATTTTAGGGTTGGACTCCCTATGAATACTTGATTAAAATTATTCTTCATTTACTTGATATTTTATTGGAGTGGAAGGTTGATCTTGCATCTATGTATCTTAGGGAAAGGATGGATGCCACTACTGGCTCCATGCATTTTTGGATTTATCTTATGTTACCTCAAGATCATACAAAAGGGCCTGAGCCTAGATCATAAACAGGTTTATTTTATATCCTTTTCCATACTTTGGTGTCATTTGAGGAATTTGAGAATACATCATCATGATCATATTCATATTGATCATATGATATGTTCACCTTCTTCTCTGTGATGTATTGGATATATCCCCTTACATTTTTCCTTAGATCTCATTCCCTAAATGGTGCCATCTTTAAGTTGTAATTAGTCTTGATCTTATCATCTTGGATGAAATGTGGCCTAATCATGTATTAAATTTATGAAATGCTTATAGGGTTCTTAAAGTAGCAAGCCAAACAATTTTATCCCAATTCTTCATCAATATTGTTAAACATTTGAAATGTTATTTCCTTCTTAGATATTTTGTCTAGAACATAGTGTGGAAATAATAATGGTGAAGTCATGGTTCCTTCTATCCTAATGGTAATGACATCAAGGTAGAACTAATACTCCCCCCATTTTTTAAGTTTCTTTTGATATTATTAGATAATTTGGGCATTGCAGTGTCATGATTGCCTAAAATATGTGAGGGTATAGCTCATCATATATCCTTTATATCTCATTATTATACATGTGTATGAACATAAAGGAATAATCCTCCCAAATTTTGTTTGCTAGGTATTTAGTTTATGGTTACCATTATAACCCATGACTCTTAGAAATAGAGCCCATTACTACATCTAGTAAATAGGACATCATGTAAAAATTATTATCTAATGATCTCGAATCAGGGTAGAATATAAGTACCTTTAGCTTGGCACCTATGATTTCTCCTAATAATTGATTGAGGAGAGCCATAGCTATCCTAACTCCACATTTGAACTTGATTATACAATTGGATAAAATTTCCCCTTTGGGGTTCATATTTTGGCTTTTTACTAGTAATTATTTCAATTTTCCCTCTACGCTATTTTGTTCAAGCTATACATTAGTTGAGACTTGGTTGTATGCAACCTCAGGGTGTAGAAGTCTAAGATACAGTTTGAAAGAACTACCAAAAATATAGGCATCTATGTTTTTGTTCTTCCTAATATAAATATAATCCCTAACAAAGGATCCATTCAAAAACATTTTTTTTAGTAGGTCAATGCAAGGCATTACCTCTAGTTTTGTTGTTGTTTGATGGAGGACTTACACTTTGATGGGCAGTAGGTCATCTATATACTACTTATTTTATATATAAATGTGGTCTTGAGTAGAGTATGGTGCCATAGATTCTACTTCCTCCCATAGAGCCAAGTAGTGCATGAATTTGAAGCCTAGGTTACTCTTCTCGAACACTATCTCTATATATTTGGGTCCCCAAAAAATGAATACACATAAGATGACTCTACTTTGAAGAGGATGCCATTGTTTAAATTTAATTACTACAATCCTCTTTGAAAATTTACTGGTTTGATTTTATGGTCACACTGAGATAGTTAGGGCTTATTAGATGCATGAGAGCTCAAAAATGTGATGATTAATCAAGAGTAATGGTGAAATGACTTTCATTTGCATAGATTTTGCATATATTTCTCCCAAACCTGAGTCTTGAATGCATTCATGTGTCATCAATGTAGGTAATAGACTTTTAATTTAATTCCCATTTCAAATTAAATGTGCCAAAAAGCTTTGGTGGGTTTAGTTTCTTGCCAAATGGCAATATTTCATTAATTTTACATATCTAGTCATCTTTCCTAAGGCAAATATGAGTTCTTCATTTAATGTCTCTTTTTCCTTATCTCTTTCAAACTATGACACATGTCTAATCCTCATTCATCTTGCTTATTTATATGCATATGATGCTTTGCATATTCTAGATTTGTGAGTTAATGTGATTGAACCACATGGCACAATCTTAGGCCTATAGGAACTTGAAATGTTGAAGGCATCAGGAACTCATAAGGTTGAGGCCATTATCACTTAAATATTTGGTTGTGTATGCTTCTGAGTCTTAGTTTAATGGAATACTAACATGCAAGGTGATCTTAGAGACTTGAAAGCTCAGAGACTTGAAGCTTTGGGACCATTGAATTTATGACTTTTCTTTCCATAATCTTGAGTTGTGTTTAAACATGAGCATACCAAGGGTCACTTATTTAGAGCTCAGAGGCTCAATACCATTATATTATAAATCATTCATACTATTAATCTTTTATGGTTGTATTTAATATAAATCTGCTAAGGTTGAATGCATAGAATGAAGAATCTTAGGACCATTAGTTGATTGATAATTTTGTAGTGTCCCCAAGTTTCTAAGTTAATGTGATCAAGCCACATAATACAATCTTGAGGCTCAACAAACTAGAACATTTAAATTTTTTTCTTGACTTTAAAGGTTTCACATGACATCGTGATGCCACCTATCAATGTTTGATAGCCCAAAGGTTATTTAAAGACATAAAATTTTTTTAAAAAGGCTCTAAGTGGTGTTATGGTGCCACTTGTCACCATATCATATAATGAATATGAAGCCCAATCGTGGTGATTAATAAATGTTGGTAAATAGTCTTATGATCATAAATAATATGAAGGGACACTAGGTTAGATAATAGTAGCTTTGTTAGTAAACAAACCAAAGCATAATTTTTTGAACATAATTTATGAAAACTAAAGGTTTAAGATAACTCAAAATAATTGTTCAAGATTTTATTTTCATGTTTTGAATTTCACTAAAATTTATATTTAGGTGAATATCCTTAGACTATATATGAAAAACATTATATCATGGACTTATAAGGTGAATAGGTCCCCCCAAAATAGATTTTTCCAACAATAATGGGTCCCTATTTAAAATTCCAAATGGGGTGTGTGTTAGGGCAGAACACATCCTAATACTTGAAACCTAGGTAGTCTAATGACAACTTTGTTCTCATATTCACACACTAATAGGATCATGCCAACTACTAATTAAACATTGTATCATTCATGTGTAAATCATTATAAATATTTTTACATGTGCCCTAGTATGGACTAACACCAACTATAATTACTACCATGGTCCTCCATATCTTGAATCACAATCCTTATCCCATATCTAATATCATAACCATTAGTTTTGGTTGTAATTAATATTTCTAAAATAATACACAAATACTTATAAAACTATTGAGAGTAACCTAGTGTCACATCACTTGATACCATGTTGTCATGTGATCAGGTTGACCTTGATGGGGCCCAATATAATATCGCATGGTTGATCTTTCTTGCCTTATGAGATAACATATACATATGTCTAGTTACCCATATAAGAATTCACAATGTGTGCCACACATCATTTAGAGTCATTATCATTTCCAAGATGGATAACCAAAATATACATGTATCATAATCCTAAATCTTTGTCAATGTACTTAATAATGGAATGTCACAAGGAATAAATCCTAAGAGGCTACTATGTCCTAGTCCCAAATCATCTACTATGGTTTGATCAACATTGTTAAGCCTAACCTAATCGTCATCTCCAACATCTTACCCTGATAGAATTTGTGGATGTGGGTCTCACCCTGCAATCACAAAAGAAACATAAACATAATCAAATCTTGAGAAAAATGTAATAAAATTCATGAAAACAAAAGACATAAGGCATACACATGAAAAATGAAAAATTAATACCTATTATAAAAATATGGTCACAATGGGTCACAATAATAATAATGGGTCAGAATCATGGGTCAGAATCATAATAAGGGGTCATAATCATGAGTCAAAATGATAACTCTTAGGACATAACTATCGAGACTATGTCAAAATTAGAAGAAGTCCTAAATATATTAAAATGCATAATTTTTCATTTTTTAATTTTTTTAGCAATAATAAAATTACTAGAAATTGACAAAAAGATCTATTTTTAGTACCCATTAGATCAATGTCCTCTAAAATGACTTGTGCATGAACATGTTCCAATTGGATAGAAATCTTTACTCCTTTAACCACCATATTTTCTCTTTGTGGGATCAAATCGATGAAAGATATAATTTAAAATGATCAAATGAATCTAATTTTAGGTTACTTTTATTACTTTTCTAAATTGTATTTACCATTATTAACTTACCTACCTCTATTCATTGATGTCATGATTTAGTGGTATCATTTCACCTACCGAGAGACATGTGGTTACATGTTCCCACCTAATCACATTTTTAGACATCATGTTCAAAATTTATTACTGGCAAGGCATTTATTGCACTTTTATTATGTATTTATTACTCCTTCCTAGAGCTATAGTGATCATATTCTATTATATTATTCATGACATTCTACCACATCTGTTATATCCTATAGACACAAGGTATTATTCCTTTTTGGGAAACTATATTCTCATTAACCTCATTTATTACACTATATCTTTAATGGGGCATGTTTCATATTAGTATATGAAACATTACTAGCTTATACATGGATTCATCATTTTTGAACTGATAGTATATTTATATTATCATTGGGGGCATCATACCCATGTACACTCCTTGACATTAATTGATAGTCCTTTACTTATGTAAATATTACAACACCCATGTGCATAGTAATCATATGTTGATTATATTTATATGGACTCACATGCCTCATGTCCTTAAAACTAGTCACATTATGATTATTATATTGGGTGCTTTTAATGCCATATCTTATCTATATTAGGACATATTATTATTTTTTGCTAATTTGGATTTATAAATCCTAATAGGATATAAACTAATATGTGAATTCTAATAACTAAATGTGATATTTAATCATGAATATAAATGTAAATAATAAAATAGATTACATTGATTTGACAATAAGCATATGCTAAATATAGCAAGTATAAAAAAGGGATAAGTACTTGGCTTCTTTGACTAATTTTAAAACTATGACTATGCTCTAATAGTGGAAAATAGATTGAAGTATGTGATGAAGATCCTATGCCTTCAATATTTTATACTTTTTACCTTGGCTTTGACTTCTTTTAATTTAGTCTTTCCTTTGACCTCTGACCTCTAACCTCTGATCTTTGATTTTCTTCTTACAGGTACTTGCCTTCTCTTAAACTCACTTTCTTGATCCCTCTCTTCACTAGGTTCAATATCCTTATTTATTTTCTTGAAGACATATCATCCATATTTCATCCTTCTCTGCATTATCTCTCTCATTACTATCATTATATCATTCATATCTTTCATCTATATACTCTCCCTTCATGGTTCCAACTTATCTCTCTCTCATGGGGATTCATAGGCTTGACAACCTAAACATGCTCTCATGGTTATTTATTCCCAAAATAATCCTCATATGGTCCTCAAATTTATTATTTTAACTCCTTTTACATGTCCAAACAAATAACCTAAACTTCAAATAAGAATTATTTCATAATCTTCCCTTTCCTTCTTTAAGTCGTATTTCTCTAGTTGCCCTATCATAGCAAAAATCTATATGGTATGGAAAATATATAAATCCTCCATGCAAACCAAGCACAATTCTAGATACTCTATATTTTTATATCTTCTCCTAAAGTTTCAAGTTCTAACTCTTAGTATAGACCACCTAACTCAATTAGTCTCTTAACCAATTAGGTCTCTCTTAGGCCTAGTTTAATCCTTAGTCAAGAATACCATATTGTATGGTCATGAATCATTAAAAAACCACATGAATCTATTATAACATGTAAAATAACCTTTGATTATGAATTTTTGTTAAATTCCAAATGTGGAAACTTGAGTTATGACAAATGCAATATTCAAACCCTAGGGTTATGTTTAACAAGCCTATAGGTGGTTGAGAGGCTACAAAATGTAATAATTTAAATTTATGAACACATAAAACTTTACTAAGACCTAAAATAGGTATGATCCACATTCATTCAACTTCTCTAACAACTATTTTCTCATAAACAAACCTCAGACACCTTCAACAAGCAAATTTGGAGAATCTTGGGAATGTTCATTAAGATTGTGCTATATCATGAAGATTTAGAATGACTCTTGACCACTAAGTGAACTATAATAATACAATAAGTTTATATTCATCAAATATAAATACTATATCATACTTCTCAACTTTACAACACTTGTATTAGACTCCAAGAAATAACTCTATCATCTTTTTGTTTGACTATGTCCAAAACAAGGTTCCTCTTAAGACTATGTAAACATTTTCCTTATATCTTACCCTCCCCATGGTTGTCTAATATTTCAAATGGATTTTAATTAATAAATACAAATTCTATGGATAGGTTATGATTCACTCAATATACAATCACTGTAACAACTATCAAGAATACAAACTTACTTGACATTTTCAAACTGTGTGACTCCTAATTTCTTCTTTCACAGTTGTGTTATAGATGAACTCATTTATCATGAAAATTCTTAAAGAAACATATCCTATGTAAATATTCCAACAATTTTATATTTTTCATAGGCTTTGAATCACATGAAATGTTCTCAAAAATATTATTTTATTCATTGAATTCCTTGTCCATGCAACAATCACAACACATAATTTATCAGGGAAAGGTAGAGTTATTTTTTATCCTTGATGTTTCTTGTTATTTATTTCTCTCCTTATATATCATTTAAGTATATATTCCTCCTAAAACCTATACTACTCTCTCTCTCTCCTTAAAATAAGCATTTGTATTCTTCTTATCATGCCCCAAAACATGTAAACAACTTCTTTTTCTTGCGAACTTCATGCAAGTGGTAGTTACAAATGATAGATTCTTGATTCATAAAGGTTATTTACATTATATGCACGTTAATACACCTATAAATACCATATATACCAACTATTACCATTATAATCATTAACCCACCTTTTCATTTCACCCAAGACTCCAAAATACTTCACAAAATTGTTCAAGAAATTCAAATTTTCAAAAGAAGTATTTTGGTGGGAAAACCTATAGGAGATAATAACACACAAATATAAGACTCTTAAAGACTTAAATATCACATATGGGTCCCTAAAATACCCCTAAGACCTAAAACAAACCAAAAATGGTCAAAATGGACACTTAAACATACTAACACCTAATATCACACTTGATGCTCTGCATCTTACTCCCCAAGTGGGGAAAATTTTGAGCTCCTAATCAAATGCTCTTGTATTATTTATTCCTCACTTTCAAATTATTCATATTAAAATCTTGTAAATTCCTCTAGCTTCTACTCCTCTTCTTTCTCCTTAGTTCCTCCTTATGCCTTTGTTTTATTCCCTTGCTTTGTTTTTTTTCTAACTCATCTTCTACCTCAATGGATTATAGAAGTATCTATAATTATTTATTTTATTCATCATCTAATCATTCTAACTCTGATTCAAATTCATTATACTCTTCTTTCATATCATACTCTTTTTCAAAATTCTGATTTTTAGTCATCTCTCTTGGTTTTACTTGATGACTACTTCCTTCTAAAATTGGCTTAGCTCGCTTATCTTCTTGATTGTTACTTGGGCTAGTTATTAAACTAAGTTTACTCTCATTTATTTCTTGTTACATATCTGATGTGACTCTTGTCTTAGATCATCCTTGGAATGATATTACCCACCTTAAAACCTTTTTTCAGCTATAAATGATTCTCCTCATGAAGTATATGACTGCCCTTCACATTGTCTTGTTCTATCATGAACTCTTGAATCTCATATTTCTCTTTATTCATATGATTATAAAGTGAATTTTGTTTTTTATCCTCCATACCTACAACAACCACCTCCTTGGTACATGTTAACTTATAATCATAAGTCTTAGTAGTCTCTTCATGGATTTCATGATATACTTCACTTCCTCTTGTTTCAAAGACCTCATTCCCCTTCTCATATGATTTCCTTTTCACCTCCATGACTCTCGCATTCTCTCTTTTTTCCACCTCAAAGTATTCTTCCTTAAGGAGTTCATGCAAATTCAATTCTGCATCTTCAACATCAAGGCCTTGGCTTTGTCCAACATCAATGAACCTCACATTCTAATCTACACTAGTAACTATTGTAAACAACTCTTTTGAGGGATTAAATAGTTTTTTATATCATCCTTACTTATCTCAATGAGAGATCATCTATATATTCACTTTATTCATCATAACTAGGGACTATTTTCCTTATTTAATCCCCTTTTAATTCTTCAAACTTGATCTACACCTCATCAATTATGTGGACTAATTGAAAACTTCTAACATCACCAGCATCTTCTTCTATATTTTATTCTCCATCAACATATTGATCCATTACTTTCTCTCTTTTTGAGAAGTCTTCACAAGATTCATAAAAGAGATAAGTATCCTCTTGTTCTATTGTCTTCTCTCTTATTGTCATTACCTCATCAAAATATTCATTTTCATAAGTCCATTTAGATCTTTCTCCTTGCTGCATATTAGTGATTTAAAGCATATTCTTCCATGCTTCATCTTCTCTTGAAAATATCTCATTAAATGACTCACTACTATCATCATTCAAAACATCAAAACCAATTTACTTACCTTTCATTTTCCCTATGGTATCTTGAAGCATATCTTCATCACTGTGACTTGAAAAATCATTATGTTCTACTTCTTTCTTGCCTTTGGCTACCCATACCTTGCTTGTATTATATTTGGAATACTTTGGACTCCATTGATCTACTTGTTTGGTCTAAATTCTTCTTAACTCATTTATATTATTATTCATCCAAGTGCAATCTTTCCTTCTTATTTGATTATTTTATTTGTCATTTGCTTATCTCTTTATCATAGACAACTTTTTGATTGGGATTTGTAGGCTTCATCTCAACAATTAGTATTTGGATCCATTTAGGCATCCTATATCCATGGTCTATTGCCAATTTTGAGATCTCAAACTTGTTCTTCTCTTCCTCCATGTGTGTATTTGCATTCATCCTCTTGGAACAATTAGGTATATTAGCATTTGAAATACAACTTGTCCTTTTAAGAACCTACTACTTGGATGCACTCTCCTCAATGGTTTGGTTCCTTGAAAGCTTATTCTTGTATACATGATTAGAATAAAAAATTTAAATTCTATTTAAACTCCTCAATAATTTTGTAGATAGTAGTGCTTCTTTCCAAAATTTCATTATTTACAATCACCTCTTTTTGATATGTTTTATTTCCTTCTTCTATAACTTCCTCCAAGACATCATGGAATTCTAGTTCATCTTCCATTTCTTCACTTTCTTATTGAATGGCCTTGTCATTAGCTTCTTCTTCATGATCTATCAAAATATTTCTCATTATTTATTTATTTTCATTCATGGATACTCCACTTGACCCACTTATTGATAGCTTCAAAGTCTTAATCTTGAGATCTTTCATACTATTATTCATACCTATATACATAAATTTAAACACAATATTAGAGCATAAAAAAGGGACCAAAATGTCTCCATGAGTGCCTCCTTCATGGACACTCTCTTATTACTTTTACTTTCTTTCTCAAGTGATTCTTTTGTCACTTTTTTCTTATCTTTCTTTACATTCTCGACAATCATAACTCTCTTCACTATTTCTACTTTAGGTTGTTCACTTAGTAACTCTCCCTTTTGTAAGGCTCTATGGGAACCTCTCTTTTTCTTATCTTTTATCAATTAAATCATCATTTTACTTTCCACGATTTTATTTATAGGCCACTTAACCTTCCTTTTCAAGGTCCAACCAATCCATTGACTTTCTTCTTTATACATGTGCTTTACCATGAGCACTATTCTCTCCATGATTTGCCATAATTCATTTATCTACTCTATATATTTTTATACCTTCATCTCTTTCTTATTTACATATTATTTGACCTTATTTTATTTGTAGTATTCTATCCCATTCAAGTCATGCATCTTCTCTTCCTTGTAGCTTACCTCACTTTGCTCCTTTCTCACTTTCTTATCTAGGCTTCTTTTATTTTTTCCTAATCTCAAGTTTTACACCTTGGACTTATAGGGCCACTTCTTCTCTTTTAAAATACACAATGGGATTAAATGCACTTAATCTGAATTACAAGGCTCTTTTCAACTTTACACATTCTTTATATAACACAATCTTGAATGAGAGACAAAATATTAAACCAAATTTAGCAAACTAAGTACCTTTTTTTGCTTGAAGGTTGTTCATGTTCTTTTCCATCAGAATATTAAGGCTCTAATAATATTTTATACTTTTTACCTTGGCTTTGAATTCTCTAAACTTAGTCTTTCCTCTAATCTCTAATCTGGATTTTCTTCTTCCAGGTACTTGCCTTCTCTTAAATTCTCGTTCCTGATACCTCTCTTCACTAGGTTCAATAAACTTACTTTTGTGCTTGAATACCTATCATAAATATTTCATCTTTATCTATATTATCTCTCTCATCACTATCATTATCTCATTCATATATTTCATCTCTATACTCTCTCTTCTTGGTTCGAACTTATCTCTCTCTCTCATGGGATTCATAGGCTTGAAAGCCTAAACATGCTCTCATGGTTATTGAATCCAAAACTAAGCCTCATATGGTACTAAAATTTATTTTTTAAACTCCTTATACATGTCCAAACAAATAAACCAAACCTTAAACTAGAATTCTTTCATAATCTGCCCTTTCTTTATTTCAGCCTTCTTTCTTTAATAGCCCTATCAAAGCATAAATATAAATGGTATGGAAAATATAGAAAGCCTCCATGTAAATAAAGAAAAAAATTTATATACCCTTTATATTTTTATATCTTATCCTAAAGTTTCAATCTCCAACTCTTAGTATAGACCACCTAACTCAACTAGCCTCTTAACTAATTATGTCTCTCTTAAGCGTAGTTAATTCCTCAATCAAGAATACCATACTGTATGGTCATGTTTGTATATATTATAAAATTATTAATAACCTATTATTAAAAAAAAAAATTAATTATAAATATGTAAATTCAATTTATGATAAAGGCAATATTTAAAACCCTAGGTTTATGTTTAGTAAGCCTGTAAGTGGTCGAGAGGCTACAAAATGTAATAATTTGAATTTATGAACACTTAAAACTCTCATAATACCTAAAATATGTCTTATACACATTATTTAAACTTATCCAACAACTTTTATCTCTAAAAAAAACCTAAAACAACTTCAACAAGAAAATTTGTAGAATTTTGGGAATGTTCTTTAAGACTATGTGCTATATCATGAAGATTTAGAATGACTCTTGACCATTAAGTGAAATATGAAAATATAAAAATGTTGTATTCATAAAATATATCTTATATATAATACTTATCAACTTTAAAACTTATATTATACTCCAATAAACAACTTTGTCATCTTTTTACTTGATTGTGTCCAAAATAGGGCTCCTCTTAAGACTATGTAAACATTTTCCCTATATCATGCCATCCTGAGGGTTATCTGAGCTTTCAAATGGATTTTCCTTAATAAATAAAAATTATATGTATATTTTATAATTGAATCAATATATAATCACTTTAAAAAATATAAATAATACAAACTTACTTGACATTTTGGGACTATGTGACTTGGAATTTATTCTTTTCAAGTTATGAAATATATGAACTTCTTTATTAATAAAATTCTTAGAGGAACCTTTCCTATGTAAATAGGCCAAAAATTTGTGATTCATTATAGTATTTTAATCACACAAAAATTTATCAAATTTATTATTATTGTCTCCAAATCTTGCACCCTATAAGAGGTTGTTCAAGCCTCTTCAAGATTTGGCCAACATCAGAATACTTCCAGGTGTGTGGGGAACCTATAGTAGAAGTAAACCTTTATATTTTAAGGGATATCTCCCTAGATATTAATTTATGTGATTATGCTACTAAAACTACCTATTATGTGTGAAAAGGGATAGAAATATACATAAAGCAAACATAAACTAGGAGGTGATACACCAAGAGTTGCTTCCATTCATACACTTAGAATTTGCATAATGAACTAAGACAACCAAACTAGCCTCAACACCACTAATGGAGCTCCCTATAATTAGTGTTTATCATGAAGTAAAATAACAACCCAACAAATGAATGCAAGTGAAGGGAAGGTTAGATATGACCCTACCAATCTCATACACACTTCAAGAGTCTACTACAACAACATACACTTCATAAAAACTATTAGGAGAGAATTCATTTGAAACAATGCATTCAAGGATTGCATGAAAATAATATGAATTCAATCTTTACTTGACATTCAAGATGGATCACTTCAACACATAGTGCAAATGGACTTAGAGTATAACCAACTTACTTATCATTGTCTTAAGTAAAAATCAAGGTACAATTTTGGTAGGGCTTTGCCATACCAACTATTAGAATCCCTTACAATAGCCAAAATGGCTCATATTTATATAATTTAGAAGAAGAGAGAAAAGAGATAAGTTGGAGAGGCACAAGGACAAGTGTCAAAGGTGAAAATCAATTACAAGGCATATGGATGGAATGAAAAATGAGTCATGAAACTGAATTAGACTTGATCACATCCCAAATTAGCCTCCTCTTCCAAGTGTGGCATAGTAATCCTCTCAATCATTATTCCTTTGTGAAACTACCTTCATCATGGGATTTATTGATCACTCTAAATCAATTGGTGTACAAATTTCTCATGTGTGAGGAGAAGAGAGAGTTACAAAGATGATTCCACCTACATTAGGAGTTTTCTTCATCATGACATTCTCTTACACAAGCTCATCCTCACCTTTCAACCATGATCACTCTCAAATATTCCTATCTTGACAATTGTAACTATAATATTTGTATATTCCCTAACTGATCCATACCATGTGTCTTAAAACACATGTTAGGACACCTCATATGCTTAGTTCCATCCAAAACACCTTAAAAGACCTCTAAATTTGAGTTACCACTCTTTCCACTATGTGATCACTCTTCTCATTCTGGATTGGCTGAAGTGAGAAGATTATTAGGAGTAAATTTTTTTTATTTACAAGATCTATAAATTTCATGGATATTTTATTCAAGTCCCAAGCTATCCTCATGAGTGATTGGCATCCATTGATCATCTTCAGGGCGTGCAAAAAATAAGAAAATGTCAAGAAAACCTATTTCCTTCATCACATGTATGGATTATATACAATATGACTACATGTATATTATAATAATGGAGATATAAATAACTTATCTTCATCCCTCATGGTCAAATTCATCCATCTAGATGCACTTTTAGGCTCATTTTCACCATCGAGTCTTAAAACAAGGTTATACTGATGGAGTCTATAGTTTTGTTGTAGGAGTATGTAGCATGAATGATGGAATCCATATCCTTTTTTATGGATTAAAATTCTCTAAAATCATGAACTAGTAAATTTTAAATCATGCATAAGGTCAAAAATGCACATGACCCTCAATTTGGCTTCTAGGTTTAAGGGTTTCCTTCATGCATGACTGTAACCCTTCATGGTTAGAGAATCCTACTTTATTTCAAAGCTTATATCAAGGTGTTTTATATTTTTTTAGGTATTTTTATGTCCCATATATCTTATCTAATCATAACTTGAGCTTTTTTTTCTTTTTGGTTCACTATTTCATCATTTTCCTCAAAATTGTCATCTTCATGCATGTTAAAACTGACCCTATTTTGAGACAAAATAGAGAGTTTTTAACCTATTATATCATAAAATATTGTTATTATATAGTGTTTTATAGGTCCTAAGGTTACTCTGTACCAAATTTGAGCACTCAACTCCTCCATTTAGCCTTCTAACTAGCATGAAATGCAAAACTAACTTATGAAGGTGATTGCCTGCAAGTTGAAGGTGAAATTGGCCTTTTTTACCTCATAAGTGGAGAAATTTGATAGATTTGTCTTGTTTTTTTATTTCTCCTCATTTTTTTTTAGGTTATTATAATAATATTTAATCTCTGGAGACTCTCCCTTATCCTTATGGAGGCACTTTACCCTCTAATTATCTTCATAGCATGGATGGAACATTGAAACCTCAACAAGCACCTACAACTGGGAATGAGATTCTAAGTGCTCTAAGGATATTTGTTTGTTTATCATTAGATATTCACCTAAATAACATATCATTACATCATCAGTTGTTTTTTTCACTTCTTGACATATTGACCCCTATAAAGCCATCATTCAACAAATTAGACACCCAGCCTAGTTGAGGCTTAGCGTGGATTATAAAAGGGTCCTACAACTTTCATGAGACCTATAGGTTAATTTTGGATGTGAGTAACATGATACATGGTCACTTATATGCTCAAAATTTCAACATAATGCTTCTTAGGTCATATTATCATCTTCAAGGTTCCATATTGCTCACTGCCTTTCACAGTCCCTTTAGCTTGGTTATAGGTTACTTTGTGAGTTTGAATAGGGAAATATGGTAGGTAAGACATCCTTAAGATTATATAGAAATTTACCAACTTGTGTTATCAATAATTTTAACTTGTTTACTCATTTGGATAGCATTATCTCTATTGAAATCATGATTCCCCACCCACTACCTATCTCAGTCTGTACAAGCCTATAGGTTATCATGGTGATTTTTATGGCCTCTTTGAAGGTGCTTTGACTTCCCATGAAGGTCCTTAAATATCAAAACACTCTCATACCCAATTTAAATCTCAAAACAATGTCCAAACTCTATCCTCCAACTCATTGTTCTAAACCTTGACTGTAAGTGCCACCTTGATGAGGGCCTAAAAGGTCATCTCATCCAAGAACACTTTCTCTCGTGAAAAAAGTGCTCATGATTGTTCTTTTGAACATTTGTGATTTTTTCCCCCTCCTTGGCATATTATAAGATTGATTCCATGAAGTTTAAGTTCACTTTTCTATCAGACTCCTATAGGTATCAATGTTTGGATTCAGTGATTTTTGGCCATTTTGAGGTTGTCCAAACTCCTCCTTCTGACCTCAAAATTGGCATAGGCAATTCATGTAGATATAGATACAAGGTAAACCAATCAATAACATTTATAAATTATTATATCATGTAAACCATTATATCCCAAAAAATCTTTGGGATCTCTATTTTCCACTTTTAGGGATCGAGGAACCAAAATAGTCAATCATTCTTTTGAAGGAGAATTTCCACTTTGCATAGTATCTTTAGCTTCATGGCATGAAATCCATGACCTTGGGAGATTTTAGGACCTCAAACATGAATTCCACCATGGATACCATCATTTTTACCTTTGTACATCCTCTTGAACTCCTATAGAATTTGACTTTGAGCACACTTTGCTAACAAGGTAGTAAACAAGGAAAATTGGACAAATTAGCTTGAAGAATGGTAAATTGATTTGATCTCCCACAATGAAATTGAATGGAATAAAATTTCAAACATGGATCCAACAACATTGAAACCTCCCCTAGAGCTCTCTTTCATGTTGTAAAACTCAAGTTAGCCATATAAGGCTTCCAATTTTGAAAAATAAGCACACTTTGGAATCCTCCTTCAAGGGCATTGAAAGAGAAGTGTTAGATAATTCAAATACCATGGAGAGGACCTTATTCCCACTTTAAAACACTCTATCAAACTCAAAAAAATCCATGGACCTCTAAAAATAAGAAACATATACACAATCATACCCCTCTTCAATGCAATTTCATAAAATGCTACCTGGAGTGTTAGCATTTGTGCATAAAGGATAAGGCACAAATATAAGACTTATTTTCATGAAATTAAATTGGAATAATATTATTATCCACCTATAGAAGCATTCTTCCTAACTCCACTTGTAGCTTTCATAGTGAGTGTTTGGATTTGCTCTTCCTTGGCTTTCCAATGGAAAAAGAAGATAAAATAGTTGTAAATGAAAATTTTTATGAAATATTTTCAATCCAAACATTTAAATGGAATATGGGGAGGTGAAGAGTCACACCATCACATTTTTAGCTGCAAGGGAACTTGAGAAGTCCATATAAGTGTTAGAAATAGCCTATTTTTTAGGTAAAACTACCATTTTATTGATGAAACTGATTTGTAACTACTTCCTAACATGATTTCACCTTATTCACATTCTCACCCACCTTGGTGATATATATTTTAATTTCAAATTCAATAAAATTCTTTTAATTAAGCTAAAAAGGTGGCCAAATGACCCTTTTAGCACATGAGACCTACCAATTGGTCAATTTATGACTTTTAAACATATTAAAACATGTCAAGGACCATTTTATGACATTTAAAAAATAAATTGATCCTTTGACTAAGTTTTACCATGGTTTACCAATGTTGACTTTAGTTGATTGGGTTAGTACAAGGGAAATGAGCTTCAATAGGGACTAGGGGAAGGGCAAGTGAGATATATAGGATAATAGGAGACCCCATAGGACATATAAAAATTTATTTAAAAGTTAAAAATAGTAGGGTTTGACCCAAATTTGACTTGGGGTCAAATTTGGTCAATATTCTTGGTGACTCCCAGGGGTGGCATGCTAGCTATACCTAAGACCAGTTGCCTAATCCTTCCATTGGGCATGAATTCACACATATGGGCACTCAAATTGACTTATACAAACCTTTAACTCAAGGGAAACAATATAGTTGAACCACACACACAAAATCAAAGACACACACCAATAAAGGGAAGGAAACACACAACTTGTGCTTCAAGAGCACTTAGGGAACACAACAGCAAACTAAAACAAAACCAAACTAAACACACACTATCCTAAAAGAATATCTCCCTATTGTATCAAAGGGAAAGTCTGAAACTCTTCTTACCTCATAGAATGAATGGGTACATGAGACATGTTACCATTTGAACATTGGCAGGGAAGCCTTCATCTTTCTCATGGTGTTGGCCAATTTTCTTGGCATGGATTTCAATGTAGCTGAGACAACTTCAAAAAAATCACCTATAAAGATGAATTATTATTGCACTTCAACTACCTCATCTTCTTCATAAGACTCCTTAGTTTCTACATGATCCAATGATGCCTTACTAAAGCATGTTTCTTGGCTCCCCATGATGTCTTGAGAATGGGTGAGTGGTTTGTCTGTTGTAAGTTCTTCAACCTCATCAAGGAGCTTAGTGTAATCTTCCCAATCTTGATCATTTTTCATATAGTCCAATCCAAGTCTATCCCCATCCTTCTTATGAGCATATATAACTTCATTTGAGTATTCTTTCTCTTGGTTCAAGAAGGGTGAGTTATGCTTGATAACCCCACGTGGAGTTCCAATGATAAATTCTTCTCCATCATTACTTGTGTCATCCTCTTGCTCTACTACAAAATAAATTTTCTCCTCCTTTGATGCTTCCATTAAAAGAGTTCTTTATTCAATAAGAGATGGGGTGGGAGGGTGGAAAATGGATGAATAAGCTGAAGAAATAATGTAAGGTGTAGTGAGAGGTTCATGAATAGATATGGAAGAAAGAGAAACCTATTTAAATGACTCTTGGATAACAACAAGGCTTTGTTGGGTTGAATTCACATCACTTTCTTCCATAACCACCTCATGATTTTCATCATCTTCGTGGACTTCTCCTTTAACCTCTTTCTTTCCCCAAGACTTCACATTTTGGTCCCAAGTTGGAAGCTTGGAACTAGTAGGATCTTTTAAGGATTGAATAGGTTCTTCTTCAAGAAGAGGAATGGTGGAAGAGAGATATATAGGTCTATGGGTTGGGGATGGAGTGTTATGTTCATGTATGGGCATGGAGATGTGTGAAACTTCTTGAATGGGCTCTTGAGGGAGAGGTAAGATAGGATGAGAAATATGAAGGAGATCTTATTTATACAAGCTTTCATCATCCTCCTCATCTTCTTGAGGCTCTTCATATCTTTTTGGATATTATTTTACGATTGTAACTTGTTTTATAGCCTCTTGAGTTTCCCATCTCTCTGACATATTAATCCACCATTGAAAATCCTCTCTTTCCATGGACAATCCTTCACTAATGACATATTAATTCTCTTCCTCAATAGACCCCCACATTTCCATTAACAATTCAACTAAAACTCTTAACCAATCAACAAGACCACCAAGAGTTTCATCACAACACTTATCTAGCACACTCATATGCTTTTCCAATTCTAGAAACTTTGGCATAACTGCCTACACATTTTGAGAATGAGAGGTTTAGTAAGATTGGATAAAGTGATTGGGTTATTTAATTTCTTCAAGAAAAGTTTTCAAAGATTCATATTTTTCCTCCTAACTAATGGTGTTGCTTGATTCCTCATGACAAGGCTGAGGTGAATATGGGTCATATGGCTAGTCAAAAATGGCATACTCATTTATAAAAGGACTAGGTTGACCATAGGACTACCATGACTCATAGAGAGGATGGTATTCTTGATAAGACTATTGAGAAGGATATAAAGTATCATAAAAAGGTTGATAGGGAGGTGTATGGTAAGGATTATCCTCATAACCATCCATATTAACTTCACAAGTTACATTAAAAGATAAGAATTGATCAAAATCTTCAACAATAAATACCTGGGATACTTCTAACTAGAAACTCATTTGGAGTCACCATTGATGCTTGCTTGGATGCTTCCAAATTTTGATAAGAGAGAAGACACACCAACAATCTTCCCACTATTTAGACCTTATCCCACTAGGCATGCTAGAACTATTGTCTCTAAATATTTTAACCTAGAAGAGGTTGTTCAAGCCTCTTCAAGATTTGGCCAACATGGGAATAATTCTAGGTGTGTGGGGTACCTATAGTAGAAGTAAACCTCTAGATTTTAAGGGTTAGCTTCCTAGATATGACTTGATGTGCTTATGCTATTAAAACTACCTATTATGGGTGAAAATGGATAGAAAGATACATTAATCAAACCTAGACTAAGAGGTGATAAACAAGTATTTGTTTCCATTCATACACTTGGAATTTGCATAATGAACTAAGACATCCAAACTAGCCTCAACACCATTAATGGAGCTCCATAGCATTAGTGTCTCTCATGAAGGCAAATAATAAATCAAAAAATGAAGGTAATTGAAGTGAAGGTTAGATATTACAATACCAAACTCATACACACTTCAAGAGTCTATTGCAGTAGCATACACTTTATGAAACTTGTTAGGAGAGAAGTCATTTACACAACACATTCAAGGATTGAATGAAAATAAGATGAACTTAATCTATACTTGACATTCAAGATGGATCACATCAACATGTAGTGAAAATGGACTTATAGTATAACCATCATACTTCTCATTAGCTTAAGTACAAATCAAGGTACAATTTTGGTAGGACTTTATCATACCAACTATTGGAATCCCTTACAATAGCCAAAATGGCTCATATTTATAGAATTTAGAAGAAGAGAGAGAAGATTGAAGTTGAAGAGGCACAATGACAAGTGTCAAAGGTGAAAATAAATTACAATACATGTGGATGGAATGAAAAATTAGTCATGAAACTGAATTAAACTTGATCACATCCCAAATTATCCTCCTCTTCCAAGTGTGGCATAGAAATCCTCTCAATCACTATTCCTTTGTGAAACTACCTTCATCATGGGATTTCTTGAGCACTCCAAAGTAAGTGGTGGACAAATGTCTCCTATATAAGGAGAATAATGAGTTACAAATATGATTCCACATGCATTTGGAGTTTTCTTCATCATGACATTCTCTTACATAAGCTCATCCTCACCTTGCAACCATGATCACTCTCCAATAGGCCTATCTTGACACTTGGCACTAGAATATTTATATCTTCCCTAACTGATCCATACCAGGGATCTTAGGACACATCTTAGGACACCTCATATGCTCAGCTCCATCCAAAACACCTTAAAAGACCTCAAAATTTGAGTTACCACTATGTGATCACTCTTCTCATTATAGACTAGATGAAGTGAAAAGTTTATTAGGGAAACTTTTGAGTATTCCCAATATCTATAAATGGCATAAAGAGTTGATTCAAGTCCCAATATATCCTCTCAAGTGATTGGCATCCATTGATCATCTTCAAGACTTGCAAAAAATAAGAAAATGTCAAGAAAACTTGTTTATTGCATCACCCATATGGATTATATAAAATATTAATCCATGGATATAATCCTAATGGAGTTGGACACAACTTATCTTCATAACTCATGGTCAAATTTATCCATCTAGATGCACTTTTAGGCTCATTTTCACTATCAGGTCCTAAAATAGGGTTTATATTGATGGAGTTTATATTTTGATGTAGGATTATGTAACATTACTGATGAAGTCCATAGATTTTATGATGGATTAAACATATATAAAATACCATTTAAATCATAAACTATTCAATTGGAAAGCATGTATAAGGTCAAAAATACACATGACACTCAATTTGGCTTCTAGGCTTTAGGGTTTCCTTCATGCATGATTTTAACCTTTCTTGGTTAGAGCATCCTTCTTTATTTAAAATATTATATCAAGGTTTTTTAGCTTATGTTAGTTCTTTTTAGGTCCCCTCCATCTTATTCAATCATCACTTGAGGTTTTTTTTACTTTTTGGTTCACCATTTCATCATTTTCCTCAAAATTGTCATCTTCATGCATACTAGAACTGACCCTGGTCTGAGACAAAACAAAGAGGATGTTCCATATTTTATCATCAAATATTATTATTGGAGAGTGTTTTATAGGTCCTAAGGGTACTCTGTACCAAATTTGAGCACTCAACTCCTCCATTTACCCTTCTAACTAGCATGAAATGCAAATCTAACTTATGAAGGTGATTGCCTTCAAGTTGAAGGTGAAATTGGCCTTTTTGACCTCATAAGTGGATAAATTTGATAGATATTCATTGTTTTTTAATATCTCCTCATGTTCTTTGAGGTTCCTAGAATCACATTTAAGCTCTGGATACTCTCCCTTGGCCTTGTGGAGGCACTTGACCCCCCAATTGTCTTCATACCATGGATGGAACATTAAAACTTCAATAAGCACCTATAGCGGGGAATGCGATTATGAGTGATTTGAGGCTATTTGTTTGTGTATCCTTCCATATGCACCTAAATAAAATATTATTACATCATCAATTTCTTTTGTCACTTCTTATTGACATATTTACCCCTATAAAGCCATCATTCAATAAATTAGACACCCAGCCTAGCTGAGGCTTAGCTTGGATTATAAAAGGGTCCTACAACTTTTATGAGCCCCTTAGGTTAATTTTGGATGTGAGGGCCATGATCCATGGTCACTTAGATTCTTAAAATTTCAACATAAGGATTCTTAGGTCATATTAGCATCTTCAAGGTTCCATACTGCTCATTGCCTTCCACAGTCCCTTTAGCTTGGTTGTAGGTCACTTTGTAGGTTTATATAGGGAAATATGGATCCCATAATTTTTACCTCTATACATCCTCTTTAACTCATTTGACTATGATCACACTTTTCTAACAAGGTAGTAAATAAGGAAAATTGGACAAATTAGCTTGAAGAATGGTAATTTGATTTGATCTCTCACATTGACATTGAATGGAAGAACATTTCAAACATGGACCCAAATACATTTAAACCTCCCTTGGATCTCTCTTTCACGTTGAAAAACTTAGGTTACCCATATATGGCAGCCAACTTTGAAAAATAAGCACACTTTAGAATCCTCCTTCAAGGGCATTGAAATAAAAGTGTTGGATGATTTAAATACCATGGAGAGGACCTTATTCCCACCTAAAAATACTATATCAAACTCACATAGCTCCATGGACCTATGAAAACAATAAACAAATACACAACCATACCCATCTTCAATGTAATTTATTAAAAGGGTATTTGGAGTGTTGTCATTTTTTCATAAAGGAGAAGGTACCAATCTGAGACTTCTTACCATAAAAGTGAAGTGGACTAAGAGTACCATCTACTTGTAGAAGCATTCTTCCTGACTCCACTTGTAGCTTTCATAGTGAGTGCTTGAATTTTCCCTTCCTTGGCTTGCCAATGGAAAAATAAGAGAAAAGAGTTGTAGATAAAAAAATTTATGAAATATTTTCAATCTAAACATGTAAATGACCAATGGGGAGGTGAAGAGTCATACCACCATGTTTTTAACTACAAGGGAACTTGAGAAGTCTATACAAGTGTTAGAAATGGCCTATTTTTTAGGGAAAACTACCATTTGAATGATGAAACTAATTTTTAACTACTTCTTGACATGATCCTAACATTATTTGACCTTCTCCATATTCTCATCCACCTTTGTGATAGATATTTTAATTTGAAAGTCATTAAAAGTCTTTTAATTACTCTAAAAAGGTGGCCAAATGACCCTTTTAGCACATGAGACCTAGAAATTGGTCAATTTATGAATTTTAAACATATTAAAACATGTCAAGGAAAATTTTAGGACATTTCCAAAATAAATTGAGACTTTGACTAAGTTTGACCATGGTTGACCAATGTTGGCTTTGGTTGATTGGGTTAGTACAAGGGAAACGAGCTTCAATAGGGACTAGGGGAAGGGAAAGTGAAATATATAGGACAATAGGAGACCCCATAGGACATATAAAACTTTCTTCAAAATTTAAAAAATAGTATGGGTTCATTGAAATCCTTGTTCATGTAATAATCATAACACATAATTTATAAGGGAAAGGTAGAGTTCTTTTGTATTCTTAATATTTCTTGTTATTTATTACTCTCCTTATCTATCCTTCAAGTATATCTTACTCATACAACTTATACTACTCTCTCTCTCCTTCAAATAATCATTTTTATTCTTCTTATCATTCCCCCAATCATGCAAACAACTTCTTTTTCTTGCCAACTTCATGCAAGTGGCAATTACAAATGCTAGATTATTGGCTCATAATGCTTATTGCCATTATATGAAAATTAATACACCTATACATACCCTCTAAGACCAAATAATACCATTATAAACATTAACCCACCTTTTCATTTCACCCAAGACTCCAAAATTGTTCAAGAAATTCAAATTTTCAAAAGAAGCATTTTGGTGAGAAAACCTATAAGGGAAATAACAAACCAATCCAAGACTATTAAAGACTTAAATACCACCTATGGGTCCCTAAAATACCCCTAATACCTTAAAAAAACCAAAAATGGTCAAAATGGACTCTTAACCATACTAACACCTAATATCACTCTTGATGCTCTGCATCAATAGGCTTGTAATTCATCTAGATTTGGAATTGTTTTTCTATTTGTACATGGCCAGTTCGTTTAGATTTGCATTAGTATCAAATGTCAATATTGTCCTATATTGGTTTATAGTTACATGTGTGAAAAATAGTTTTTGTGACTATATATTCACCTTCACCTATCTTTGAAAGTTTTTTATGTTTTATGTTGAACCCGTATGATATGCATAACTCCAAAAGTTAGCCTCCTTCACATTAAAACCTTAGGTGTGCTTATAAGGAATAAAAATTTGTAAAAAATAGAAAATTTTAATAGATTGAGTTGACCCCAATAACCATAATTTATTATTTACCATTTTTTACATATCTGATACTCCAAGGAAAGAAAACAAGCCACATGTAATTCTCCCACTTAGTGAGATTGTGCAATTGTGCTCCTTCGCTATATGAATGCAACTAGTTATTTTGACTTGATACTTGATAGTTATTAATTTGAATTCTCTTTGGTATTATTTATTTTAATTAACTTTATTATTCTTCAAACTTGTATTTTTACTAGTCTTGATGATTTATTTTCAAATTAGGAGGAATAAGGTAAAAACCATTAATGTGAAATAGTGTATAAATGTGTACCAGACAAGTGTTAAGTCCACTATCAAGTTAGGCCTTGATTTGTATATATATGTGTGTCCAATTGGTAAGTTTATCAATCCATTGAAATTATAGGTATATGGCTAACTCTAAATAAATATTTGATCTCAAAAATTAGTCATTGTTGGGAGGGGGTAAATATCAACATGTGTAGGTCAAAATCAATTGGTGATACTGAACTAGTCTGATGGTAGAGACCCATGCACATAAGGACTAAAATTAGAATATAGATATGTCTATATTTCATAATAAGTTGGTTTGGAAAAGAATATAAGGTTCGTGTTAGTGTTTGACATCATATAAATAGGGTCAAACTCTTAAGTTAGCATGTAGGTGTGGGAAAATGGTGGGTTCAGACCATATTTGTGTGCACAATTCATGTTTGGTAAATGTATGTCAATATTTTCATTTTCAATTACTTAATACTATATTTTAGTATCTATAAATACCCCTATTTATTCTAGTAACAAAATTGTTAGAGCAAAAGGAAAAGGTATACCTGATTGTGTACAACATACTTTATATTTAGTAGGAATCTCCAATTGTGGGTCACTCAAAATAAAAACCTACACAAAACATATGGTAGTCAATGTCCATAAATTTAAATTTGAAATTTTAATTTTAATTTTGAAAATTAAAGGGCAAGGAAGGAATACACATGTGTGTTGGTGAAAACTATATTTTCCTTGCAACTTGTTGGATATGATTATTTCTTGTTAAAGCATTATAGAAAGGTGTTTTCCATTTAATCACTTAAAGAGTCATTCATTTTTTAAAACCATGGATACATTGAGGATGACAAATATCCAATTTTTTGTAACTATGAAATACCATAGGTTTGGAATGCCAATAGGCCCTACTTTCCTAATTGTGAGGAAAATTATGTTATGTAATAACCCAAATAACTACTTAGATTTGGTAAACATGGAAACCAAATTATGGGTTCAATATAAATAATCACATGGTCATTGAGCATCATTGAATCTTAACATACATTACCTATAAAAACATGAATCAACTGCTACAACTGTATTTATATATTCAAGGTTGCTTACAGGGTGTAGATTGAAACATTATTTACAAGTAAACAACTATAATAATGTTCACTTCAAAATGTGTAAATGTGCATGAATCAATAGCATGCCCTTTTGCAACTATGCCTATTGTAAATAGACATAGTATGTATGTGCATGAACTATTATCAGACCTTATGAATCTAAAAGTATGTATATGTGCATGAATCAGTATCATGATACATAAATATGTACCAACTGATATAAAATTTTATGCATCTATATATTGAATCTAAGAACCCGTGTCTCAAATGTATGTATACGGGAAAACTTGTAATTCATATTCTTGTAAAATGTGTACATATGCACATGTATATGAACTAAAGTTTATATTAATCTATACTCAAGTATCTATAAGGTAATTACATATGCATGACATATTCCCTCATAATTTGTGTTGATGTGATAATATCTCTCATATAACCAAACCATCTAATATTTAAACTATTTTGATCTTTGAAGTTTGTACTTTGATTCCCAAAATCTGAATTTTTTTCATGGAATCTTGTTTCTCTACGACAAGCTCACTTTAATGTCCCCCATTAATATGAGGGATGTGTCTTGTTATTTACACATATTAAAATAAAAGTTAATTATATCATGTCATGTATAAATATAGTATCATGTATAAACATGTGAACATGTGGAGAGTATGTCATCATGGTACCATATTAATCTATCAAGGCATGTATGTAACATATGTAATGCATGGCATATAACTATCATGGCTATATATATGTATCAATGAAGTACATAATAGTAACCATCATTGGAAGATATCTAAATAATATTATGCAATAAAAGTGTAGGATATGGATCATGATACCAATTAATGTCATCAAGCTTAATAGGCACAATAAGATCAATAATCTCAAGAGTTAGTATCACACATAAGGCCAAGGCCATACAAGAGACATAAATATATCACAACATTAAAGGGTAAGGACCACATGTAAGGGATGTAAAAATGTCAAAAAAAGGGGGATAGAAATAAGGCACATCAAATAAATCCAAGGGCCGCATGCAAGGGACATAAACATGTCATAAACAAGGGACATAAATATGTCACATCAAATAATGCTAAAGGCCACACATAATAAACAAGTAATTAATAGCCTATCATGTAAGAGTATCACCATTAATGAATCATAAAATATTAGTCAACACCATCCACATGTATCAATGTCACATCTTAGTAAAATAACATATCCATGTAGAATTGTGTAAGATATGAGTAACTAGAAAGACGTGTAAGAAATATAGATAGCTCAACATGGTATAGATTTCATAGAAAGATATAACCTATGATAGTGAAACCTATGGAATAATATGCCCTTAGTATTGGCATGGCCATTGGATATAGAAGATTATAAAATATGTGTGTCCATGTGCAACTTGTATGTCTTGTATTGAACTCATAAACCATGAAATTCATGGGTATGAAAAAAATATGCCATCTACCAAAAATATGATCAATAAAATATGTAAATAGTGTAATATAGTAATAATTTCATGCTCAGATATTCATTTTCATTTTTAAAATATTTTGAATGCTTTTGAATTTTTTGGATAATTTGATGTATTTATATTATTATAAATATTTCAATTAGTGCTCATAAATCAATTAAAAGGTCAACAATCAAAAATGATATCTATTGGCTTGTAATTTAGAATATGTAAATGTATTTCCTTTTCCTCCACCATCTATGATTGTTCATATATTTTTTTCTTGTTGTTATCTTTAAAATTTTTGCCTTCTAGTGAGTATTGTTACTATTATGTTGAAATCTGGTTGTATTTTCTTTATGTAAGACTAAAATAAATTGATTTATTTTATTCACTATCACCTATATCAGTTATAATAATTTAAATCCTCACATGAGTGTCAATTGGGTGATAAAATGTGTCACCCATATGCATGTATCAATGGCCTTTGGACCATAATAAATCAGTATGGTAATATATCCAAGACCACAATGTATATTAAATAGGACTTTAATTTTTAACCCAAAATGTCATAATAATATGAAACTACATATATTTTATATTTGGTCTTGATTAATCTAAATCTTTTTCAATCATCACCTTCTATATATTTTGAATAGTCATAATATATTATCGTGGATATTTGTAACCTTTGTGTGTTACATTTTTATGCTACGTTTTGTTAGAACTTGGTGGCAAGTGTTATTGCTAATCTTGTGTCACTTTGATGGTGCCTTCATTCTTGTATTTTTTAATATTATTTTGTAATGCCTCATATAATGATCTATGTCATGTCCTTTTGTTCTATGATAATCACAATATGATTTTCCTTCTTGATTTGAAACATGTCCCATAGCTCGATGTCTAGTGGATGGTAATGTGATGACATCATGATCAAGTAATATTTAGATTATTGTTTTTGTTTATCTTGAAGATTTGTTACTTAGAGTGGTGTTTAAGATTTGGTATCTAACATCTCCACATTATTTACTAAAATGTATGATTGCTTCTTTGACCAAGTCATGTTTAAATCTATTGTCAAATATTCCTAATGTGAGATAATATTACAACTATTATTTGAATCTAGAAAATATTAATGATATGTCATTGTTTCCTTTCCATTTCCCCAAGAATATTATGCCTAAAAAATAATTTATGATTTATCCTTTTACATTGTATATGAATTATCTTGATGTTCTCCAACTCTAATAGGTGTGAATAGAGTATGAGATAAATATTCATCTGAAGGATTGAAGTTTAGAATGCTTGTTTGATCATATATCATATCCATTATGTTTATATTACTATTATCATTATAATAATATTCTATGACCATGCCATATTATTTTTAAATTTCACCACTTAAGGAAAATTAGGAATAGGTTTTAGATTCCTATATTAGCTTGTGGTTCATGTTGTGTAAGTGTTTTGTATGTTATGATTAGTTCCTTGGAATTTTTGGTAATTGATTTTTCCACCTCACATGTATGAATATAAGCTAATGGAATGTGTTTTGATGTGGGAATAATATAATGAAACTATGACTACTTCTCAATAGTAGATTGGGTCATCCTATAGTATTTAAATGGGTCATCATCTACTAGTTGTGTATAAGAATAACCTTATTGCATGAATTTGATGCATCCTTGTAATGTTGATGGTACTAATTCTATAGGATGTATCCAAGGTCACCCCAAAATTAATTTATAATGTAAATGGTTAGGCATAACATGAAATATGGTAAGTCTTATCTTGGGACCTAGTTTTAAATTCAATTATATGGTCCCAAGTATTCAACATAGAGTGTTCTAAAATCCTTTAACGTTTTGATTTGATTTTTGAATAGTTTTCAAATTGATCCCTAATTGTTGTGAGAAATTAGTTTTATAGATACTCAATGCAGAACCATTATCTACCAACATACCTTTGATCATTTTAATTTGCACTTAAACTTTAGTAAATAATGATAGATTTTTTTCTCTTATGTGTTACGTAGGTAAGTTCTCTTTATCAAAGGTGTTGAATTTTTTGATATCTTTTAATGTATTTATGATAAAGGTAAATGATGTAGGTTGTGTATTTATATGGAGATTTATTCCTCATAATGCCTAATATAAGATATCTTTGTAAACCATTGATCTCTGGAACAACTCCAGGATAGAAACTTTATCATGGATGTTTTTAAGTTGGTTGATGATGGTACAACCTTTGGGATAATTGGATTACTTCATTGGATATGGAGAGAGTTGAGGGGAACATGTTGACTACTTTTTATATTTTGTACATGATGGGGCACCTTACCTCATATAATGTTGACAACATGAATTGTAGACTCCAAAATAAAATGTGGATGGATAATGGGAGTAGGATGGTAGTTAATACATCCTTCATGTATAAGGTGAGGAGGAACAAAATGAATCATGCATGATTTTTGGCATCTAGTGATAAAAAAATTCAACTCAAATTGTATGTTTTAATAATATGATTTAAATAAGTCTTGGGTTCATTCATTATTATTTTAGCCTTATTAGTGTTCTTAGATTTGATCCATTTGATTATATGATTGATAAAATGTAACATATCCAAGTGGAACACTATGAAAATATTACCTTCATGACTTGTGTTAAGAAATAAATACAATGTTCATTCATTATAGTCATGGGTAATGTGTATTACTAAGGAATAGTCAGTTCAAGTCTAAAGATAAAACCCTAAGGCTGAAATGTGAAACCCTAAAGGTAAACCTAAGGTTTGGCATGGTTCGATCAATATAAGGTTCACTAATAAATTTTACCCTGATATGGATTTAGAAACCATAATAGGATAGAACCTATTATGTGAATTTAAATTACTAAATGTGGCATTTAAACATGAATCTAAATGTAAAATCTCGAAATAGATTGCGATGATTTGAAAAGTGGCATTTTATAAATATAATAAATACAACAAAGGATAAGTACTTAACTTTTCTAATTGAATATTTGGCTATGAATTTGCTCTAACAGTGGAAAATAGAATGAAGCATGCATGTGATTCATCCAAATCTATAACTATGCTTTTTTTTGTGTAGGGTTGTCTCCATCAGCTTTGGGTAAGTATCAATTATCAATACTAGCTTGTAGTGGTTGATAGTGACCTATGTGAAATAATTGGTTTGTACCATATAATCACCTTTTTCAATCTTTGAAATATCTATATGTGGGATATCAAACTTTGATATTGAGCACAAATCCAAAAATTAGCCTCCTTCACCTTGAAACCCTATATGTGCTTGTGAGGGCTAGTAAATTATAAAAATTGATAAGGTGTTATGGGTTGAACTAAACCCAATCAATCTCAATGGTGATTGACCATTGTTTACGTATCTAATACTCCAAAGTGATAAATCAATCCACATTTAGTTATACCACTTAGTGTGATTATGTAATTTTGTTCCTTTTCTATATGAATGTAACTAATGATTTAGATTTTTATACTTGACAATGCTTACTTTGACTTCATTTTGGTATGCTTAGAACTTAGCTTATGGTTCATCCTAGTGATTTATTTTCAAATTGGGAGAAATAAGGCAATTTTTATTGATGTAAAATAGTGTATAAATGTATACTAGATAAGTTCCAAGTCATCTTTCAAATGAGGCCTTGATTTGTGTACCTGTGAGTCCAATTGGGTAATTTATCATGCTACCAACATACTATCTATATGAGCCAGTCATAAGGAAATATTTTATTTTAAAAATTAGTTATTATAAGGAGAAGGTCACTATTAATATACACATATTAGTATTGATGAAAGATACTAACCTAGTTTAATGGTATCGACCCATGCACATGAGGAATAAACTAATCACCTTGGTATGTATTAATGAGAAAATAAGCTAGTTTGGAAAAAAATTAAGTTTATTTTAGGTGTTTGAAATAAAACAAAAAGGATCAAAATCATAAGGTAGCATGTAGGTGTGACAGAATCGCAGGTTGAGACCATATTTGTGTATGCAAGTCATATATGGTAAATGTATGTCAAGATTATCATCTTAAAATACTTAATACCATATTTTAGTATCTATAATTATTGAAATGAGTTATATCACTTATCTATATGTATATGGCATAATATTTTTCCCTTTTTCTTGATCTTTCCACCCTCACATTGTTTGCATCTTCTTATTACAACCATCACATGGGTCACATATCGTTATATCATACTCACATGGATCATATATTTTTATTAAGATTTGCATCATGATATATTTATATAATTGCATACATGATTTATTTATTTATTGTTAGTGATTATAAAATCTAAGTTTATCTTTCTATGTTACATATGGTGCACATGACTATTTATTTTGAGATGAGTGATTTACATGAACATGTACATCCCTCACTCCAAAAGAGGGAATTTATCCAAATATTATTTCACCAATTATTTTATTTCTACTTTTAGATTCACATTTTTGGACTATGAGAGACTAAGATTCATCATATGTATACTTCCCCAATAAATAAGTGGAGTTTTTAACCCTTATGATTATCCATATGACATTGATTTCTAGTTTTATTTTTCAATGTCTAAATTCCTAAAAGGGGAAACATGGTTCTCAAACCACCAGGTGTATCTAATAATTTTATTATTTTGGATTCCTTATTTCATCTATAATACATTAAACATTGATTAACCAAGGCATTAATCTACTTTCTTACATTCACATTTACTTATAGGTACATTCAATTTGTTGATGATGTAACATAGATTCACCTAGTCTAGAAATCTAGATTTCGTCTTCCATCCCTAATTTAGTGGGTAAGTGCATTTATTTGGGAGGCCAAAAATTGGAAATTTTTTCCATTTAAACTGATTTGAGAATTTCCACATATGTAATTTATAAAAGTGTGTATGTGGTCTTAGCCCATTGGCTTGGTGATTACTGAACCAAGACTACATACATATTTTTTATTTCAAAAAATGTGTGTGTTTTTAGTTATAATAATCATGTATGTAGTTGTATTTTACATTAATTATATAATTTACCCTATAAACTAAAACATTAAACTCTAAAATCTAAACAAATAAGGTTTACAGTGTTTAATTTGGCCCAAATCATATCACTGATTGCCCTAGTTGACTAATTAGCTCAATATTTGATGAAATTGAGGTAAATAGAGCCCAAAATCACATTTTTTAGTTACAAATAGGTTCAATGAGATCAAATTGGCCCTAACTACATTTATTATTGGACCCTATACCCTAAACTGTAAATTATAAACCCTAAGACCTAATACCTAAACCCTAAATCATAAACCTTAAACCCTACACAAATCCATTTATCCCTAATTAACATCATTTAGATTAATAATTAGATTTATAAGGATTAATTTATCCTAAATTACATCACTAATTACCCTAATTGACTAATTGGCTATATATGTGATGACATAAAGGTTGATTGAGCTCAAAATCACATTTTTAGTCATAAATAGGTTAAATGAGATTAAATTATCCCTAATTACCTTCATAATTAGAGTAAACCCTAAGCCCTAATCCATAATCCCTAAACCCTAAACCTTAAATCATAAACCTTAAACTCTGAACCAATCAATTTATCCCCCATTAACATTCTTTAGAGTAAGAATCACATTCATAGGGCTCAATTTGCCCCAAATCACATCATTGATTGCCCTAATTGACTAATTGGCTCAATCTGTGATGATATTGGAGAAAATTGAGCCCAAAATCACATTTTATAGTCACAAATAGGTTTAATGATCTCAAATTTTCCCCAGTTACATTCACAATTGGATATTATAACCTAAAATGTAAACCCTAAGACCTAAGAGATAAGATCTTAACCATAAATCATAAACCCTAAACCCTAAAAAAATTATTTATCCCTAATTAACATCCTTTAGAGTAATAATTAGGTTTAAAGGGCTCAATTTAGCCTAAATCACATCACTGATTACCCTAATTAATTAACTAATTCATTCAATTTATGATGGAATTAGGTCTAATTAATGCCAAAATAATATTTTGTAGTCACAAATAGGTTCAAGGGGCTTAAAATGACCCTAATTGGCTTCGTGATTGGACCTTGTACCCTAAACCTTAAATTGTAAAACCTAATCTATAAGCCCTAAACCCTAATACCTAAACCATAAACCCTAAACCAATCTATTTATCCACCATTAACATCCTTTATAGTAAGAGTTAGATTCATAGGGCTCAATTTGGCCTAAATCACATCACTAATTACCTCAATTGACTAATTGAATCAATTTGTGATGAAAATGGGGTAAATTGAGCCTAAAATAATATTTTATAGTCACAAATAGGTTTAACGAGCTCAAACTAGATCTAATTGTATTTATTATTAGACCCTATCCCCTAAATTGTAAACCCTAAGACATAATCCCTAAGCCCTAATTCATAAACCCTAAAACCTAAACAAATCAATTTAACACCAACTAACATCCTTTAAATTAAGAATTAGGTTCACAAGGCTCAATTTAGCCCAAATTGCATCATTGATTGCCCCAATTAACTAATTGGCTCAATCTATGATGACATTAGGGCTAATTGATCCAAAAATCACAATTTATAGTCACAAATAGATTTAAAGGGATCAAATTATCCCTAATTGCCTTTATAATTAGACCATGTACCCTAAACCCTAAGCCTTAAACCTTAAACCCTAAATCATAAACCATAAACCTTAAACCAATTGATTTAGCCCCAATTAATATCCTTTAGAGTAATAATTAAGTTCATAGGGCTCAATTTGGCCCAAATCACATCATTGATTGCCCCAATAAACTAATTGGCTCAATATATGATGACATTAAGGAAAATTGAGCCCCAAATAACATTTTATAGTCACAAATAGGTTTTAAAAACTCTAATTGGCCCCATTTGCATTTGATATTGGAACATATACCTTAAACTATAAACCCTAAGACCTAAGCCCTAAACACTAAATCATAAACCTTAAACCCTAAACAAAATGATTTATCCCCAGTTGACTAATTGGCTCAATTTGTAATGGCATTAGGGGTAATTGAGCTAAAAATCATATTTTTCAGTCATAAATAGGTTTGAAGGGCTCAAATTGGCCCTAACTACCTTCACGATTAGACACTAAACCCTAAGCCCTAAGGCCTAAGCCTTAATCATTAAGCCCTAAAACCTAAATCATAACCTTTAAACCAATCAATTTATCCCCAATTAACATTTTTTAGAGTAATAATTAGGTTCACAAGGGTTAGTTTGGCCCAAATCACATCATTAATTACCTGAATTAACTAGTTAGCTCAATTTGTGATGACATTGGGGAAAATTGAGCTCAAAATCACCTTATGTAATCACAAATAAGTTAAACAATTTCAAATTGGCCCCAATTGAATTCATGATTGGGCCCTATATCTTAAACCCTAAACCCTAAG